>JAQMCX010000020.1:1654341-1722346 GCA_029814765.1 Acanthurus leucopareius | reverse complement strand
AACGATATAGTCTAATTCCATATCACATTTAAAAATATATCGATATAATTTTAATATCGATATATCGCCCAGCCCTACATCACACCTTGGCTAATCACATTTCAGCATAACAGTCAGACAGTCATTTGGATTTGCTCTAGCCAGGTTCGCCATTGCTGGCAATGATAGTTGACAACAATGTAATATGCATACAAACACCATAACAACATGTTTTTCGATGGACAGTACAGTGTGTGCAAGCGCATTAATGAGACATAATAAAACCGAAGTGCTAATGAAAAGTTTATTACTACAACTTACACAACTACTGAGGTTCAGAGCAACTATCTCAGAGTTTGAGGTCTGGGTTGATTCAGGGTCTTCCGGCTTTCTGATTCAGAAGTCCAACCTCAGTAGGTTTTCCAGTTTCAGATTGGGTACTTAGAAATTCAGTCCTGTAGTTTAAATGAAACAGGAAGTCTTATGGGCACTTGGTGTTTGAGGAACTGAAACTTTGGACTGATAAAGTCAATGCAGTCAAAAACTGTTATGTTGTTATTAAGATGGACACAAATATATCACCCGAATTTCATGGTAGTTCAGCTAATTGTTGTCGAAACATTTCACTCAAAACACAAACGTCAACCTCTTGGTGGGGCTCAAGATAAAAGTCAGGGCATCATTGAAATTGTTAGGGTACACCATCTTTGAATCAGTTCTGTCTTTACATTTTTTTGGCAATATAGAAAAGATATTGTCATGGTTAAGTAAGGGATCAAATGGTAATCCAGCTGATGACTGACATGACCACCAGTTTGGCCTAAAATGCCCAATGTACCCTGGTATTGGCATCAAAATGTGAGGATCTTTTGCTTTTTTTTAATTTTATATCCTTATTAAGTCAGTGTCTGTGTAATATGCATTGAAGTTGTGATGTGCATTTTTGATCAGACAACTCATCTACCAAACAGAAAACAATGTGACAAATAAATCAAAAATGAAAGTAAATGTTTTATAGAGACAGTTCAACTTGACTGTTCATGGGAGCCTTCTGACCTTAAAAAAGACTCCCGAAATATGAAACACTAGCTGTTCCAGGTCATGTGACATGTCAGCATGTACTATCTCCTTAAGAGAGCTTGACCTTTGAGTGGCTGGCTCACACTTTGTACCTTAATGGATGTGTTATGTCACTCTTGTTGTTCCATGAATTCTGAGATATTACAACATGGATCTGCTCAGTTGAATGCAATATGCTAGGCCACATGTAGCAGTTGTACCACAGCACCTTACTTGTTCTTGACCAATGAGAGTCAAATCAGCAAACTCAATAATTTATTCAAGGAAAAGAACCAGGATCTGTTCAGCTGAATATTACGAAACTGCGCCTACCATCTGGCAGCACCTTGCGGTGTTTGGTGTGTGTTTGTCCATTTTGTCCCAGGTCAACATGAGAGTAAATGCTGACGCCAGATAATATGTAAACACACACACACACACACACACACCACACACACTCCAGTCCCCTGAGGCAGGAAATTTCCGCCCACTCCACACCCATTATCTTCTCTGACCTCTGACCCTGGACTTGTGACCTCCTGGTTGGCCAGAGCTCTTTCACTCTGCGATTTGATTGGTCAGTTCGACCCTCTTTGTGTTACAAGCTGTGCTCTTCTGGGAATTTTAAGAGAAAGACAGAAAGAGAGAAGATACAGACAAGGAAATGCAGAGGTATATTATAAGACCAAGAAGCAGTGGACAGAAAATGAAGGGTGGGAAGTATGAAAAAAAGCTATTTTTTTTCTCTTTGCCTCCCTTTAGCTCAAGGGAAGAAACAAAAAAAGGAAGAAAAAATGAACAGAACACAGATAAGCATTTTATAGGAATACACAGAGACATCTGGAGAAAAGAGGTGACTTTATATTATACCCTACCTCCTTCCTCACTCTCTTCCTTCCCCGATTTATTAGGATTTACCCCCTGCTGTTCCCTCTCTGGGGGCCTGATTTATTTGACCCTGTAGCTGCCCACCTTAAATGGCAAAGCAAAAGAGAAAAGACACTGCTGCCAGTCTTTGTTCTTGCGGGGATGCTGTGGGGAAGGGCAGTATGTGTCTTAAGACAGGGGTTGCAGATCACGGCCTGTAGAGGTTTAGGTGACCTTTGATCCCTGCGGCCAGTATCACAAAGAAAGCCTTATCCCACCTCCCCTTCGTCCCTGTGAGGTCCGGTTCACCCTGTGACCTCCCAGAAACGCCAGAGGTAAAAGCCAGAAAAATATGGAGAGAGGGGAGATAAAGAGGAAAATGAGTATTTAGCCCAAATTGGGGTTGTAAAAGCTCAAACCCTCTTAGTAGGAACTCTCAAGTTTATGGCATATTGTCAAATTAATTAGTATACTAATTTTATTGTATTGATGCCCTGATTATCTAATTCTGTCCAGTGTAGTGGAATAGTGGAAGACAAAGGGTAAAACGAGATTCTTGGTTAGTACATACAAAGGCTTAACTGTCCTTTTGTGCCAAAAGTAACTCCTATGCATGTTTCTTTGTAGGGTTGAGTATTGTTTCAAAAGTCTCAGTTTTAGTACCAAATCAACTGACAAACTGCTAAGTATAAAATGCATTGCCTTAAAGAATTCATCTGGACTCCTAAATTAAATTTAGATGGAGCAATAAAATGAAAAAAAGAAGATTAAAAGAAAACTTGATCAAAGGATAAATGATAAAGCATAAAATTGCTGACTTGTCGACTTTTGACATTTGACAATTTTTAATACTCAGTTCTATGGACACTTTCCAATGGTTCAACACTGCACTACAGTTAGGGTTGAAAACTATTTTTCAGTGCAGTGCTTATAATTTACTGATGTCAACTTTAAGTATGTGGCGTGAGTTGGGTGCAGTCCATCAGGAAGTTGCATCATCCTGTGGAGTTTGAAGTGACTTCCTATTCCTGACCCAACGTTCCGTTTCCCCTCTAAATGAGCCACCAAACGTGAGAAAGGAATAGATCACGGAAACTGAGCAGGTGTTTGTCCTTTTTTATTCCAGGAAGATGTCACATAGAGTGTCCTTTCTTTTAATGCTTCCTGGTCACCAGCATCCTGTTTCTGGGGGTCATTAGTACCCCATCTGAGTAATAAAACAGACCAGGCAGTGATGTGTCATGTTTATACTTATCGTCATGTCTTTTGGTTTGGTCCATTTTTTATTGTAGGGTGATCATTCCTAAAATTCTGCTTTTTTTGTCTTTTGCCTCAGCTGACTGTCCAATAAGCTGGAAGGGTGATGTAACACATCAAATAAGATCACATTATTGTGTTTTGTTTCCCCAGTTAAGCATGGAGAAGGTCCAGGCCATGGCAGAACAGGTGGAGATCAAAGCCAAGGTGGTGCAGACTGAAGTAAAGGCCCTTGTCCTCAGACATAAGAAAGCTCTGGAAGAGAGGGAGTGTGAACTACTGTGGAAGGTGAGCAGAAACTCTAATGTTCATCAGCATCTGGTCAGTTCTTACACAATTGAGAGCTCCTGGACAGAAAGCACAGAGCTGGCCAAATAAATTAAAAGCAAAAATGCTGGTTTATGATTCCGATGAAGTTCAGAGCCTCTCAACTTTAGAGACTTCAGGGCAAACCTCCGAGACCCAGCCCCCATCTTATTTTTTCAAATGCATACTGTGTGAAATAACATTAAGGATATGGTTCATGCACAAAACAAATGATTTAATAGTAGAAAAGGTTTTACAGAAACCATGATTATTCCAATAAATATTAAGTAATTCTTCTTTAAATTGAGTAAAGGGGGCACAGCATGATGAGAAGAGTTTTTTTTTCAAAAGTCTCTCTTACACACAAATAAACACAATTATAATCAAATTAATTACGACTGAAACCAAATAGTTAACGGTGCTTTTGTGCATCTGTGTATAAAATTAGTAGCTTTTGGATTGACAGAATGTGAGCGATCATACAGCGTAACAGCCAGCAGTCTTATTTCTCCTCTTATCCTGAGTGCAGGCTCAGTGACATCGTAAAAACTGAGCTGTGTCTTACTTGCTCAGATCTTACAGCTTCTTTGTGTGTGTATGTGTGCAGGTCAAAGTGTCACAATGAAGGTTTTTACTTACCCATGTTCCCCGTTTAATCCTTTCTACACCGCTACAGGACTCACTCTTTATCCCTGACCTGATAAAGTCATTACGCACAAACATAGCTCACCACACACACAGGCAGGCACACACACACACACACACACACCCACCCACACACACACCCCACCTAGAGTCTCTGAGGCTGGATACACCTGGTATTTACATCTGTCCTGGGTTATCCAGTCCCAGGTGAACAGCTCTAAGTATTTGCGTTTAAACCTGGCATTACACTTTGTCCCCACATGCCTCCAAACTGACCACTTTTGTTCATATTTCACTTTCCTGCTTTATAATCTATCATGTTTCCATCTGCCAAGTGCTCTTGTTTACATCTGGTAGAGCAACAGTAGGAGCTAAAACACTGGAACAGACAGACACATTTTTTACACAAAAAAGAAGAATAACCTAATGCATAACATGAATTACATTATGATGCACAAGAAGGCAGAAATAATCAAGGTTAAGTTGAGGTTTATAAAATTTCTCCTTTGCAATAACTCATTAAATTGCTAATTTTTTTAAGGGAGTGATATAGCAGTAGCCTATGTTGGTTGCTTCCTATTTTATTTTTAAATTTTAATACTGACATGATCATTAAAACATTGTTCTCTTCTTCAAGTTTAAAATGCAAAGGGGAAATTGGCTCAAACAGCTGCTATATGTTGGCTGGTAGGACGCACTTTTACACATGGAGTTACATAAACCAGACCTCTCTCCCCACAGTAATGTGTAATGTAGCTGAGAGGGTGTTACATCAACAAACTGCTATTTTTACAGAGAAAGATCATAAAGAAATAACTTCAACATCAAATTTACAAGTTTCTCTTCCCTCAACCCTAAAAGTTGCCTAATGATTTGGGGGGAGTCTGAGGATGATTTTGAAATTAGCTGAAATAGACAATAAATTCACAAACATCAGACAGCTTGTTTTGTGTGTACTTACCAGAGAAGTCTGTCAAGTAAACTTAACAAAAATATTTCACTGGTGGCGTTTTATACCATTTTGCTGCGCTTCGGCCCTCAGATATTAAATATGTCTCCAGTAGAGTTTCCTTTATGAGGTAGATGACCGCCTGTGATGCTGGTATCTGAAATTTTTTTTACCAAATCTATAGAGGTGCTTCACTGTGACTCGATGAGAGATTCATTGCTGTAAGATGACAGCAAAAGAGCTCAAGTGACTCATGGGTAAAACATGCGACTTGAAAGCTGTAATTGCGAGTCTGGGTGTGTCTTCTATATGTTATTGTATGAATACCTGGCGTGGGAGTTGTGCTGGCAGGTGAGATTGTAACTTGTGAGGGATTGTTACATCAAAGAACATCAAGGTCCTCCCCTCTCTGTGTTGAAATTTTGTTCCGTAACACTGCGAAACCCATACCAGCTCTGTTGTTGAATGTTTTCAACTGATAAACTAAAACTATGCGTCTGTCTGTCAGAAAGCCTAACTCTAGTCTTTGTCTTCTGTGACTATAAAGTGTAACTCTAGGCTCACAGATGCAAATTGCAGTTCCACTTACGGCAAGGGTGAACAAAAGGCCCCTCTCTTGTGGAGTCTTTGTTTCTTTCAGTCCATCCCCGCTATCAGAAGTCTTTCTAACCATAGAGGCAGTCAGGCTATTGTGTCCTACTCTTTTTGTTAGGTGGCGGTAAGTAAGGGCCCAATCTCTGCTTCTCAGGTTCTACCATCCTCTTTATTGCCTTATTGTCTCTGACTGTACTGTAACTTTACCTAGCACCTCACCGGAACCGAAATGCGTTGTGGTTAAGTGATGGTCAGTTTTTTGTTTTTTTAAAGCTGAGCAGAAAACTTCAAGTAACACTTTTTTCTCTTCACTTTTGTAATTCCACAACCCCACTATCCCTTTGAAAACTCTGCTTTGTACAGTATTGCACAAAATCCTATTTTTTTCTGTTCTGTTGTTTGGAAAATTTATAGCAGCTATGCACAACTGGCACATTTTTTTTTCCAAGGTTGGATTTGTGCAGACAAAAAAAAAATTGAACTAAGGCAAACCTTATTAATGCTTTTCCAGATGTCAAACAAACTCCTTTGTAGAAATTATATCTATATTTCCTTAAAGATTGATGGAGTCCTTCACTCATTACATAGAAATGTGTGTGATTTTAAATTAACAGAATAAAGGATTTTATTACAAATGTTTTATTACAAATAAATTTGATCTTTCCAATGTAATCAGATATGCACTTCATATCTCTGTCTTCGTAAAGCTACAGCCAGCCTTAAATAATGTTGCAATGCCTGTAGACCTGTTTTGACACACTGATGCACAATTCAAAATTGGTATGCAGGAAACAAGCTGCATGTACTCCAAAATCCTTGACATCTGTAAGACTTTGCACGGCCAGCACATTGCTGCCATCCAGTGGGCAGACTTACATGTAACAGTCATTGGTATGTACGTACCATAATAATTGTTGTTGTTTAATTCCACATTGAACTTTATTAAGAATATTAAATAATGGAAGAAGAAGAGGGAAGTGGCTGCATATGAGGATAACTATAACTTAAAACAGTAGTCTCAATCAGGGCAAACATCACTTCTGAGCTCTGGCTTTGTATTACTCAACCACAGAATAATTTGTTGTGCTATTCAACTGAATAGCTCTTTATTGTACATTGTTCATGTAGTTGCATCACCACAGAAACAGGAAAACTTTAAAGTGCAAAGATGTATGCAACAGTTTCTGTGTTTTGACTACTATATAACCTTTGAAAATTAAATATAATATTTTAAAACATTAAAAAATGATAATTTCATGGATTCATCCATCATGTGCTTTCTATGATGACTGAACAAGAAAATCTCATCTAGTGATTGTAACCATTCTGTCTCCTTTCAGGTTGAGAAGATCCGTCAGGTGAAGGCCAAATCTCTGTATCTGCAGGTAGAGAAATTACACCAGAGTCTGTCCAAGTTGGACAGCACCATCGCTGCTGTCAGCCAGGTGCTGGATGAGGGACGCCACCTCGACGTGCTGCTGGCTAGGGAGCGAATGCTCACCCAGATCCATGAACTCAAGGCTTTGAGGGGCCTGCTGCAGCCGCAGGAGGATGATCGCTTTATGTTCACTCCTCCAGACCAGGTAAGCACTGGGTTTATGATCATGGGTCATAAACAATTGCTCAATACCTTAAGTTAACTATTACTGAGCCAAATATAGTAATATTTATAGGAGAAATGATGTGGCTGATTTACATTTGACCAGTCTATTCTGAATTTTTCATGTATAATTTTTAAAGATCACAAAAGACCTTAATGTATTCAATTATGGTTGTTGCAGGCTCTGTACATAGCCATCCAGTCTATGGGCCTCATCAGCAGTGGAGCCTTTGCCCCAGTCACCAAAGCTCATGGTGAGGGTCTAAAAAGTGCGCTTCGTGGCAAGCCAGCCTCCTTCACTGTTATTGGATATGACCATGACGGCGAGCCACGTCTTTCTGGTGGGGACACAGTGTCAGCAATAGTCATGTCAGCCACAGATGGCAACCTGTCTGCAGCGGAAGTAACAGATCATCAGAATGGCTCGTACACCGTCAGCTACCTGCCTAAGTGTGAGGGGGAACACCTTGTGTCGGTACTGGTGTGTAACCAGCACATCCAGGGCAGCCCCTTCAAGGTGACTGTGAAGTCAGGGCGGAGCTATGGCTCACTGGGTTCCCAAGTGTCATCCTTTGGGTGCGAGGGGGAGGGAGATGGTCAGCTGTGTCGTCCCTGGGGCATCAGCGTGGACAAGGAGGGATACGTGGTGGTGGCTGATCGGAGTAACAACCGCATACAGGTAGAGCTCAGACTTCATCTTTGTCTATTTAAATCACACTGTGGCAACAAATATGGTCAATGAGATGGTTGTTTTCGACCTTATACTCTGCTGTCTGGCCATAGACTGATATACTGTTTGTCTTAAGCACGTAAGGAATTGGCTTAAAAAACATTAAGAAATTAAAAAAGGTATAGAGCAATGAATAGAAAGCTTCTATAGTTTCTTCTTTTCTGTACTGAGGTTTTTATTAGCAGAATCTCCTTATAAAACTGTGTTTGAATATTGGAGGGAAAATAAATCTGTTTTTCTCCTGTTTCCCTCCTCCTATACACACAAGTAAAGACACACACTGGATGGACATAGTAAAGCTCAAACAGCACTGTATGTAGCAGACCAAATGGACAAAATTTAAAGTTTACATTATCAAGAGGGCCTGGGAAACCTACCACAAATTGTGCCTCAGTGGTTTCACATGTGTGTATTGCTTTGCTTTGTGAAGACTCTGGCTGTCTGTACATTACATTAGTGCTTGCAGAAAGTCAAGGGCAGAGTCTATGGTCTGGAAAAAACTACAAGAAATACAACTGAGTTTGATCGATGCACTTAGCATGTAGGTTAATGTGAAACCTTTTCTCCAATGCTGTAGCATTAAAGTGGAATCAATATTGAAAGTTTTTCTGTCTTCTCTCTCCAGATATTCAAACCTTGCGGTGCCTTCCACCACAAGTTTGGCTCTTTGGGTTCCCGACCTGGTCAGTTTGATCGTCCAGCAGGAGTTGCATGTGACAGTCAGAGACGAATCATTGTGGCTGATAAAGACAATCACCGTGTGCAGGTACGAACACACACGTAGAAACAATCAACACAGTTCTTCTTCTGCTAATGTATTAACATGTGAAGCCGAAAGGAAAAGTTGCATGAGAAAGAGTTGAGATGTAAAATTGTGCAAGTGAAAAAGTATGTCAGCCTCTGAAAGCTTGTAAACTCATATACACATATGTAAACACATAGCTCTTCGTGGTTACTCTCTAACTGGTGCAGATATAAACATGCTGGGCCCCTTGGACATTTGCTTTGTCTGACAGGTGTTTACTTTTGAGGGCCAGTTCCTGCTGAAGTTTGGGGAAAAGGGTACCAAGAATGGGCAGTTCAACTATCCCTGGGATGTGGCTGTCAACTCTGAGGGTAAGATCCTGGTCTCAGACACCAGGAACCACCGGGTGCAGCTCTTCGCCCCCGACGGCTCTTTCCTCAACAAGTACGGCTTTGAAGGGGCCCTGTGGAAACACTTTGACTCTCCTAGAGGAGTGGCCTTTAACCATGAAGACCACCTGGTGGTGACCGACTTCAACAACCACCGGCTCCTGGTCATCCGGCCGGACTGCCAGTCAGCTCGCTTTCTTGGTTCTGAAGGGACCGGAAACGGGCAGTTTCTGCGGCCCCAGGGTGTTGCCGTGGACCAAGAGAACCGTATCATCGTGGCAGACTCCCGCAACCACAGAATCCAAGTGTTCGAGCCGAATGGAAACTTCTTATGCAAATTTGGCACACAGGGGAGCGGCTTTGGACAGATGGATCGTCCCTCCGGTGTGGCTGTGACGCCTGATGGAGTCATTGTGGTTGTTGACTTTGGAAATAATCGCATCCTCAAGTTCTAAAAAGATAGTTTATTTTTGCATTCTCTCCCTTTGTTTGCCTTTTGCAGGTTTTTTTTTTTGATGAAGGAAATGAAGGAGAGAGAATGAATCAACACACAACAGGAGGAGAGCTCAGAAAGGATTAGGAGCGTGTTGAAGTGAAGGGAAATTAAAACTGTAGATGATTATTTTTTCATTTGCTTTTCTCCCAATCAGATATCTGTGGTTTGTATGACAAAGGGGACCTCTACAAATTGATAATCAGTAGAAAAAGAGCCATATTTCTCTTCCTCATTATCAGCTCCAAATTCTTTCTGCAAGCTCTCCTTAAGTATCCATCTCAGGGAATTTCTCACTTTTCTTGAAATCTTGTACCCTCTGCTCCATACCTACCTCATTTAGCTCTTTATGAATGTACTCATAGTCGCTGAGCAGAGGTTTTAGTCCGTGAAGTTTTACAAAGAAGAAAAGTCTACCTCTATACTTTATTTAAGAGAGACAAAAAAAGAAAAGACTGTTCAGTTGATATTTGCACAGGATTAATGGAATTCTTGCTGTGCATTTTGAAATATGAGTTAAAGTGAACCTCCTGAATGTTGTTGCTGAGACAATACTCAGACCGCTGTAGAGGCTGCACGATTTATTCTGATTAGAGGTCTTTGCTCGGAGAGGAAACTAGGGTACAGTAGTGTCCTTTTCGTGTTTTTAGAATACATAGTTTTTCACTTATACATCAAGGCTTGTCTCTTTTGTGGCTTTGTGGGTTTTGTAGTACCATGTTAGCCTAAGAAAAGTGCACAAAGTGATGCCAAACTTGATAGTATCAAAATTAGCCCAGATTACGGTAGGACTGATTTAAATACCTGTACTTTTCAGGCTCTCTCTTGAGCTTTACGAGCTAATGCTGATTTTATAAATTCATTAGTTGAGGAGATCATCTCAAAAATGATCCACGAAAAGAGCCCTATAATAAAATAATCCAAAGTGTTTGATCAACCATACCCCCCTGCCCCCTAATGTGTTGCAAAGGACTGGATTAAGTAAAGTTTCAAATTAGATTAGACCACCTGTGTCATTCTTATCCAGTCAGTTGCATGAAAAAGTAAAATGCAAAGATTAGCATGCAAGGAGACTTTCATCTCCTTCAAAAGGGAGGACCCACCAAAGTATCTAGAGACGGTTTTTCTATCATCTGGATCTATTAGCAGTTTTAACGTAAAGATTTAATCATTTAATTGAATAACACCTTTTTGGTGAGGCATGCTGTGTGACAAGAGCTTTGAAAGTAGATTCCTAATTTGACTGTCCAGAGGACAATAACAACATCACATAAAAGATCTAACATTACAGTCCTGGTATTACAGTCCCAAATCCTTGGATTTTGATTGTGGTTGAAAGCTACTCCCTTTGGCTCCCTTTGGCTCCTGGGGCCTAGAATTTAGTCCAGTTCAATGAGAGGATGCGGTCGCGAAGCCCGGTCCTATTTATTGCTTCTTGAAGTTGAAGAGACCCACCAGATTGATCGCTAGAAGACTGATTCCTCTAAAGATGGAGGTCTATAGACCAACTACTGGAGTCGACCAAAGTTAGAATTTCTGCACAATGGCCAACAGGAGATTTGGCCAGAAAAATCTAAAAAATCCCCTTTAAAACATAATTTTTAATAATCATTGTTGCTGGGAAGTCTGAAGTTCATAAAACTCATGGAGTTGAGTTCATAGCACTGTCCATGTTAGGCTTAGAATAATTAAGTGTGCTTTGACCACAGTCTATTGTAAATGAGTACTTTCACATCCTGCTTACACCAAGGCCCTTGTTGTGTGAGGCAGGTTTTAAAACAAGATCTTTATTCCTCTGTCTACAGAGATGTCCGTGTAGAGAGCAGATGATACCCGCACCAAAGAGTAACCCTTACTTCCTCTTTAGATTTTTTATTTACCTCAGCCCATCAAACAATGTCCCAATTCATCATTTATCATTAGATGGCCCATAGGCTCAAAGTAGCATCTCAGATTAGCCATTGTATCCCAATCTAATTACCATGATAACTATTAGATGCTAACTCTTTGTGGGGATTGCATTGTGGGGTTTTGAATCCCCTTGCTCCCCAGTCAATCTGTGTCCCATTGGAAGCACTAGACAATTAAGGCTCTGCTAGCCACTTCCTTAGCTTAGCAAAGAATCTTGGGACCTATGAAAAGATTTTCTGACCGGCTCTCACCTCTGAGGAGAGGGCCGGTCTGCACATGATCAGGATTCACATCGTCATATCTCAGATATTCTGTACCTCAATGGCTGTTTTACCTCCTCTCTCGTATACCTCAATTCCTGAATACCTCAAATATATTATTCATTGCTACTGTGCATTTAAAATTCAAATACCTCAACTTGTTACTCATTCTTAATACCTCATTTTTACTCTTATTTAAGCATACCCCGTCAGATATTTATGCATCAAAAAGATACCTCATTCTTTGAATCTTCTTGTGTTACAGTACAGTACATGTCCCATAGCTATAGGACCAAAGATCATGGTACTGTTTTAAGTTGAAATTAAATTTTTTCTTATGGTCATCGCTCCTTCTTCCAACCCTCTCTGTAAATTGCCTGGTAGTCTATGCCTTTTGTCATCAAGAAACCAAATATTTCAGATGAAAGCATTGTGCCAAAATGAGCTGTGAGATTTCTGTGCCAAACGGGGTTGGCATTTGGACCACGCTGTTGTAGACGGCAACTGTCACTGGACCATTATATCATAAATGCAAATGTTGAATCAGAGCACCTGAGAATAAATCCTCGCTCTCTGATTGGATGCACTTAAGAGGGCTGGGCCCCATTTATCTTTACCTCATGATGATGATGAACATGCAGATTCCATTTGTACTTTATTACTGTGCGCAAGGGGTGAGGGGAAGAGGATGTGGCCTCTTGTAAAAAGTTAAGAACTTCACAAATCCGCCTTTGAATGCACAAGAATTACCTCTAATTTCAGCACAATTTACCAATATTTCAGTGTGGATTTTAGGATACTTGATGTTGGTTGTGGAGGACTTTGAGAAAAGTCTAAACTCAATTGGTTTAAAAAAAAGACATCAGAGGATTACGCCTAATGCGAGACAACAGGCTGGTTTATTATTTAAGTGGAGCTATTAGCACCTTTATGGTGAGCCAGTTTGATTCCACACACCCTGCTGCTTTGAACCCAACACCTACTTTAACCAGTAAGATTGTTTTTGTTTTTTTTTGTTTTTTTGCTTTTCAGTATTACTCTGTGAAATGTTCATTCATGTTGCATCAGTTTTTCTTTTCTAAAATTGCAGAATTCTATCTTTAAGATCCTTAGGTCTTCACTCTTAAAGAGGAAAAATGTATTTTAAACCTTGTTTTTGTTTTTGTTTCATTTTGTTGCATGCTTTAAAAAGTCCTTGTATTCTAATGATGTCTCTCAGATAGGTGTTGCAAAACTCAGATTGGGTGGGTAGCTGACTATTCGGGTGGTTTTTACCAAAATATTTACCCAAAGATGTGTATGCGTGTTAGGATTGCGTCGGATGGAATTAACCTTTGACCTTTGCGATTGTATTTCCTATTCTAAAGAGGCTCTGCAGAGCACAACCTGTTCAGCTGGCCATACCTCAGTTCCCAAGAAACAATAGAGGCAGAGTTTTCAGATAAATGCAGGAGGCTGCGGCCCTGGACCATTAGTACGTCATTTTCTGCGACTCTCTCTCATATGCATAATATGGGTAGACATATTAACATATTGTCATTACACACTAAAGCCCTGTAACTTTAGGAAGGTGTAAAAACTTCCTGCTGAGTGAAGATATACTCATATTCATAAATCCACAAAGGGGCCATTTTTATGTTCGTCGTGGTAATTGAAACTCTCGCTCTCATATAAGGAGCAGCTAGATTTCTCCAGCATAAACTAGTATTCAGATCCTTTCCTTGTCTTGGTAAGCATCCAGGAAGTGTGGTGATGGCTGCTGAGCATGTGATTGGTTGACTGCACTCCTGCTCAGCGGGTTTTGTTTTTCTCTTTTCTATCTCTCTCTCTCTCTTTTTTTTTTTTTTAATTGGGCCCCTGTGGGTTTTTTTCTCCACCATATTTTTTTTCTGGCCTTCAGTGGCTTTAAGAATGAAAAAGCAAAGCTGCACCAGGTGATGTGTGCAAGGTCATAGACCTCCTGTTAATGATTGTATACTCTAAAGTAAGTAAGATTTAAAAAAAAAAAAAAAAAAAAAAAGTTTGGAAAATTTTGAAAGGAAAAAAAATTAACTCAGGTAGTTTTCAGCAGCCCTGCCCTGCAGGTGTCTCATTGAAACGTGTCCCGTAGTGATGATGTAGTGACTTTTTTCTCCCTTTTATGACCTCTCAGTACTAGTCTGATTCTTTTGTGTGTCCATTTACATATTATAAAAAGAAATTATTTCTAAATCTGAAACAATAAGGCTTTTGATTAGTTTCCCCTGATTAATCTTTTTGTTTTGTTTTTTTGCCAATGTTTTGTTTCTTTCACAAAAAAGTACAAATACTTTTCACCACTTGATGCACATTGGCCCTTTTAGAATGTATTTTGTGAAGAAAGGGGCTAAATGGGATCTTGTTGAAGCTCACGCTCCACAACCTGCTGCTGGTGCCATTACAAGACATAACAGAACATGACGTGTACTCCATTTTCCTCTAACATATAGCGCCAAATGTTCCACACCTTCTAATTCATAAGACTGTGAGGTGGAATCATGTGGTTGGAGTGGAACATGCAGCCCAGTGGTTAATTGTAAATCAGCTGTAACAGCTAATAGGAGGGGTTTGCCAGCTCATCTCATTGAAATTCTTGTTTCTGTTGTGTTGCGTTCTGTTCCCCCAGCAGCCAGTTGTATGTTGCGTTAGTATTGTGTTTGTGCGCCGCATTCTTGTTGTCTAAGCAGAAATCCACTGAATGTATCCTCCTAACAGTCCAAGAGACAGGGTGAGCAAGTGTGGTCAGCTGAGTTTAGATGGGTGCTGCTAGTGCTTCCTCAGCTGGGGCGCTGTGTGTGTATGTGTGTGTGTGTTGCGTTGTGTGTGTGTGTGTATATGTGTTTGTGTTCGTTTGTCAGCACACCTTCCCTCCCTCTTAACACACACTCGCACATGGTGTATCTTGCTGAGTTCAAGTGCAGATGTCAGGTCTTCAGTCTAAATAAGGCAGAGGAGACTATAATATATTGGCCACCTGCTGCTCACTCTGTACTCTCTGGACTTTAAACATTTCCTATGCAGTTTTTCTTTTTTTTTGTTTACACTTAAATAAATAAAGTTGTATTTCTTCGACTTCAAAATCTGTGACTCTTTCTTTGCTCTCAAACTGCAGAAGCACTGAAATCCTTTCATTGTAACTTATTTTATTGGGATGATTCCAAATCTAACATCTGTGTTAGCGCTGAAAATCTACTGTTTTGTGCTGCCTTCACTCAGTGAAGGTCGGAACAGTCAACTGTCACGCTGGGGTAAGGAAAAGAAAAGAGCTCGATTGGTATTATAAAGTAATACCACTTTCTTATCCTTTGTTACTCTGACTCTGAAAATAATATGAATAATGGCTCTGAATTCTATTTAGCTGCTGTGTCTTAAACTCTCTGGGACCCTGAAAAATGAGTAATAAGAAATGGATAAATGAACAATAGATGGGTTTCAGGCTCCTGGTGTTGTGGAAGCTGACTCGTGGCACACTGAAATAGAACAGAGTATGTAGACGTTATTTGTAACACCTGCACCAATCCAACCATGACATCTCGAAATGGTTCAGCTTTTTAACTTAATGACAGCTTGGAATGTGTAATTATTAAATATTAGGTGCACTGCAGAGTTTTCCATGTCTGATACTTCAGTAGCTGATTTACTACATTTCCCAGAAAACCTTTAAACAACCCCAGCTTTTAAAGCTCTGTGTGTAGTGGCACTTTTTTTATTATTGTAGCTAATGGAAATTTTTAAATGATACAAATGAAACATTCTCCAGGTTAGAGCAGTTATCCATAAAAACCAATGATTTCTTCTCCAGCAATCATTTTATGGCATCTGAACACTGACTAAATGTTTCCCTACATAAAAAAAGCATAGAGAAAATCATAGATCATAGAAAATCATTAGATTGAGGAGATCCATATATAGACTTCACCAGTATCAACTAAGGTGTCATCTCAAGCTCAAGCTCTATTTGAACAATATAACAACAGATTTTTTTACAATATCAGCATCGAGAAAATCTGAAATTGGTGAGGCAGTTTGGACACATGCTGCAGTAGGAATAATCAATTAATCTACTGATGTGATGAATAATACTCTAAAAATAAAATAATAAAATAGCCTAAAAATATAAAATAATTACAGAAATATGGAAATAGTACAAGAGCGTTAGTAATCGTGAATAAGTCATCTCTAATCATTGAGACTGATCTGGTCCCGATTGACAGTTTTCATAGCAGACATTTTGACATGTGTAACACTGTTTGTATACAGTGTAGGCTGCCATAATAGGGATTCTAGTCCAATGCAACTTTTTCAGTTGAAATTAATGCAGCCATTTTGAATTGATGTTACTAACCTCTGCACTGTTCCTGCTGTTATATATTAAAATATAAACTGTGTGGCAGTGAAAAATGCCAAGTTTCTTTGAAAGCCAGAATGTTTTTGTGCCTGTATTGAGCAACTGAGGGAGTTTTTGTTGGATTTATATTGACAAGATGCCCCAGGGCAAGTTTCTCCACAGAGATATACAAAATGTGCATCAGACTCAGTTGTAGTTCCCCGCCTTCACAACTTGATGTCAGCAGCGCTGCATTTTGAGCTGATTGAGCTTATTATGTCACCATAGAGGACGGGGGCAGGATGTTAGCTTTGCCAAATGTACTGTGGAGCACCCGGTGTGATTAAGACCTCTTATTTGCAGCACCCATGTCTCAGGTAAAGAGAATTGGCAGTAAGAGGGTTAGATGCAGCAAAAGCAGAAGCTGTTTGGACAGAGATGAGTCGTGAACTGCTTTTTTTGCAAAAAATACAATAAATCAGACACATCACTCCATCACTGATCAAACACAACAGCAGGCTAGTGGGACTTCTAGCATCTCCTGAGCGCCAGGCTGGGACTGCAGGAGCATAGGAGCACCTGTATGTGCAAACCCCAACAGATGGCTGGGAGGTCCTCTGTTGGTGTGTGTTTGCCCGGATTGCATCTACTTAATGTGTATGAGTGGTTGTATGCGTCTCTCAGAGGAGCCAATTAGCTGTAGCAGGCTGAGAAGGTGCCACAGAGCACAGAGATCCAGATTGTTTCGCTTTGGTGGCAGCACAAACTCGGCCACCCTGCCAGAATGAACCAAGAGCATCAGCCCCCTTCATCCAGCATAGAGCTGGATTACAGGTTCATACTTTTATTCCACTTATTTAATTCACTGAGCATGGAGAAGAGACACAGTAAGAGAATCTGTGGAGCCTTTAAGTGCTCAATATGAGGCAAATTAAAAAGACATCATGAAATAATCACAAGTAAATTGTGAAAAAATATGAGAACCAATAAACTAAAATTAATTCAAGCCAATATTAACTCAATTATCTCACATCATCATTACCAGCCATTTCATTCTTTTACATTCACATGTCTAAAAAAAAACAACCTTGTTTTCTGTTTTCATTTTATAATGGAAATTTACAAAGTTACTTTTCATAACCTAGCAGACAACTAGCTCCCAACTGTGTTAGCAACCACAGAAGAAGACTGTCAACATCTTCAGATTTAAACTCTTGTCAAGGCGACCCAGAAATATCTACTGCCATTAACAACAAAGGTAACATGTCAGCTGGTGAGGAAGATCCAATGTGCAGCCTGAAAGAACCTGCAGAAAGTGACTTTTACATACAGAAATTATATACATATATATATATATATATATATATATATACAATTATTCCTGTAATTATTTATTAAATACTGAACACTTTGGGGCTCCATAAGAAGCATGTCTGAATCTTTATTTTTTACCAAATAAAAACAAGGTTTTCAGTCAGTCAGCCATCATAGTTTTGGATGCGTATATGGTTTTTTTTTAACCCAAAGACTTTGTCGAGTACATATCACTGAATGTTTGGACTCCTTAGCAGATCAGAATGTGTGACACAGGACCTTGATAGTTATCTTTATGTAAAGTGAGATATGGAGGTGTGGGTGGATTTGTCTGACCTCTGCACACACACAGCACAGCAAACAGCTGACGTAGTCTTGACGTTTAGGTGATGCGGGGCTTGACGTAGTCGAGACTCCGGAGGAACGTGACTCCCCCGTGGCGCCTTCATATCCGATTCAACCCTTGTCCTGAGGAGAGTCATGCCTCAGACTTAAGGAGGTGTCAGGGTGGAGGAAAGGAGGAGGAGGAGGAGGCAGATGTGTGGCAGCAGCAGAGGGAGAGTAACAAAAAGAGAGAGAGAGAGAGACATTGATTTTGTCTTGTATTTCACACTCTTCAAAAACTTTTCCAGCTCACAGCCAAGAGGTGTTTGCACTGCGTCTCATCATGGAAACAACCAGAAAACAACCCTGCGCATGAAATAATGAGGCGTTTTGCCCAGAAAAATAACAAGATGCACAAAGTGAAAACATGGAAAACAACTTTTGTTGTTGGATGCTGTGGACTTGAGAAAATCACTCCATGAGTTAGAAGTAGTTTTGTCTCCTCTTATATTAGCTAATACTCACTGCGTCTACTGTCTGTTCATTCCTCTCCGTGTCATGTGTGTATTGTCATGTAATTATCAGTGTTTCAGTTGCCTCTCTCATGCCTGTTGTCACACCATGAAAAGACAAGTACAGAAAGATCCGACTCTGCTGAAGATAAGGTGTTAAAATCATCCTTATGTCTTGCAGTGACTGTTGTTTATTCCCTGTCGCTGCTGCCGGTCCTGTTGCTGCAAGAATGACATCATCCATTGTACATTTACAGTCCACTTCCTTTGCAAATATGTTCTACAATACAATGGAAAACACAATGGACACTTTGTTGTATCAGAGGTAGGAGAAAACACCAACTTTTAAAACTACTCCGTTAGTTTGACCCACACAGATACAATCGTACATCCAACCCACAAATGAATGCACACGCTTTTCTACATCAGTGACAATAAAACCCAGTGAAAACCGTTGAGATGATATCAGCTCCTCTGCCAAGGCAGACTGAGGTGACACACTGAGTCGCAGTTTGGGTAATTTTCTTTCAAGTGATTGAAGCTCTGCAATATAGTTTTATAGTGAGTCCCTTTAAAGGAGATGGGACAGATTAGTTTGAATGGATCGTGTGTTTACTCATAATTTGAATTACCTGTTGTCTGATTAATTTCTTCCTCAGATGAATTGGATCGTGGCATCTCTATCCCCCTCCCCTCCTGTCAGTGAGTCATGGCAACCTCTCTATAGCAGCGTCGTCAGGCAGAATGTGATTGAATGTGAATAATGTGGTGGGAACATAAACCAATGGGATTACAGACTCATTGTGACCCTCTAACCTCTAGTTTTGTCTGGGTTGACCACTACTCTCCCTAGTCATCATGCATCAGAGAAACTTACTAGACAGGCACTCACTCGTGCACGCACATACACACATCTGACCAATCCGTTACAGAAGCCAGTGGATTGATAACCATACAAAGCGACAGATGCGAGATGGAGCCGTATAAGAGCTCATTGACCTCTGCTCTGTTCTTGGGCGCTGTGTTCGCCGGCGCAAATTACCCGTCCATCCATCTCATCTTGTCCTCCCAGCAAAAAAATGAAACTGACTGTGGATCACTGCGTCTCCCGCACAGATATAGCCCGCTCCTGTCCAGAAATTTCAGCCCTTTCATGCGTGTGTATGAATGACAAAGAGAGAAAATAACCACAAAGGAAGTGAGGGAGAGAGAATACGAAGTTTAACAATGAATTTTGAGACAGCAAAGGGATGGCTTTTTTTTCTGCAATGCTCTGATGTATTCTTTCTAAAACTTTTATTCTAAAAAGAATCAATATTTCAATGGAGCCTCTAGGCTGGAGCAAAATGTGATAAAAAGCCATCAGATAGATCAATATATATATACATATATTAATAATATGTACATGATGAATTTCCTGTTTGTAAATTAAGCCATCTTATGTCAGGTAAGGGAAAAAAGATTAAAATACATCACTAAATGAACTACTTTAAAGTAGCATTTGAGAACCATTTAAGTCATAGATTTGTGTAAATTTCATGTCAGTGCTGTAATGTCAAACAAACTAAAACTCTAACTTCTCACCCTAACTTCTCATTAGCATTAGCTAGCTATTTTTTGTAGTGTTGGCTTGCTCACTAAAGTGTGTTCACTGCTGTTATAAGAGAGTTATCAGATGCCATAGCAATATTCAATCTTTAATGAAGACAATTAGCTTCTGTACATTATCCTCCATACACTTAGAGGCATTTGGAGAAAAAAAAAACATGGAAAAACACTCTTGGCTCTCAAATTAATTACTCCAACAACCTGTTCCTGAAAAACACAACCTTCTATGAATATTAATGTATTGATTTATTGTTGTTTTGGCATTTGTTTTGCTTGCAGAAAAGCTCTTAGTCTCTCTAGAGAATGATTTAATTTCCCCATGTGTCTGTATTTTTTAAGGTTTAACCAGCCAATTTGTCATTCCTTAACTCCTCTTGTTTGTTACAACAACCTCCAACGAGTCAGTCAGGCATTAAAAGGTGAGCTGCTGTCAATATTGTAATCTGATTATTTATTCATTCAGCATTTTCTTTGTCTCTTTGTGTGCCAAGAAATGGAAATAGCCAGGAGAAATTTCCCATGTTGCCTCAGTGTGAAAAGGTCAGCAAACACACACAGACATACACACTCATCAGCATGACATGAACAGATCCAACATCCGACATCACCCAGCACCTTCTCTTACCACGACATGCTTTTTTTTTTTGTGCGTCTCCATCCTCTTATTATCTTTTTTTTTTCCTGTCTTTTGCTTCATCTCCCACTCATTCATAGAATTTTCCGTTTGAGCGTGAGGATTTCTTCCTTGCTGACGACAGAAGAAAACCCTGTGGTGAAGCGCATCAAAGTCTGTTTCATGTCAGGGTGCAAACGCTGTCTTTTTTATTCTGAAGCTGTGATTGACTTTAGAGAAATATGCTGGGTGTTTGGAAGACTGGCATGTGTGAGTCAACTTACTTCTTGAGTAATGAGAGCGCAGACAGCAGTCATTAGTGTGTCGATAGATCCGTTCATCCGAGCTCAAACTTTAGTCGCATCGTTTTGAATGACTGCAGTCAAAATCAGTTATGGCAAATAAAAGAGAGAGAGACTTTCACAGCAGGGTTGATTCTAAGATCAGACCTTCAGGGGGCCTCAGCCAGCATACATGTAAAACTTCACTATGAATGGAAGGTTTTTCTCAGCTGAACAGCTTCTCTTTGAAAACAGTTACAATCTTCACTTAAATGCATGTCTGCTTTCTCACCTGGTTCTTCCAGCCTTTTCTCTCTTTTTCTGTCTTCTTTGTCTTTATGCTCTTTACACAGACAACCACACAATACTTATGCAGCTACAAAGAGAAATATTACATAATAACAGCAGACAGAGCATTTATGATGTAAAGAACTAGAAAGAGATCAAGGAGAGATTCCATATTTAGCAACAGTGTTTCAATTTACTGACCGTGGGCAAAGAAGCTAATTTAACATTATGTCTATTTGGTCATGATAACCTGTCCACTTTCTTACATGACTCTTGCTCTCTCTTCTTCTTGGTGTTGACTCCATGCTGATCTCTTTCCTTCTCTCTCTCTCTCTATCCTCCTCTCTTCCTCTTTGCAGAGATTAGAGTGTTTATAACATAGTAAGAGATGGGAAGATGGGGAAGAATTGAACTGAATATTGTATTTTTGTGGACGATGCAGTGTAGGGAACGTTATTGTTACCTCATTCTATCAAACAAATCAGACTGTTTTGGCAAGAAAAGGAAAATGTTATTTACCCACTGCAGTTGTTTCTATTGAATTCTGAAGAATTTGTTATTTGAAATGGGTACAGCTAAAAATGGGCTAAAACCTGCTATGATTAACAGTTAGCAGAATGCACTCATTTTTTGGACAATTTAATGTGATAAAGTTATATATTATATGTATAATATTTCCTAACAGTGAGTTATGACATTTTCCCTAACTATTTTCTAATAAATCTCCCCTCATATAGGTTAAATAATCAATAGGGAATCAATTCTTTTGCAACATTTTATTTATCAGTGATGCTATCATCCTATGAGTTGATTTTTAGTCAAAGATTCTCTTTGGTCTCTGTGTTCTTTCAGAATAACACTTGCTTTGGAAGTGATCCCAGCTTCTGTCAGTTTCTTTCTTTAGTTATTTTCTTTCTTTCTCTCTTTAAATAAAAACGGTCTGTCGTGCATCCTGAAGTGTTGGCATGGAGCAGCAGCGTTAATGATCGACAGGGAACATGTGGGCAAGTTTGAAGTCTCATTCACGGCACATTGAGCTGAATGATGTGTGCACAACATTGAAAAGTCATCTGATAGCACGATAAGAGGCGGAGACAGCATTGTTGCTTCAGCTGGGCTAATGATTTAGTCAATATATATCGAGTACAGCAAACAAAGTGCCATCAGCACATAGACGCTGATCGATGAAGTGGCACAACACCAGTTACTTATTCAAAGTCAAGCAGTGGCAGCATTATACTGTATTATCTACTGCATAAACTTTTGTCAATCCATTTGTTTTGCTTATTTAATTTGATAAATGATAAAAATCCATTTAGTGAATTTCTAAAGCAGTATAAAGAAACAATTCAGATATTTAAAACTGCTATTCGTGTAATTATTTTATTTGAACAATTGATCAAATTCTGTGTTTATTTTGAAAGTGGTTCTCCATAGTGACAAAAGCAGAGAGAGTTATCACCCAATTTTTTTCAGATTCCTTTAACTCTACACCCTTTATGGCTTCTCATGAATTTTATTTTACAACCAGCAACTTGATTGTTTCTGTTTGGTCTCAATGCTCTCATCAGCCCTGTTTCTTAACGCAGCTGGCAGCTGATTTCAGCTCTAAAACTGCACTGTATACTACCTGCCCAGCACCAGAGCAGACACACAGGTAATGACTAGCTGGAAAACATAGTGGAGTATTACACTACTTTATATGATGAAGACCAAAACAGAGCTGAAAGTTCATGTCTACTTCATTTGAAGAAATCCACTGTAAGCTTATAGGTTATGACAACATTTACAACTTATTGCGTTGTCCCTGTAAACAGTACATTCAGTAGTAGATGGAGCCACCACGAAACAGTTGTTTTAGAGTCTTGAGTGTCGCGTTATGGCTGTTGACATCTTGTGGTTTTTGGAGCCATAAGTGACCATAAAAGGGTGTGACGTTGGAATTCAGGGGAAAAAACATCACAGTCAAGGACTCTGTAACACTTAGCAGTCAGCTAGCAGTTGCTGTCACCCAAATGTTTTTGCCCTTAATTGTGCACAACTTTAAACCTTAATATAATTTAAACAAATTAGTAATTGAAAAATTTAACCCTATACACTGTTGTCAGAAATGGGAAAATTAGCATTTAAGACAGTGCTGATTTCTGTAGCAGGTTGTGAACATGTTTATCTCCGCTGTCAAGTGGAACATTTACATCTGGGGCTATATGGGGATTGATTTCCCCATTGTGGGACAAATTAAGGATTATCTTATCTTATCTTATTCTGTTTTGGAGCCAGCCTCAAGTGGCCTTTTGAGGAACTACAGTTTTGTCGTGTTCCAAGCAGTGCTGTACTGGTTATCTGACACACTGGTGAGTTGACAATCAAGAGAAAAATTTTAAAGAGTTTTTACCAGTCTTCCATCCTTAAATCATCTCTACTTGTTCGTGATTTGGGATGGGCTTTAAAGTGCACTGGCCTCCGCACTGCCACAGTCACAGCAGATTAATTTGGGGTTGAATTCTTTCCTGCTACACCGATGCCCCTTAGAGGCCAAAAAAAGTCTATTGGTCTAGTTTTCAAGAAACACAGTCCTCATTCGGCTCTACAATCAGGAAAGGTGTAAAAAAAAAGTGAAGAATTCTTAAAAAAAATATTTTTTGCTTCTTTATCAACAGTCTCTCTCAGTCCTGAAGACTAGGAATGAAATCAGCACACTCCATGCACGGATACTTTTTTAAACAGAGACATAAATTTCACAGCTTTTAGATTTTCACTGGACTTGTAAATTCAGTTGACGCCACAATATCTTTAAAGCCTCATCAAATATTGAAGCGATGCGCATTAAATATGCACGAGGTTAACAATACTGTGTTGTTTCTCCGATCCTTCTTCAACTTATCATCTTGAAAGGACAGAATGAGCCGTTTTTATGGAAAGACATCTATCAACATCCAAATAGTTATAACCAATACAGTTTCACTCCTACTTCATTTTATGTCTCCAGAAAAACTTTGTGTTACTGATGCAGTAAATTTAGCTGCTAAATTTTATTTTTCCTCATTAGGGTGAGGGCAATATTGTAGGTACATTTCTGCAATTCCTTACGTGTTTAAGACATCCCTTACATCATTAAAATAGGTGACACTGTGGCTATCTCTCTGTGATTATCAGCTCAAGCAGCAGCTATAATTATACACCACTGGATTTATGTATATTAAGACATGACACTTAATGACATATTCATAATAAGCTCCAGTTTTCCTGCACTAAATGTGCCCACAGTTTGAAACAGTCACAGTGTGAGTTGTACCTTCACGCTCATGCTGCATACAGTAGATGATGAGAATGTGCATTTGAAGTGCAAATCCACTCATTTCACTCATCTCAGGCATCTTCCCATGTCCCCACCTCTGTCTTTTTCTCTCCTGTGTCCTTTTCCTTTATTCCACTGTCTCAATCTCTTTCTCTCTAGAACAAAAGTTGTGAAATAAAAAATTCTAATGAAGACCGGAGAGACTTCATAGTTACATGTCATCAGAAAGGTCTGCAGGCATACATAAATGAAGACTGTGACAGGCAGGAAGATTCAGCTAAGAATACATGTCATTTTCATAATGAGTCTCTGACTTAGGAAGCTCTTTTTTAAGCTGGAGATACTTTTGATGTTAGAAAATAACTTGGGAAAGAACCCACATTTCAACCGCAAGATCCCACAATGCAACTGCAGTGTAACAATGACCTTCCACTGCATGTGGATTGCTGTATCATACAGATTCCCCCGCAGCAGCAGAAACGCCACCATATGCAGTTGTGCTTTGTCTCATGGCTGCTGTATTTTGACATGTGGTGTTGGCAGATGCATCCGTTGAGCTAAACAAGACAAGCGTCAAGAGATGAGATGCTTCGCTGCTGTGCTCACTGTCAGCAGTGAAGACAAGCGATGTGACACTGTTGATGGGAACCGATGTACATTTTTAAATAAGCTGTAATAGAAGCAGATGTGTGATCTTGACATACACAAACACAGAAATGTTGAATCTCTCCGTCCACTCTCTCAGGGGGCTTCAGCTTCAACAGCAACAACACTTATGAGCAGTGACACCATGATAACATCACCGAACATGGAAATTCTCCAAGGTAAAGTAAAAATTTATAATATTGACACTCAAGTTATATTTAATTGAATATAGGTCTGAGCTTGTGCTTATTAATAAATCAAAGTTGAAGAATTTGTTTGATATGTAAGTGAAGTACCTCTGGATATTTAAATAACTGCATCAACTGTTTGGCTTTCTATTGAATAAATTTTTGCAATTGTAGTCAATACTCACGTATGATTACAAGTAATTGAGTTGGTCTGGAATTTTATTTCATTGGCTGTAGAGTCACAGTCTTTAAAAACAAAGCATTAAATTTCATTTTTTTTCCCTTCATGAAACTCTTCACAGACTGATGCTTGGTCGGGACCTCTTAAGTGTCACTTTAAAAACTCTGGGTGACCTTTTAATGTCTGTTTGTGACACACAGAGCCTTCATGCTGCTAAGTCTTTTTAGCACATAGTTAACCCTGTGAAACAGTAGGAGTTTGGTTAGGTTTTCACACCTGGAGACTGTTTCGAAAAGATCTTTGACTTTTGCTTTCAGACTCAAACACCAGTCATTGTTGCCACTAGTTCTTAGATGTTGGTTTGATGCATCAGGCCCCTCACAGACATGAAAAGGTTACCCCCCACTTTAGAAACTGACAGGTCCTAAACAAGCTGCCAAACATGTCAGGAATGAGAATGGGTCGGTTTGGTGGCACCACCCAAATTCTAAGTGGAATAAAAATGCCTCACCCAGTACTGTAAATGATGCAACATTTTGAAAATTTGAATGTTTTACATACATATTGAAGGCAATTCTCTTCAACAATGTTTACAACAGCTTAAGCAGCCCTTCTTTTTCGTCTCTTTTGTTGTTGCACTGCTGCTGTGTAGAACATGAGAAATGCTATTCAACAGCTCACACTGCGCCTTTAACTAAGTTTTCTTTCTCTCAGTTTTAGAATAGCAGCAGTGGTTTTTAATGACCTCTTGTCACAGCAGAAAAAAAGCATTTTGTACCAGATATAAAAACATGGAGGACTGTGTGTTTGATCCTCTTGTCATATTTTGTATAAAATCACGAGTGCCTGTGGGATAAACTAAAAAAAACAGAAGAAGAAGAAGCTTTTTGATCATTAGTGTATTATAGTGGCAGTTCCCTCTGACAAACAGTGAAGGTAAAGAAAAAAAAGAACAAAACAACAGGACAGGATGAAAGGGCCGATACCGTGCCAGACAGAGAGATGTTATCCTCTCTTTCTAATTAACAGCCTCTCAGACAGACGTCAGTGCAGATTGAGTTGGGTCTTAGTGTTCGATTTGCTCCACCTTGTCCTACAGGAGGCTGATTATCAGGACTCCTGAACATTACAGCACATATCTGTCTTTCAAGCTACAAGAAGTCTGTAGAGAGTCACATTTTCCCCAAAATGACACAAAATATTTGAGCTATTTTCTAATTATTAAAGGTATTTTAGAAGCCTCCTAAAAGTGGTCCATGAATAAACTGAATTTATTTCGTTATTGATAAGATGTATAAGATTTAAACTGACATCTGCCTACTTTGGTACACAAGAAGTTTTAAACCAGGGGTGACTTCACTGTGAATTTAAGGCATTTATTGGATGTCCTCTAAATTAATTCAGCAGCTTATGTGGACATAAACTTGAGAGTCAGTTGTGTGTTGATACATATATCTTTTTATTTATTACAGGCTATAGTACAAAGAGGCACTGTTGAACTTTTTAATCTTAATCTTAGTATAACAGCTTCACATTAAATTTTATGGTATTTATTATTATTATGTATAAGTTTGAATGGTGCCTTGCGTCAATTTCTGCATGAGCAATCACAGTGCTTTACACTCTCAGTTTTCTGTCCACAAACTGACAGCTAGCTATGATTAAAAGTGGACCATATTTTATGGAGAAAATATTGAATGATTTTTGCCTCTGACTGACTATTAATGGATCTTCCTGATGGAGAGATAGCATTAGCCATAACCTTAACATTAACACACATGAAGTAACCTGTAGCTGCGAGTTAGCTGGATCAGCTGTACAACTAACTTTGTCTTGTTTTGTTATCTCTGAAAGATCCAATACACACTGAGACTACTTTGAGTACAGAAACATCTGACTGTTTGCTTTCACCATTTGTATTTGTACAAAAAAAAAAAATTACAATCTTGAAGCTGAAATTACGTCTAATAATCATGTAGTTGAGTATGTGACACAACTATGGGGGTAATTTCACTCTGTTTCTGCTGTTTGTGGTCAATTAGTGTCACAGAGTTCAGTGAATTGTTCTGATTATTTTACTCTGAGATGAAACAGCTCAAGAACTCAGAGAACTTAAAAATGAGCAGAGACATAAATGGACAGTTTTGGCCTTTGTGCAGTCATCAACTACCTTTGCCTACACAAGAAGGTCCACAAGGACATATAGTAGGCAACACTTCAGTAGGATGATCCTTCTTTATAGCATGGGGGTGAAATGGGAAGCTGAATTCAAACATGGCACAGAGAGATGACTGCAGGAAGGCTGATGCTTAGCATTTTTTTTTAAATTGCTGATGTGTTGTTTATAATCACTTGAAACAGAAATACAGCAAAAGTTAATCCCTTCAAACTCTCTACATAATCACTCAAAGCGTTAAACTGCACATGCATGTAATGAGAGTATAACTCATTTCCTTCCACCTCAGGCAATGAACCAGTTTATCAACCCTTGTTTACAACTCAGTCATACATACAACAAGGTTTAGACTTTTTTTTATTGCAGGTTTTGCATAATATGATGCAGAAATATTGCATATCACACATTTACCAAAATGTAACTGCCTCACACTCTTTAATCATCCCTTTATAAAGAGGTTTTCTCGCAGTGACAGAAGCTTCATTAGTTCTTCAAGGAATTTTTGCAGCGAACCCCCCCCCAAACTGTTGTAGATTGAGCCATCTGGGAGATGGGCGGCTTGGCTCCTCTGAGATCGTCTGTCTTTGAAGCCTCTCGTGTTTGGCTTCATCTCTGTGGGATTTCTCTGTAGATTCAGGTTGCTTTTTCTCTTTCTTTTTTTTTTTCAAATTTTGGCCTCCTGTGGACCACATGGCTGACTAATGGGATGCCCATGGAGCAGATAATGGTGACTCTGCACAAGAGTATATCTTCATTAAGAGCTGCTCTGAATCCACAGCCCATAAAAACACAATCAGAGGCTTTACAGCTTCTTACCTTTGACTTTGAGTTCAAGGTTGAGAGATATATTTCACAATCCTCCTTTATTTCTTCAGCCTTTTGACTATTCTGCGCTCGAATGCAGGGTGACTTTTCTTCTCTACCTCCTTAGATAATAAGATGAAAGAACATTCTCAGCTTTGCTTATTTTACATAAAATAACACCGCATATCCTGAGGTAATAAACAGCCATGTCCACTCATATTGTTTAGCTGATTTTCTAATGTTTTGTCTTTTTTTTTTTTCAAATTATCCAACAAATGTGCAAAACCACAAAACAATCTGGTCTACTAAATAATAATAATAATAATAATTAGACAAATAATCATTTGTTGTTGACTGGATAATAATGGTATTAACAACTGGTGAGACAAGAAGAGACAAAGCTCTGCATGAGGTCTGTCCCTTTGGCACAGAGCGCAGTTTTGATATTTACAATAAATAAAATGTGGTGGAATTTGAAAAACATTTGAGCAGCTGATCTCATGCTGACAAACTGAACTAATCAGATGTTTCCTGGTAAGTGAAGTGGGCACATAGCATGATTTAGACCAGAGACAGAGAATAGGGAGAGAGAGAGAGAGAGAGAAGCGAGAGAGAGGGATGAGACCATCTTGAATGCTAATACTTGAACAAGGTCCAGGTGCATAGGAGACAGGCAGCAGAGGTCCCATCTGCTTATCCAGACAAAACATGCTAAATATGAAATATTCATTATGATTCATAGAAGCACTCAGGCATACCATGCATACTGTATTTCAACAGGGCCTGAGGCTGTGCACATCCATATGCAATAAGCTGGTAGGTTAATGAACGTGTGTGTGTGTGTATGTAAGTGTGTAAGTGTAAGAGAGATAGGGAAAGAGTGGTACCATGGTATGTGTGTTCCCATAGATGACTTTCCGGATTTCAGTGTAGCTGTTGTCATGGCTGTGTGACTAATATCTTCATGTCAGCTCTGATAACGATCGTCTTCAAGGTCTCATTGCCACATCTGCATTTTCTCACCATTATTATTGTTTTTCGGGGCAGAAATGTCTGAAATGTGTGTGTTCAGTTGATTCATTTCTAATAGTTTCATTTCAGGTATTTGTTCAAAAGAATTTTAATCAATACACAAAACTGAAACAAGGTCTGCAGTTTGATATAAATGAAGAGTAAAGTGTCCAATAATAATGAATAATATGTATTACTCTGCATTAAAATTACATAATTAGCTTGATGAACATTTCTCCACAAATCAACAGCTACTTATAAACTCACCTACCTAAATATATTTATTTAATTAAAGGGATTCCCATCAGACACTACCAAAGGAACAGCTATCCCTCTGGGGTGCATAAATGTAATCATTACTTCTTAAGATAAAACAATTAAAAATTCAACAAACAACTCAATAAAAAACTGGAAAACCCTCCCCTCCCAAGAACCAACAAAAGCAAAAACAACACTACTAATAACAACTATAATGACAATTTCAAATAAATACTTACTTTATATGTAAAAAGTTAGTAAAACATTAAAAAGAAACAGTAGAAACATGACTGAGAAAGTTCCTCTATAATAATCATACAGGCTGCGTTCTGCTCAACCAGATATTCCCATTAATTTATAGCTTATTTTAAATCTGCTCAACTGTTAAATGTGTAATGGCTGGTGGCAAACTGTTCTGTGTTTTATAGTCCTCTGTACATATCAGCACGTTGCCTTGCATTCATTGTTATGACAGAAAGTGAAAAACAGCCCCATTGTGCATTCTCTGTCTTATATCTATGGCCATTACTACAGTATGTAAATTGATGGTGCATTTGGGGTTTTAGGCAGTGAAATATGTCTCATAAAGAAAAAAGCCCCCCCTTCCCTCAGCAATGACTCAAGTTGTGTTCACTCTGATGACGTTAGTTCTTCTGTTACAGCTCAGAACAAGATGTGAGACTCTATTCTGGATTGATTGTAGTTTTTCTTTTCTTCCTGTCTTTACCTGACGCATTTGAACACACCATCAATGAATAGTTCAAAAGAATGAGATCTAAGGTTTGAACATTGTAAAGAGTACCTTGTTGTGGTACTATTGAGTTAAAGTTGATGAACAGAGTTTCTCAGATGTAACATTTGAGATGTGAGACGTTGACCATCGTTTCATCACTATCTTGTTGCTGCTGTTTATATTCCACCGGATGCTAATTTAAAACATGCACGGAGTCATTTCCAAGGCGAACAGGTTTATGTGTGTTTATTTGTATGGACATAAAAGTCACTTTTTTATTTTTTATATCCAATATTAATATTAAAAGCTTTAATTTTGTTAATTCATCAGAAAGGATAAATAAGTTATCTTGTATTGTGTATTTTAGTGCTTTTCCTGTCAAATTGCTGTCAAGATTGATAACAAGGCAATTGTAACTTTTTTTTTTTCTTTAAGAAAACACTTTTTCTGTCCACAAACCATCTTTTGCAGCAGTTTGCTGAGAACTGGCAGCAGATTGGTTGGTTGACTGCATGTCCCACTAAATCCCTTAGCTGCATATGTTTTGTGGGGAAAAAACCTGCTGGAGAGAAGATTCTTCTCTCTGTGCCTGTGGCAGCTAAACAACTATCTACCAGTTACAAGAGCTCTCCGTCTACATTGTCTACCCCTCCTAAATATTATTAGTATCAGTATTAGTAGTGATATATATATTTAATAATTGTTGTTCTATTTGGTTTATATGTTTTTATGAGCCACTCTTATCCGGGTGGTCTTGTATACATCAAACCAGCATAAATGATTTACATGAATACAAAGTTATTTCTGACAGAAACTCTTATATGATTGTCTGTAAATGATTGAGTTTTCCTTTAGGTACCTTTGCTTTCCCATCACAGCTTTTATGCTGATACTCTCAGTGAACAGATGAACATATCTGTGTGAACAGATATGTCTTTGCTGCTCATATCCACTGCATATGTATAAATAGTTGTGGTAGTTACATTAGGAACATGACTCTTCAATGAACAGTCCTGCAACAATCCCAACTATTCAACTGACTAACTCTGTTTTCCATTAATTAATACCAAATGAAAATGTTCTTTCTGGGAAACTTCCTAGAACATTAATAGGGCTTTTTATGAACATCACTGATTCAGAAAACAGTGTCTCTACTCCCTGTACTATGCTTGTGACACAGTGTGACGCTACAAGAAATTACATCAGAGAACATTTTGTGAATGGCAAATTGTACCGGTTAAGTTGATATAACAATATAAAAATGTAGCATTTTGAACATTTTTTTCCTCTAACCTCAAGGAGCCTTAAAAAGAGCAACAGAGTGGAAGGAGACACAAAATAGAGGTCCACATCTGGTCAGTGAGATGAAGGGCCAGACACCCACCTGCTCTGGATAATCCTTACATTTTTTCAGAATGACTAGTCTGTACTGTTAGCTCACTAGGTTCTCACAGTCTTTGTTATTATTGTTATCACTTTTTGTGATAATCTGCAGCATTATGACATCCCTTTTCTTTGATTTTCTGTTTATGCTTTTTTCTGTAGGAGGTTTTCAGTTTAGCCAACTGGATACTAGCTCAGACTGGCTACCCACGCCTTCTATTTTTTCCTCTCAAAGCGAATTAAAAACTGGACTAACTTAAGAGAAATCTGTCCGATGAAAGGTGCTAAAAGCAGAAAATACTGGATGAGGATTTTATCTGGGTTATGTATTGATTCTCTATTATGTTGAACAATGCACAAAAGTAGCAAAATGTTCATGTAAAAAAATACCAGGATTATGAGTTTAAATTGTTATTGAACTGTCATTGGTTATCCCCATTAAATATCACAGACTATTTCATAAATTTTACACAGAGAAGACTGTTTACAGCAGGTCTACTCAGCCTGTGAAGCCAGTTATTTAAATGAAAGTTGGAAAGATAACAAAATGATATCTCAACTCAGGGTTCTTCTAGTGGCTTTTCATGAGCTCTTAGTCATATCAGTTTATCTTTGTTAGAAAATTGAGTTTTCCGAATTGTAAAGATCAATTTTTTTGTGGATTATTTTACACTGAGATTGTTTTGACAGCTACTCTTTTCAAGGTTGAGTCTGTTTTCAATCTGAACTTTCAGGACAAGAACATGAAATGCCTAAAGTGCCCACAAAAATGTAAATGTGAACATATTAATTACATATTAATACAACTGGGCAAACACCATCTGGACGATGATGATATAAAATGATGATGTCATCAGGATTAACTTGGTTTGGGCTTGAGGAAAGTCTGTATTGTGGGGCACCGTTTCAAAGACCATGAGTCCTCGCCTCGTTACTAATTACTGTACATCACACATTCCTTCCTCAGTGTGCAGAAGTAGCAGGGTGTCTGAGTCATCACAAACAGTCTCTGTCAGACCTGCTGAAGCGACTCTGACTTCAGGACTGAATAATCTACCAGTTTCAGGTGTCGTGCTGTGAAATGGGCCCTGAGGCAAAAAGAGACTTTCCTCGGAGGGAATCATAAATTACCACAATATTAGAAGTAAACATACTTTGTTTTCTCTCAAAAAGAGCCTGGATGGTGATGTACACGGTCCCTGAATGTCACCCGGTTTTTCAACACCACCCACTAAAAATCTTTTGTATTTGATAGGCTGAACTGGTGCTAGTTACAAATGCTAAGTAATGTTTTTTAGTTACTTTGAGTCCTTCAGCAGCAGTTGAGAGCATCACTAACACCTGTAACCTCCCTCACCACTGCATGCCAAAGCTCCCTTTGCCCCGGTCTCGCTCTCTCACTCTGGACAGTGCAGGTTCCTGTTAAGTCCACTTGGATGTGTTTCTTCTGGTAATTGCAAAATTTTTTTGTCACATTGCAGTTCTGAACTCTGACAGAGCGAACAGCTGCCAAAACCAACTAACGCCAAATGAATTATACATCCTGTGAAAGGCAGAGACAGAGGAGTGTGTGTGTGTGTGTGTGTGTGTGTGTGTGTTCCCAAATCATTAAATCCTTTGCTGTCTTCAACATTCAACAAGAATTTAAAAATGGATGACAAGCAAAGAGAGCATTAAAAGGAGAGAGAAAAGTCGTTTTTGCATGAGGAGTTCAGATGACTAATTTCTTCGCTAACATGGGTGTCAGACACGCAAGAAAACACGTCAGGATCCTTCACCCGATGACTGTCTGTCGCTCATTCAAATTCAGCAAAGCTGGCAGAAAAACGCAGTGATGGAAGCCAACAGTGACATTGCAGAGGAGTCACAGGCTGTGATTTGTTGCAAAAACACCAGCCTGTTTTCTTCAGTCCAAACCGTTTTACATTCAGGCTGGTCAGTTATACAAGGGAAAGTTTCAGGACAACAGTGACAGATAGTTTGTCCATTTGTCAGGCTGTTGACTTGTTGGCTTCAGTAAGTGTGAAAACAAATACACTGTATCTTTAATAGAATTTGTCTCATTTACTTTTTCTGTTTGTGCTTTGTATATCACAACCATAAACTTGACCGAGGAGCAGGTCAAACTGGTGGTGAACAGACCCTTAGATGAGGCAGTCTGTAAGTTAGAAAAAGACTGCACTGAAGTTTTTCCCAAAACTGATCTATCATCAGTTCCATTTCATGATATCAGATTTTATTGCAAACTTATTGTGACCTAAAGGATTCAGGGTAACAACATTATGTTATCTGTAGAAAATGCATGAAAAAATTCTCAAATCAAATTCACTTACTCTGTTTATAATGTGTTTTGTCTTATTTTTGAAAACTGATATATACTGTGTTAGATGAGTGCAGGAAGTTGGAGTGAGAGTGATTCTGTAAACATAAGTGTACAAAAGCTGACAAAAGAACAGTTACGATAAACAAATTACTCCATTTTGTTACCAGCTACAATCACGAAGAGAATGAGAAAGAAATGGCAACAACTTTGCAGGCTTTGTATTATTTACACAGTACCTTGTTGTTTATTTACACTATATTCACATTTTATTGCTCAATATCACAGTTATCATTATTACCAGTTATTGTCAACATCTCTAACAGTAGTTCCACATTAACAGTGGAGGTGAAGGCCAAACTTATGCAATTTAATACTTCATTTATAATAAGCCAAAAGGCAGGAATGCTTTGCTGTTGGTTGGGGCATTTATGACTAGCTGGTTTTTGATTGTGCAAACATCATACATGTCAGTATACTAATAACTGCTGCTTTAAGAGCTGCATTTGCTGTTGAAGGATCTGATTTCATTTTATCCAAAAGCGCAATTTTACTTTTTTTTAAAAAAAATCTCTAATGCTCATTTTGGGCAATTCTGTTATTTGGTGACACCTGAGTTTAAATAATGTAGTTTTAACCCCAACAAACACACCACTGAAAATACTCCAGCAAAATAAATCCATACACACATGTTGTGAACGCTGTGTGTTTGAAAACTCAGCATCATGCATCTCCTTCAGCAAATGACAAGACCATGTCACATGCAATAAATTCATTTATCATTTCTCAATGAAATAAATGATCGATATTTAGTTATTTTACAAAGATCCTGTTTGATATTTACAACAGTAGAGATCAATAAAGATTCTGTGGAGCAGTCTGATATCTGGGTAATTGTTTCCCTCGATAAGAAGTAATGATTATTATTTATCTCCTTTTATTGGTTATTTCCTCCTTTTATCACAAATATCCTCGCACAGTACACGCGCAATTTACGGGCATAAGCGTGCACCTCATATACGCACATTTACAGTACATGCTCATCAATCTGAACAACGGTTATGGCTAGTATTTAATATTTAATCATTTGTTTTGTCTAATGGATTTTCCTCACTGCCACATAGTGAGTTATGGAGCTGCATTAACTTGCTAATCTGCTCTCTGAGGATCAGAGCACCATCATGATGTGGATGAATGTGAAAAAACTCAAATGCTACGCAGATAACTAATATGGTGATTCAAGCAAAGTAACTTGGGACTCTTCCACAATTTCCTGTTCCCTTGTAAAACTTTATGCTTTGATGTCTTGGTTTTTGCCCTTAATCTGTGATAGATTATCAAAACACATTTGCACCCATACACAGGAAGCATGGGAAATAATGTTGTATCCTTTACTTTTCTTTTTTCTTAGACTGAGTCATTGAAGTTGCTTTAGGGCTGAGATGATGTTTGTCAGTTCTATAAAGCTGAGTACCAACTTGTAATGCATTGCAATTCTATAAGTATATCAATTTATTATTACAATTAAAAGTAGAGCCCATTAACTGCACAGTAATGTGAAATATTCTGCAAATGCTTCCTAAGAAATAATGAGGCCAGATGGTGGCGCTGTATTTAAGGTCAAAATACATTTCGGGAAAGAACATGTCAGACCTGACAGACTGATTGACTTCAAATTTCACTGTCCAACTCAAGCTTACAAAGAAGCCTTTTAAGTGTAAAAATGTGTCAAAATGGATTTCCCTACATTTTTTATTACAAAAAAATAATATTAATAGAATTAAATGACCATTGAATGAATCACTTGAACTGCTATACAGCCTTAAAAGACTGAAATACAAATGATCATAACTCATTAACAATTTGTCCACTGATTATGAATCTGGGGTCATCTTCATGCTGAGTTTGGTCCACAGAGGAATTTTGAGCCCAGCCCATAGAGGGCGCCACAAATTCAAAAAAACCACTTACCTCAAACCCCATTATGCAGAGTTTAACCAGGTTTGGTGTGCTGCTCTGAGGGCAACCGTTACTGATGTGCTAATTGACTTGTGCAAATGGGAGCAGCCTCTCACATATTTGTTTATACCTCAAGATACTTAAACATTATTGTTATTAAGCTCACTGGAGACATCTTGAGATATATCCTGATCATTCGTATAGAGTATTGGTGGGACAGACAAATGCCAAGTGTATTATTATTGAAAAACTGCATGTTATATTATGATGAAACAAAAGTTTAATGAGTCTCATTCCTTCTTTACGCATCACAACACTAGCTGAAATGACTTTGTCCACTTTTGTGAATCCACTTTTTGATGCTTGCAGCTTGCAGCCATATTGTAAGTTTTATTTCTTATTTTACACCAGATCGTTGACAAAAAGGTTTATCATACCCACACACTCGAGTTTAGTAAACCACTGCAACTTTCTACAGTGACAGCTCCTTGCACAGGGATGCCAGGTTCTTTTGTCTTCCAGCTTCACTGGTTTCTGTTGCTCTTGTCATTTGTTGCTACTTGCATCTGAATGCCAGCAGCCAGCTTTACTTCATGGCCCATACAGTGACAAGTTCCTCAGATAATTGCCTCTTCCTTTTTCCTTCTTAATCCAATCTGTCCTAGTGGGCAAATATCAACTTCACCTTGTCTGCAGCTAATCTTCACTTTTTCATCTTTTATCCCTCTTCAGTTCCCACCAGTCTCTGCAAACAGACGAGCAACATTAAATTCATAAATCTTGCTCTTGCCTGAGCAGCCCTACGATGGTTGCTACTCACTTTAGATCTCTTTCTGCTTCATCCCTGCCAATACTTAGCAAAACACCTGAATAATAACCTAAACATCAAGCCTAAATAGGAGCTTCAGTTTTCCTCTGGCTCAACCAGCAGCATAGATAAAAAAGGAGAAAGTTTTATACAATGACCTCAACGTTGTCAGATGCATTAAATGCCAGAGGCCACACATGCCCTGCCTGGCCTCACAACCTCTACTCGCAAAACTGATGTATGTATTGATCATTGCCTACTGACATTCAAGCCTATACAACAGCACTTTGAAACCACCCTGATCCAACTTTTGTTCAGTTCTTCTCAGAGAGATTTAAAAAAGGTTTCTGCTCTGGAATTTTCACACAATTATTCATCTCTCTTTAATGCAAAAATTTTTAGTCAGACATAAATGTCCCATGAGTCCGTCGTCCACCTGCTTACTGATGAAGTCAAAGAGGACTTCATGATTGTTCCATTTGCACATCCTCAATTTCACCATCCAGGTACCAGAAAAGACTTCAGAAAGAAAGACATTATCATCCATCTTCAGCACCCAAGGGATTCAGTAGCCTGATGATATGAAGATGTCTCTCTTCACTGTGACACCACCAACCATGGTATCGCCCTCATCTGGCAGGAAAGGGTCCAACTCTCAAAAGTGGATCTCACCTGCCCTTTCAAAACCCTCAATCCCCTCTGATTTGTGGCGATACTTAGCCGTCCTCTGGCAGCGTACATATTACTTTTCTTTTAACCCTAAACTTGTTGACACCCCGTCAGAAGCCCCCCGACAGGATCCTTTCTAACAAACGTAGGATTCTATTCGCTGGCTGTTTTTACCCCTCCCCCATCGCTACCAGCTGTTTTTAGAGAATAAAGCATCTTTGTCTGTTTTCTCTGATCATACAGCATCAAATTCACTTTGTACTGTATAAACAGCCCATCTCAACAGAAAGACCGTCTTTATATTCTTTCTAAAATGACCTCGAGCCAATAACTCCGGTCTGATAACGTCCCTCTTTTACTTTCGGTCCAATCATCAGTGAATCTTTGTCAGACTATTTACTATTACAATCTGCCTGTGATTTTGTAATTAATCTGTTCATTGTTAAAAACTCTTGCAGTGGTCCTTTCTGGTGAAATGAGGCTCTCCAGCAAAGTTTTAAGAGAAAGCTTCCTTTCCTTTCTCCTCTCTTTAGGGTCCAGGGGGAGGGGGTCTGTAATGCCTGGGTATTTTCACAGTGATCCTGACATGTATCTCATTGATGATGTGGTCCTTTCTTGTGAATCTCTATCAGATGCACCTTTTATATTTCACTCAATATTGTGCAGCAAACGGAGATTTCTGTCACGTCTCATCACTATGCACAGTTGTAAAAATGCTATCTATTTAGCTGAGTGAGGGTTTCTTAGCAGCAGGCAGCCATAGACAGTGTTTTTTTTGTTAATACTTTATACAGTAGATACATTTACATACTCAGAGCTATTAGTGCTGATTTTTTCATCCATTGTGCAGATCTGATTTCAACAATGGTAAGACAGATTTCGGTGTGAGCATTTGATAAAGAATCATATTTTTCATTGATCTCTTTGTTGAATGACAAAAAAAAAAACAACTTTTGCATAGCTTGTGCGATGAAGCTGTTTTTGTAGTAGAAGAGAAGCAATACAGTCATCTCAGATATCTTTTCCCTGTGTGATGCCTGTGTTTGCTCAGTGGGAGTAACCTATATCCACTCTCGTCTGTCAGCAGTGACACCACACACATCATTTATTATTCAGCATGAAGACCACGCAGGCACACCAATGGCTTTCCTGCAAACAACACCAGGAAGAAGCAGCAATCACCATCCCCTCATGCCTCCTTCCATCCGTCTCTGCCTGAGTGCGGACATGCAGGCGCACACGCAGGTGATGACATTTGCCAACTTTCAGACAAGTGTTGGTTCAGAGGAGGGAGGGCAAACATCATCACATCTTTGTGTCATTCCGATGCTGTCTGGTGTTTTATGTACATGCATGAATGAAAACAGTTTTGCTCACATCTGCTGGCGTCACTTTACTGATAACAAGGCTTCAACCCATCAACATTTTCATCAAAAACCATCCTGAACGACGAATTTGTTTTTTCTACTTCTGCATCGTTTCCTGTCTCAAAATCTGTTTAATTGCACAAAATTTAGATATGTGCCATGTTTTAATGAACGCCCATCAGCTTAATAATATTTAAAGAAATCTCACAAATTTAATGGAGCCTGCTGCCCACACACACTTACACTCAGAAACACATACCAGGCAAACACAAATGTGCACCACAACATATGTGTATGTGCAAGGAATCATATTTCATTATAGTGACACTTCGGTTGTTCTGGGAATAACTTACTGCTACACATTGCCCCTTTCCCCATAATTGGGACAGAGACGTATTTGAAACAGCAGCCGTGGCTTCAGCTCTCTGGGGTTGGACATCTTATCTAACTACTTGTCAAGAGGTATTGATCTGCTAGTTCCACTGAGAGTTCCTCTTCATCTAAAATGGTGGCTAGTGGCACAAAACTGCAGAGAAAGATCTTTATTGGTGAGCTAAAGGCCAAAAGATCAACAGCAGAAACATGTTTTTAAAAGCAAGGCAGGCACACAAACACACACTGATGCCAATTTTTTATTTTTGCAGTCCACAGAAACAACAAACAACAATGCCTTCATCAGGGTTGTGTCTCCAGATACAAACTAAATAAAAAAAGTGCTGCTGTTGTACGAGTCACGAGGAAAATATATGCTGAAGATCATGCCATGCAGGGGCAGTTTGCAAGAATGTAGCCCAGGGCCAAAACCTGGCCGCTCAGTGCAAACACAAACATAAAATCCATGTTGCTGCACTTTAATTCTATCCTGAATAAATCACACAGATGGAAAATAGATCTTTTATACAGATTTTTCTCATTTATAAGCACATTGTGGCACTGATAAACAGGGTTTTTTCGATTCCAAAATTTCATCTGAGAGGAATTCTGTTGCCTGCCCTTTATTAAAGTGGAATTAAAATCTGTTTCTTCAGTTTATCCCTTTTTAACATTATGTGATTTGACTGTTGGAGAAGTCACAGAGACACGTCTAATAACATCTGCAAGCGTGTGAGATTGTAAACAGAATCATGGCGTCACGAGGACAATAAAGAGTGACACAACTTGACCTCTCATCAGAAATGTCACCGTCTTTTAGTGCTAATCTCTAACAGTAATGCCATTAAACTGATCATCATTTTGCTGAGGGCCCCACTTGTCAATGTTTGAGAGTCCGGACCTTGCTGATGAAGATATTAAACCTTTGAATAGATCTCCACTGCTCTTCTTGGAAGGTAACATGTCATTTTGCATATAATCTAGTGGATCTGTAGCCTTTCCTACACAGGCTGTTCAAGGCAGAGATGTTCACTGTCATTACGAGAATGTGTTATGTGTTACTGATGTTTTTGAACTTCCTAATGAGGCTGTAATTTTTTCTCCTTTTTTTGCAGAACCACTTTCCCTGTTTCTTGTATGTTTAATAAGGGAACCTGAGCTGGAGCACTTCTTCTGAAACCTTGCTTCAGATCTGAACAGGTTACACATTCAAATGCTAAATTCTAGCATATTTAGGTGATAATATAAATAAAAAAAGGAACACAGGGAAAAACATAAGGAATGGAGGTGCACGAAGATCTGTGCCACATTCAAACAACAATAACTTGCACTTCAAACCTGTCGTAGAAGAAATCAAGAGATGAAATATAAAATTAAAAATTCATGCAAAAAAGTTCTGGATACAGTGTCCTGTCTGGATCTCAGCCTCCAGAGAGAACTGCTTTAAAAAAAATGTTTTCATTAAAGCTGATCAATAGTATTGACCGTCCTGACACCCTCTAAGTCTAACAGAGCTGACTTGCTACTTATAGCTGAGTTATTACAAAGACCAACCACACAGAGTCACTCCCTCTTTATCCACCAATCATCTTCTTCTCTCTTCTCCGATTATCCCTCATTCTTTTCTCCTTTTCTCATTACTTGTCTCCTAATCCCGGAATGAATCCAATATGAATTAAAAAACTACTCTATTACAAGAATTCTGTCCTCTTCTTTTTGCATTTGTGTGTCTGTCAGATGGGATGGGAGGAGTAACGCAGAAAAAAACCTGGTGAGCTAGAAGACTTGAGCAATTTGCACATAATAATATGTGTGACTAGCTTCATTATAATGGGCCCTTTGCCGTGGCGAGGTGAGTTCAGTCTCATCAACCCGTGTGTCAGAACAATTGATGGGGAGCACATGGTGTAATAGGTCTTCCTGTCCTGTCCACACCGGTGCTTGATCTCCTGGGAGATTCATTCACATGACACGCAGAAGTCGCCTGCAGCCCAGCGAAGAAAATGGAGAAGCTTCATGTGTGGAAATGGATCCTACACATCCAGCAGAGAAACTAATAAAATCTCTGTTATTTATAACTTCCCCTTAACTTCTTTCCAAGTTTTTGAAGGAGAATTAAATCCATTTTGATTGTATGGTAATACAAAAATGAAAAGGAAAGATTAGGTGTCACTGAAAATAGGTCTGCATGAGGTTACCATGTAATCAGATTTTATTGTTCCTACCCATGCAGTAAGTTTGTAACAGATGAAAGGTCGGACATTTCTCGATAAATTTCTTCCATCAGGTATGCATGTCTGCATGTGTTTTTGTGTAAAAGGGTATCTGGGGCTCCATCCTCCTCTCAGTGCCTCAGATCATCTTGGTTTTCTTTTTTTCACATCGCTCTAGAAACTGAATTTATCTGGACTCAAGTGCTGCTTGGTCACAAGCCTGGAACAAGCTTACACCAAAGTGTGGTGACAGCTGTGGTGTTGTGTTGAACTTGAAGCAGCTAGCTACTTGAGGTGAGAATGCAGCTTAAAGTCCTGACATGGAGAGGGTTACTGACAGCAGCTGGTCCCGATAGGAACGTGACCATGAGGGCACTTTGTCATCCACAGTGACTCCTCGTCCCACATGAACTCGTTTGCTCATGTAGCAGTGCTGCCACAGTTTGATGTCCTTATTATTTTCATTTCAACTCAAAGCAATAATTTAACATTTTTGAAAATGTGTATTTTTCTGTCTTGCTGTGAGATGGATGAGAAGAGTCATACCATTCTCATAAATGAGACTTAATGAAATGAAAAATTACAGCCTGCAGCTGGTTAGCGTAGCTTAGCACAACAACTTGAAATGGTGACATAACCTGCAGACCAGCAGATAAGCTCATTAATTAACACATTATATTTAATTTGTGTATCCCAACAAGTGAAACACAACTCAACCATTCAATTTGTGGTCAGCTTACAATAAAAACGACGTTTAAGCTGTTAGTTTAAGGTTAAATTGTGACAAAATGCTGCTTTAGTAAACTAACAAGCATTATAAAATGAAAGTTATTTTGGCCAAATTTTCTTTTAAGTTTGTATTTTAAGCCTTTTACTGACATTACAAAAAATTAACTCTTAACTAGCAAAGGAAATTTAAACAAAAACTGAAAAAAATACATTATCATGTTTATTTTCAATTAATTAGGTACTTTTAAAAGGTAGCTTAAATCCATCGCTAAAGGCAGAATGATCAGTCAACATCCTCCCTCCTCCTTGACTGGACTGCTCCTCTTGGAAGCAGACTTATGATTTGACATCTTGTTGCTACATTTTGACTCAGTTCTAACCTGCCAAAGTTCGCCACTCCATAAAAGCCTCAAATACAAAAAATTAGAAGAAAGAAATTGATTCAAGACTTTATTTTTAGGAAAATCCTATCGTTCTGCTTTTTATTTCTTTAATTTCTTTATTTTTTATTTTTCCACATATTTTAATTGGAGTTTCCCAAATTGGGATCAATGAAGTACATCTATCTATCTATCTATCTATCTATCTATCTATCTTGTTTTGACATAAGTTTCTTAATTCTTTCCACTCTTTGTATTTATTTCTTATCTTAACATTGAAGCTTAAATAAGTGCAAACCATGATTGAACTGTCTTTTTTAACTCCACATAAACACACACACACAAACACAAACACACACAGACACTGATATTCTTGTAGAAACTAACAGATGGGTGTACTGTATGTAACGTTCCGATCACATGAGACTCCTGCTGAGCTTGAAATTAAAGCACGGCTACGTACAGAGAAACACAGCTCATGCACAGAAGATATTATCTACACTTCAGCAGATTTGATCAAACCTTTAGGTTGGTTGCAGCACATGTCGGAGGCCGGAATCAACCTTTTGGGCAAAACAGCCCTCTGAGACTGGTCTAAGTGCATGCATGTATGTGTGTGAGGTTGAGACAATGCTCCTAAGACAGATATATTAATAGATCTATGCATTATTTAGCATGTTTACTCACTACATACCAAAGCTGTAGCACAGCCAGGGGTCTCTCAATGTCTCTGCCTATAACTACCTCTTCAGTTACTCCTATTAGCCTCTTTAACAAATGGCTCCCGCTCCAGATGTGAGTTACGTGTGTCATGATAGACATTTTGTTCTCAAGTGGGATTTTTTGCTCGCCTACACTGAGAGGTGAGAGGAAAAACATTTTCAACAGGTTGCCTTCAGGATGCACTGAATGCATGTCTCCAACTCAGATACACACAGAGAGACGCTCTGAGCAGGAACAGCGAAAAAAGTGTGTATCTAAAGTAGAAAATCAAGACAAAAAACTCACAACCACACACATTTCACACACGTGCACGCCTCCCACACCACATGGTTAATTAATTCTAATTTGAACGGCCGTGGCCTCACCTCCTACACTCATGCCTTCTGATGGTGCCTGGAGAAAATGTTACAGCATCTTCAGCGAGCGAGCGAGAAAGACAGGCAGACTGAAGCAAGAGCCCTGAGTGTGAAAAGTAGAAAAATGTCAGAGTGAGTTGATGTGATGGAGGGAAATTCATCGCTCCTGAGTCCCTGAGTGGCTGCTGCGAGTCCAGCGAGCTGCTTCACAACTGGCAGCCACAGGAAGCTGAATCAAATTCTGAGGATTTCAATACCAGAAAATTTTGTTACATGGTGTCAGTAAACATCTTAGTGAGGATATCTGAACGGGTGCAGAGATGAAACCTACTGAATCTAGATAAAGCACCCGTTCACTTTTTTTTCTAGTTTATCCTTTTCCTCTTTACTCCTGAGGGAAATATCTGGCCATTAGCAACAAAATGCTTCACTATGTTCACTGGCTGGTTGAAAATTTAGTTCGTGGCACTGAGAACATAGTGTGTTGGGTTCTTTTCAAAGCTCTTTTTCTAAAAATCAGCTGCCTGCTGCAGCTGGAGGTTGATGAGTGCGGTGAGAGGTTGTAAACCAAAACAATGAGCTGAAAGATGCTAAAACCGGAGCTCTGAACTCTCTGAAGAATCAGGTTTTGGATATTGTCCAGAGGAGTCCTTAAACAGGCTGCACACAAAAAGAGAAAGTCTGTGTCTGATGCCTTCTTACCTTCTGCAAATACTCAGCTTGATGTAAGCTAGGTGTGGTGCCTGAGTAGAACTTGCGGGAGGAGGATTCAATGATGACTGTTTTGTGTTGATGTCAGTGCTAAATGTATTTGGATTCACCTGCAATTTCAATGAAATTAGTTGAGAGCAATAAACAGTCAAGCAGAAAAGAGCAGGATGTAGCTGAACTCCATGATTACAGTGCACCCTCCACACAATCACCTGCTCTTTTCACACAAAGGCTCAATCAGATGTTATGTAGACTTTTTGCTGGGTAGTTGGCAGCATAAATTCCAGTTAATGTCCCATTCAAGTTATTTAGAAACTTGTATCTAGACTCAAAGCTTGTCCATTGGAATTTCTGGAGAACATCAGAGAGTGAATATGATCTAAGTGCTCTGCATTTGCTGAGGTCATAATTCTATGGGAAGTGACAGTGACTCTTTTCACACTACAGACAACACTTGTCATAGTTCTTTATTAACATAAAGATAGTAATGAGTAGAGTAGTAGATCTTTGAATGCAACAGAGTGTAATCTTTATTGCTAAAGACCCCCCCCCTAATCAAAACATAACAAAACAAAACACAAAGTTTGATGATGATGTGAAGTAGCATGGGATCATGGGATTTGTTTATGTCACGATCAAAACAGAAACTGTAGCAGATGAAAATCTATCCGAGTGACTCAGGCAGAAATGTTCACATTCACATACCAGGTAACATATTAAAGTTTTATTCACGTGACATTTAGCTTCCTTTTTTTAACTTCCTTCCTCACTCTCTGACTGGTGTCACCCTGGATGTTAGCGACAAGCCACAAAATAAAACACACTGTTACCTTGAAAAACCTTTAATTATCATACTGTTTGTAAAATGTGAACTTTGGATAGCATTACCTTTCCATCAAAAATGGCTCAGCTGATGAAAATAACAAAGAGCATTGTTTGTAGACATTTGCAATGATAGAAATTATGATGTCGATTATCTTTTATGGACTCACATTAATTTAAATGAGACACCTGGTGCAGCTCTAAAACTGAGTCATTATTTGACTGGAGAGTTTAAACCCCAGATACAAATTCAGCATTTTTAATGTTTGAAAAATAAAAACAGGCCTGTTTTGGAATTTGTACAATGATAAATTGTTATTTAAGTTGCCGTCTAGTGTTTGTTTTGCTTTCATCTGGATGGACAGTTTAACAGAAACACCCTGCAGATGTACTTGTAATTCTTTTTTATTTATTTGGCAGCAACTGAGCACTTGATCCCTCTTTAAATTGATTGTCAGTACTTGAGCAGATACTAACTTTTGAGTATTGATAGCTGTGTGTGTGTGTGTGTGTGTTCAGTATGTTCTCTCAATTTCCAATCCATCACTCATTTATCTCTCCTTGTTAGACTTCAGCAATAAACGGATGTCTGTCTTCCTCCTCTGTGACTCCCCAGTGGATGTTAACCTTAGTTAACAGCCTCACTGATGCTACACTTTCTTCCACATTATCTCAGCAGGTACAATCAGCTCCGGTGCCGCGGCACAGATACTAATCCTCTCACGCGCTGCCGGGCCGGTGGCCTCATTTATAAAAACATTAACATACAACAGCTGATCAATAACTATTGACTGGGGCTGACTGAATTGCCTCACCTGCATGATTGATGAGCCAGGCTAATCCTGGGTAGCTAGAGAGAGAGAGAGAGGGGTGGGGTGGGGTGGGAGGCAGCGGGAGGGTGGTGTAGATGTCTCAATTGAAGCTCATTCACCTGTTAAATGAACAAAACTGAAGATTCCCCTTCTGCTTCGACCCACTTTTTTAGGTGTGAACATCTACTGATATGTGTGTGGGTGTGTACAAATGCTCACACCCACACACATGCCTGACCACACAGCCACCCTCCCCATCACCCACACACAAGCACACACACACACACACACACACACACACACAGAAAGCACACATGTGAGTCCTCCTTATGACAGTGGTTGTGGCTCATGTTGTCAGTACAAAGCAAAATAAAGAAATTGTCAATATTTTAACAGTAGCTTCAAGCTAAACTTTTCATCCAGGTGATTCACTCTTATGTGCACAACACACTGAAATAAGCTCTGTTACACACACACACACACACACAACATTTTGTTAATGCACGTCAATGAAGCAGCTCCTCATGTTGAATTTTTATGATGAGCAAACAGACAATAAAACTGAAGCACGTTGTTGTATTCCTGAGGTTGGAGCAAATTCACTCACATTAGGCTCACAAACACACAGAGGAATACGCAGGATGTAGGCAGAGGCAACACACACGCACAAACACACACTCATGGGGCGCTGAGTGGGGAGTATAAAAGGGACATCCTTCCCACTCAACAGAGAAGTGCTCTCCTCACTCTCACACACTCCTCTACAAGGCTGAGCCGCTTTTCTCAAGGTAAGAAAACCACTTTTTCTTCTTTTATTACAGGTCAGAGCAGAGATTTAAGAATTTTAGAAGATTGTTTTTATGCTATGAATATATTTCTTCTTTTGATAATAAGACAAGAATCTACACATGGAGACAATTTTCATTCAAACCTGTTAAAGCAAGGAAATGATTACAAAGCATTTAGATTTTGTTTCAGATTTCACTGAATTATTTTTTACGACAAATTTATGTGACTACATCACACTGGTATGTTTTTCCAGGATTTGGACGAATTAAAAGTTATCAAATAAGGAAGAATTTACTTAATCTACTTTCTTATATTTGCTCCACACATTCATTTCCAGAGACGGTTCCCGACAGCAATGAGCAATTTGGCTCTGCGCTGAAAGTCAAGCCGATCTGACCTGCTGAAAATTACACTCGGGATATCAAGATCAAACTAATGTTGTGTGCTGTGCCCCTGGATGTTGGTGTGAATATGCTGCTCTGATTCACTCGCCTCTTCTCAGCAGTCAGAGTGATCATTAGCTGTGAAAGAGCAGTTGTCTGACAGATGGCAGATGGTCTCAGTTGTGGTTTCTTGGTGTGGGAAAGATGATGACGCCTGCTGTACACTCAAAACTGGACTGCATCTCAAATTTTCTTCCTCATTAAACTTTGCCTGTGTCCCCCTCTTTCTTTCTCTCTTTCTCTCTCTATGTGTATGTTGTAGATGACTGCAGGGCTGTGTGTGTGTGTCGTGCTGGCAGTTCTGTGCACAAGCTGTTTGGGGCTCCCCTTCTCCTCCAAGCTCCTCGACGAGGGCCAGCGCTCCATGTCTGCTCCATCTGAAGGTACAAATCCCTCAATACAGGCAAAGACGACAAGTCTCTAATTAAAGAGTGAGCGCTTACACTGATATCACAGTAAGTTTTTACATCCAACATCTGCTCTTGTACGTGTTTGTCTGTGTTGAGCAGCTCTCCTCGAGGCTGACACCCACACCTTGGGAGAGCCCCACATCCAGCACAGCCGCTCTGCCCCCCAGCTGAAAGCTCTCCCCCTGGCTGAGGAAGATGCAGACTCCCGAGCCAACCTCAGCGAGCTGCTGGCAAGACTCATCTCCTCCAGGAAAGGTGTGTGCCAGGATGTGTGTGTTTTGTCCCCTATAAATCATCCTTGCTTTACCTGCAAAAGCTTGAAGGACATAAGCAGCGGGTAACTGGGTGTGCATGTGAGTTTAAAAAAAAAACCCAAAACATCTGGCAGCAACAGTACTTGCAACAAAGGTTCATTTCTAGAGACAAGTGCTTTTCCCTGCCATCCTCCTCCCCTTGGTTTTGCTAATTACTGGAATCAGTGTACAGCCTGCTTTGTAAAATGAATTAGTGGCTCTGAAAAGCTTTTGTGGTCTGAAAGGGCGAGTATTAGTGAACGCAGCCTTCCGGCCATTTTCTTCAGACCATCTTATTTCACTTTTCTCTCCCTGGCTGACTCCTGGTAGCTTGACTTCTTTTTTCTTGTCTTCGACCAAGAAAACAAGCCTTCAACCCTGTCATGGCTCCGTGTTCTGTTCTCTTTGGCCGTGTGACAGAATGAGGGGGAAAATCTGGGCGTTCACAGTACAAAACACTCACATTAACACACACTGTCAGAACTAACATTTTCAGAAACTGACTCTATGCGTGTTTCCAGCTCATCGTCTTCTTGTGGATCACTTCCTACAGTCTGAACTTTGGCTCACAGATCTTTCATAGAGCTTCAGACAGAAGCAGAATGTTTGAACGTGGAATCAAAGGTTAGAAAAAGACGATGATGCTCTGAAGAAAAGTTTTCTACATTGTTTCACATATCAAAGTAATACTATTGGGTCTATAAATACTAGACTTACAATATCACATATACACACCCCCAAACAAACATGCATCTTTGTTTGTAAACCTCATTTACATACTGAACCTGTAGAGTTGAAGCTTTGCGGTTACATAAGCTTCAGTACAAGACTTGAGGAGGAAAAATATGCAAAACAGACTCAGAAAAGTGTTCAATCAGACAGTTGAGTCTATACATCATCAAAGGGCAAATTGACATTAATATGCAATAGCAAGAGAATTTGTGCATGCGTGCCTTCTACTAAATCGTGGTGTGTGTGTGTGCGTGTGTGTTGTGGGTGTTGTGGGTGTCTGTGTTCGTGTGCTTGCTGTTCACTTGCATGTTTCGGTGTAGGAGGTGTCGTTGTTGAGCCTTCTGCAGCCAATCTTCTCAGCACACCAGGGAGCCGAAACGCTGTGTTTATGTGTGTGCATGTGTGTGTGAGTGCCAGTATGTGTGTATGTGTATGTGTGTGTGTGTGTGTGTTGCGTAGGAGGATGTGGGTGGAGGGAAAACAGCATCTCAGTGAGCACTGATTGATTACCAAACAGATAGCATTCCTGCCTGACTTCACTTGGAATAAAGAAATCGAAGATTCAGAGATTAGAATTTTTTTTCCCAAGATGGGAGGTCACAGCGAGGGGAAGAAGAAGAAGAAATGAGGGAACGATGATCACTTATTTTATGGGAATGGACTCACATACTTGTGCACACGTACAAATTAATGAATAAACATGCATGGACACAACAAGGAAGCGAGGGTAATGATATGTTGTCACCCTGAAGTCCAGCTGTTGCTGAAACGTCCAATTTATTTTGCTGTTGTGGGTGTGAATGTGTGAATGAGAGAGAGAGAGAGAAATAATGAGAAACGGACAATGAAAAGTGAAGAAAAGTCAAACCAGCTTCACAGCAAGAAAATCACAAACTCATCCAAAAACAAGATGAATGTTAGAGTCCAAATCGTCACGGAGCCAAACATCAGTTGCCAAGTTTCTAATATTGCAAACTGTTTTTTTTTTTTTTGTTTTTTCTTGGAGGCATAAACAACAAAATGTGAAAAGTGTAGTTTGGCAATAAACTCATTTTAAGGCTTAAAATCTTACCAAGATAGTTGGAAAACTGATGAAATTTTTAAATTGAAATCATCACTTTCTGAAAACACATTTTAGTGTGTGAACACTATTAAATGCCTGATCTGATGGATGATCATTCGTGTCCAAAAACACCCTAAAACTGCCTCTTGATACGATATTTCCAACAGAATCGCGATGATTTTTGTTGTTAAACCTAATAATGTCTAATAGAATAAAAGCTTTGATTTAAATCACATCCACTTCCGTTGCAGCACATTTCCTTGCATCTTGCCTCCACGATCAGAACATTTCAAACCAGCTTTCTGTAAGCAGAAACAAGTCAGTGAAGTTACAGTGAGAAATACTCATGTCCCTTCTGCTCTGCTTCTCCTCCACTCTCTTCCCTTCATCACCTCCACCCCTCCTCATCCTCCCCAGGCTCTGTGCGCAGAAACTCCACGGCAAACAGCAGAGGCAACGGACTGAGTGCCAACCACCGGATAGCAGACAGGGACTACGTGGGTTGGATGGATTTCGGCCGCCGTAGTGCAGAGGAGTTTGAGTACTCCTCGTAAAAAGGAAGTCACGGCTCATACCTTTCTGTACGGGCACACGAGAAAAAGAAGAAAAAAAACCCACGCAAGCTGGCTCCTCACTGTCTCACAATAAGAGTCTATTTATGATGTATTTGTTGTACATTTGTTTGTAAAACTGTAATAATGCAATATACATATGCCAAATTTTGCAGAAAAGCTCTCACTGTCCAAGGTTTGTTTGTTTCTGGTTTTTTTCTGGTTTCTTTATCCTTTTGGATGGAAAGACTTTGGATTGTGTTAGGATCTGTTGAGACTAACCGGACTGAATAAAGGTTGGAAATGTCACTCTCTGCATATCATTTCTTCTAATACAGTTCACGCTGTTTAAATGGATCCGTTAACTTTCACACAGTGTGTCACAAAACAGGAATATCTGCGGTGCCTCCACAGAGCTGCAAACATCCAACCTGTTTGGCCTTCATGCATCTCTGTTGTAGTCAAGTTATCAATAATTACATCACAAGCAGGAATAGGTGTGACACTGTGGGCAGGTACAAAAACTCACAGCACAAGGACAAACACACACAAACTCAGCTGGAATTTTTTTCTCCAGCCCTTCATACTAAAGTTGGCCCAAAGAGCACTGGTACCAGTTGTTCCCATCACCTGTCAAACTGACTCTCCTGGAGTTTTACCTCCGAGGAGGGTCAGGTAATTGATCTGAAAAGAGAAATAATGAAAACCATTAGTAATCTTGTCATCAAGTAATCAGAGTAAGGCTCATACTTTTTAGTGATTTCATGCTCCCTCAATGTTCCTTTCTTTAAGTCTGACGGGTCAACTTAGAAAAGGTCACCATGTTCAAGCAGAGAAACAGTTAGTGTGTTCACCATAAAAACAGACAGCTCCCATTATGATCCATGTGGTTATCTGAGTAGGTTGAAAATGTAGCAAGGCAACGCGACATCTCTCTCCAGAGCACCAACGGATGCTCGTATCTGTCCGTGATGTGTCATTAGATTTATCGTTTTCTTTCACATGTTTTACACCTTGTTAGCCAGTGTTATGGGAGTGTTCCCTGCTAGCTGGGATCCTGACAGCTCAAGCCTCCATAACATCCTGAAAACATATTCAAAAAGGTTGCAGTGAGAATGTTCTTCCTTTCTTAACAAATCGCATTACAGAAAAGCATTATATAAAAATACTTCGTCCACAACATCTTACAGAATGTTGCAGTGTCAGCGTTCTTTCTTTGTTATTATGTAATGTAATCTGTGCCATGATAACATCCTTAAAACATCCTCAGAACGTGGCAGTTAAAATGTTTCATCTGAGTTTAAGTTTTAACTTCACAAAAACATGATTTGAAATGACAAATATCCTTAAAATATTGTTTTAATATTAGATAGAAACATTATCTGTCATACTGAACTGGAACTTTTAGATAATTGTAAAGGTGCTTCAAAGGGCTGTTTCATGAGGGGTGACTGAATAAAAGAGAATATAAAATTCTCCTTAAACACTTGACTAAGTCATTTCATTTCATATATAATTCTCAAAAATCAACTTTATGTAATTTTTTTCTGCTACATTTAATTTCTTCATTTTTCCCTTTTCAACACCAAACCAAGTTAACAGCTGATAAACAAAAGGTGATTTGTTAGAAAATAATGATGGGTTTTAAATGCAATAGACAAAAAAAAACTCTTAGTACAAACTTACTTAGATAGAATATGTAACTCCTGTTTTAATTTTTATCACAGTTCATTATCTTAGTTGTAAAATTTGGCAGAAAACAAGAAATTCATTCCAATCGTTTTTCTTTTTTCTTTTTTTTACAGTAACAGAACTATAACCAGGGATATTAGTGATATTGTGACTTAAATCTAAAATAAAAAGTAAATACAGCAAAACAGTTGCACTTCTCTGTATTATTCGCTGAAGAAATGTTGTTAAAATGGATAAAGGAAACTCCTGCTGTTGTCATCTTATTCTCTGAACTCGGGCTGGGTAACATCCAGCCTTTAGGCCGTATGCAGCAACTCAGACATAGAAAAATCTCTAGAGAGCAATTACCTTTTTTCCTGGGATAAAAGAAAATAACACAAAATAGCATGACTAACACGTCCTTCCGCATGGTCCCTCCTGACTGCTTGCCTCCCCACATAGTGGTTAAGTGTCATTGATGAGATGCATCATGGTGACAGTTTAGAGAAGTGAAAGAGATGCAGAATGTCTCACTTTCAAGGACAAACAATTGCTTTTTTGTTAGAGTAAAAAGCAAGCCAGTGTTCCTAGTTTTGTGGGGACATGCTTGCAGTAATGAAAAAGGACAGTCTCAAGCATCATGACAGCTTGAAACGTGCTAAACTGAATGATTTGCAAGGATAAATGAGCATGGATGAGTTATTGTTCCGCAGTGGAGTTTGGGTGCATAACAAGCAGCTTTCACAAGATTGCATCCTGACAGAGACAATGTTAATGCAGGGATGTTTCGTGGTGAGCAAGCTAATGGCTGGAGGCTGAGACCTCATCGAGAAGGAGAACTGAGAAGTGTCTTCTTGTTGTTGTTGTGGAGCTGCTAACACCAGAAAATGTTTAAGTTTGTTTAAAAATTCATAAAGATGGAGAGAAAACCTGTTGTGGAACTCAGTGATTGGAGGTAACAGTGATATTTGGCTTCACTGTGGACCTTATCAGCTTTCCTCAGAGATTAATGTCAACTTTCGAGCTCACTCTCATGAAATGGCTACAACCACAAGGTAAAAAGAGTGAAAAAATCCCAAGAAGATTGGAGAAGATTGATGTAGAAAGGAAAATCATATGCAGGACGTTCAGCGAGGAGACTGGAGTTTGTGTCCAAGTGAATGCAAAAGTAGTTTTGTTGCCTAAATCCAACCAAACCGCAACTTTTTCACAACATAATGCGTGTGCTTCAGAGGCTCTCAGTGTCACACACAAAGCACCCAGAGTGTTAAAAAGTGACACCAAAGGAATCATGACCAAGCTTTTCTTCTCGACAAGTTGGGAGTGAGAATGTGTTGTCTCTGTACAGATTACTGCAAAAGAAAATATCTCAGTCCGCCTGCAGATCCATGAATAAAGAGTCTCCCATGGGACCTGTCACCCAGTTACATTCATAAATATGTATATATAAACACATATATATACACTATTGTACTATAGTGATGACTGTTGCAATCACTCAAACTAGCGTTGAACGTTTTTAACCACTTTTCCAATGTTAAAGGTCAGTGTCTTTACCTGATTCAAAATGATGAAAGCAAGATCCTAAACATCAGAAAAAAAATCTGGGGCAGGGTGGATTGTGGGTAATGATGCTGAGTTTGATTAATGTGTCAAGAGAGAAGTCTGAAGCTGAGAAAAAAAGGTCAGCATGCAGCCACAGAAAGGAGATGAAAGTCAGTGAATGCATCATTTAGGAAGTGGGCAGAGGAATGTTTGAGAATATCTTCAAAAGGACGGCAAGATCCTTATGAGCTTTAACGTATGCTGTAAATATTGTAAGAGCCGGAAGCGTTTGGAGAAACTGATATCAACTGAATTATTAAAGCAGAGTCAAAACAAAGCCTAATAGTTGCTTCTGGCTCCACCAGAGAGACGATAACAGTTTGTGAAATCCCAGCGTGTTTTGAGGACATTTTGTGTTGTGAGAAATTTCGTCTTCAGGTAGAGGCAGTAGAGGAGACATGTATTGACACATATCGTCAGATTGTGTGTGACACATATTGTTTGGACATTTTATTTCTCTGTGTTACAATCGTAATGAAAACAGCATTTCTGAGAGGAGGCTAGGTTCAACCTGTAGGAGGTATAAGTGAAGGAGAGGGGAAGAATTTGTGGTGGTGGTGAATTGTGATGAAGCAGCCTATTATGCTGCTCATGGCCTCTGTGTTAAGTGAAAGATGTGCCCGTGTGTGTGAGAGGTGAAGAGAGGGATCGATGAACAAAGCAGGCTTGGTGAATTATTCAGAGAAGTGGTTTTGGATGCCTTGAGGGAAAGAGAGGGTTTGGCGTGTGTTTGTGTGTTTATTTGTATGTGTCTGTGTGTGTGTGTGTGTGTGTGTGAGTCGGGCATTGAAGACACTTGCTTAGACTGAGGTCGCACTTAAATCAGAAATTTACAGAGACTTGAGATTCGGAGCCATGGGAATTGACTCAAACTTTCTGTTTAAAGAGCTGAGGCCGAGAAACTTTGGAGTAAAAGGCCCTGAAAAGGTTTAAAGGCTGCAGTGGGGCTGCTAGTAAATGTCTCCACTCTATGTGTGTATGTGTGTGCGTGTGTGTTTTTGCTAGCAGAAGTGCATGTGTGAATTTGTATATCTGCTAGGAGTGCCAATAATTCCAAAAAGGTCAAAAGGCAAAAGCGAGCGCCTACAACATCTCATACAGAACATTTTGAGCATTCGCACATACATACATAAGTGCTCTGGTCTGGTGTGCTAATGGGCAAAGCCACACACTCATGAAAGGAACATAAGCTCCAAGAGCGTGGCTGTAATGGAGATCCAGCAACAGTGATGAGCAGATGGTCTGAGCTCTTCCTGGACCATCTATGAAACTGGCTTCACACGTTACCTTTCATTCCCTGTCTGTAAAATTTCCTCTCTTTAACTTTAGATCATGTTTAGTCAATTCAAAGGCATTTTACTGGCATCTAAAACAGAAGGATCTATTGTAAAAGCAGTAAAAGGAGAGTTCCTGTCATTGATGATTTGGCTTGTACTTTCATTTCATGCTCACATAATATATGAAAGCTGACTGACTGGTTTGTGGCCTAAGGCAGAAGGAGATGATTCGTGCAGCTTGCCGTGCATGTTCGTGCAGTTGAGCTCTTTGAGTCATTCTACAGAAAGTTTGGAGTTACCAACTTTTGTGGTATTTCTGTTTCTCATAATGGAAAAACATGTACACAGCAAACATTCACTGGCTGACACTCTGTTGAAATGAGCTGAATTGGCTTATGATCAAAAATACGCAAGTCAACAACTTTGCTAACTGAGTCAAACACTGAGAAAGTGCGAAAACACAAGACACATAAACTGAGCTAGACAGCTAATTTTACCCACAAGTTCAACAACAAAAAGTCTACATCACGGCCATCTTCTCTGTATATAGTCCCGAATCACCAAAATGACTGGTAGCTGCTGGTGTATGAAACAGGTTGCCATGGCGTTCCCCAGGGTTTCCTTCCTGCTTACTGAGTGAAGTAACTGGCCAACTGGGAGCAGAGCGACTGACACCATTCCAACTGTTACATAATGTTGCTTTATGCCTCATATTACATTTCATTTGACTAAGGAGACCAGTGATGGTATGAAGAAACTGGAAATTGTGCCAAAATCTTTATTATTTTATCAAAGAAAGCTTTAAAATCAAAAATTGGATCTGAATCCAACTTTGACCCAATGAATGTAAAGTGAATTCAAATGTGGGATTCCCAAAAGCTCCCTCTAACTTACTATGCTTTTTGCTTAGCAGTGACTTTGCTTGACCAAATCATGAAATCTGAATTTAAACAAAGTATTGACTGAGTCAATATGCTGGAATAACATCATCACTGAAAACAAGATAGCTAAAATACAAAGCTGGCAGTCTGTTCATTCAGCGAGATGAAAAATATGGTGATATTTAGATGCAAAGATGCAAAGTTTGCAAGTAATTCACTGCCAGATTCTCCTCCGGCTCCTATTGTCCAACTGCAAAACACATAACGGCTAGATGGTACAACTGGTGATAACACAGGCTATGGTGTCCATGTCGTCTAGTTTTTTGGCCATTGTCAGTGTATGCGGGGAAAAAACCCTCTGTGCAAGAGTTTCTAATAGATTTAGAATTCTGCCCGTCCAAAGATGTAGCTTTATTACTTTCAATATGTCAGACACCATGTAACTAATTCATAGCATCTCCTCACATAATAATTACAGATTAAAGACAGGAAACAATTAAAATAGTTGATATTATTATTAAATTACCCTTGAAATTGAACTGCATTTAGCCATTTTGGTATAGGAAATATATGACAAGAATATTATGAATTGAGTTAAATTGAATCAAATCAAATCGAGGTCGAATCGGATTATGTTAAGGAAGTACTACAGTTAACTGCATTTAATTGTTGCACAGTTAACTGTAGTATTTTGTATCACAGATCACATACAGGAATATTTAAAAAATGCTCTGACAGGGGAGGATACACACTTCTACTATTTAGCATGAAACACAATGAATTATTGAGGCTTATGGAGATGTTATTAGTTTGCAGGTATGCTGTTATAGCAACATCAGTAGTGGACAACTTAAAAAATTTGACCTGATGGTTGTAAAAGACAAAAAGTCAGAGAATCATCAGGTTATTTCAGCTCATCCTAAGGGGAACATGAGTGCCTCCAAAGTCAGTTAGGACTAATTGTCTGAGAGCCAAGAATGTCTGAAAAAGTTTTTATGGCAGTCCATTCAATGGTGGTAAAGATATTTTGATGACCACAGAGGTGCACCACCTTTACCATCTCTAGCACTACACCACAAGAGAAGCTAAAAGTTATTTACAGAGTTCACTTTTTAGTTTATGTGCCAATAGTTCAGTTTATTGAGCACATTTGGAGTATTATGGGTGGTGCTGATGAGGGTATTTAAGCTAATTAGGCTGTGGAGGTACATCAGACAAACAATGTTGGGAAGCTACGTCATTTGAGTGCTCAGAGGGGGATAAAGCCTATTTGCACATGAGGGTTGATCTCCATTTGATTAGACATTCTGATAAATAAGATTACTGACATATTATTCTAAGTGGACAATGTCCACAGTGAAAGGTGTCAGTGACATCTGAAACTGAGTCAGAATTCATTATTTTTCTAATTAGACTCCCCAGCTGCCAGAGTGGCATTTTTAGGTTATTGCTCTGCCTCGTTCACCTTGTGGCTAATAGAGGTTTAATAAGCAGCTCCCATTATGGCTCTCACAGCACAAGAGATACAGATGGTGAATGGGTAATGGATTATGACTGTGCAGTGTGAAGAGGCAGATAAATGTAATGTACTTCACGTACTGACTATTTTCTGGGCTGAGTTATTCCTGAGCACCATCTGCTGGAAGAGGGTAAATATTGATTTTCTGTCTGGGGCTTGAATGAGTCATGGCTTTGTGTACTGAGGGAAAACACACATAAAATTAGGTAATCTTCTGATTACTGATTTTTTATTTGGAAAAAAACCCTCATTACATGCTCACCCAATACTTGCAGTGATGCGTTTTTCTTGGTTATGCTCTACACATAACGATTTCTTTGCAAGTGTGTCATTACTGACAGTAAGTGGCAATGAACAATATATACAATGAACACATGTGAAAGGAGACATTTTTACAAGTTTAAATTAAAAGAATTCTTAAGAATAAATAAACGCAAATGCAAAAATGGCTGTGGCAGTTCTTTCACACATAAAATTCAACATATGTAGAACAAAAATCATCAAAAACAGATGTTTGAGGCACCATATTGCTTCGTCTCTCCAAAAGCTTCCGACCAAGAAGGCTTGTTGGCCACAATCAATCCCTTTATCTCTCTTTCTCTTTGTGAGCTGTGGCTTTAGCATATCGATCCAGTTCAGTGGAAGCACCATTAACTTCCATGTCTAATGGCCAATTTAGAAACAAAACCAAAGTAGCTCTGATGTGGAGATAAGGTCTATTTAATGATTCGTTGAAAGTGACTTGTCAGACTCACAAATAATTAATTAAGGGGGTATTCAGGTTAGACTGGGGAGAGAAAATGAGGGTTAGAATTAATATTTTCATATATTTTGTGTACATTTTTAACAATTTCTAGAAAGTGGATCTCAATCCAATAATAGAGAAAAAGAAATTTGTGTTTTAGGGCTGCGGTGACTACAAATAGCCAACTGGTGTGATGGCAAATTTAACAGTGTGCACCTGTGTATGTCTGCATGTGTGGGATTTTGTGGATGAGTTTCAGAGAGGAAGAGTGGGAGTACTATATCTAGCCAGCAGAGTCAGTCTCCAAAGCAGGGATGTAAGTGAACAGCAGTGGGAAATTTTTGTTTTTTTTCAGACATGTTTTTTTTCAGAAGCTCTCTTTCAACATAAACTTTTTTAAAGGGTAAGTTCACCAAAATTAAATTAAATTAAATTACATAAAATTTATTCTATGTGCCCAGACTTTTAAAAATCTGTTTCAAAACTTAAAAAAAGCCACAAAGCTACAGAGACTCTGTGAGTAGTGCTTTGAGAAAAAGCCTTTGAGCTAAATGCTAAAATTAGCAAGCTAACATGCAGATTTTAGATGTTAGCATGTTTGCAGGTAGCCATGTTTCACCATACATGCTCTGATTTGCTGATTAGTGCTAAAACTTGAGTAAACTGAGACTAATGGGAATGTTGTTAGTTTTGCAGGCAATTAGAAAAAAAAAACTTAAAAATACTGACCTGATGAGTAGAGATAAGAAGGTCAACAAAATTAAATGATTGAAAAAAGGGGATTTTAATGTCTGTACCAAATTACAAAACATAATTATCCAACATTTTTTCAGAAACTTCAGTCTGACCTAAAGTGTTGTGGACCACCTGTCTGACTGATCAAAACTGCCATCCCAAGAATTTCTAGGCCAATTGAACACTATGAAAAATGTTCATCATGACTTTTTACAAAAACTAGTTTGTCGATTTTGTAAAGAAGCTGTTTTCCTTTTTGAGAGTTTTATGAGAAGATTGATACCATTGTCATGTATTTGCAGTAAGTGTACGGCTAGTGCTAAAAGAAAACTAGCTTAACTTTGCACGCACAGTGACTGGAAAACAGCTGGACTTGAAGTTAAAATTTTTTCCTATAAGCACCTCTGAAGTTCAATAACATGACTATAATGAGTTTGATCAACACAAAACAGACACGTACAATAACAATGACAAATTTAGGGTTTCAGTTCCTGCTTCTGTAACCACTTTCATGTACTGTCTGAAAAATAAAAAAACTGTTGCTCGTAAAGATATCTACATATCTTGATTATTTTTGTTCTTAAGCCACTCAATTTCCCTTCCAGGCTTTTTATAAAAATAAATCAGTCATTTTCTTGGTTCAGGCTTAACTGTTAAAATGAAACATTTCAGTTGGTAGAACCAGTTTTGATGAAAACTGTTCTGAGGTCTGTTGATCATCAAGAGTAACAAAACAAAACAGAAATTAAATCCCTATAATGTTCAATAAATAAAAAATTCTGAGATATTTTCAAACCAAAAACTACATACCAGAAAAGTTGTTGTTTTTTGGGTGAACCAACCCTTTAAATTGTTTTGATTTTCAATCAATAGTGAATTAGCACTTAAAAAGCAGTAAGGAGTGGACAGTGTCTGTGGAGCTGCAGCAGTGGTTAGAAACTGGTCAGTAGTGCCATGTAGTTGTCGTTCAGTATGAACAGTGTCATTCGGTGTTTGGGCTCCTGGTGACTGATCAACAGTCAGTGCTCGGCCCCGCCTCGCTCCTACTTGGCTACAGTAATGGCCAACAGCAGTACAGATTACTCCTGGGGCCCTGGACCTTTCATGGCCATGCTGGCGCCGACCATGGCTGGATAACTCCGGTTCCTCCTGATTCCATCAGGCCCAAAAGGGGAGCCAGACCTGCGCAGCCCACCCAGAGGCCCCAGGATGGGGCCTGGACTCACTCCTCTGGCCCCTGGAGCTCCAGCCACACCCAGCCGCTTGACCTTGTCCAGCAGGTTGAGGTTGTGGACGGTCACGCTGACGTCAGTCTGGCTTTCGCAATCCCTTCCTCTCTGCCTGCCCCTCATCCTCCCTGTCACCTCCTTCAGGATGGAGCGGGCTGGCTTAGAGGCCAGGAAGTTGTCGTAGGAAGGGCTTTTGAAGTCAAAGCCAACGGGGGTCGGCACGGCTGAAGCTCCCTGTCCTGTGGGCGAGTTGGGAGGTGTGGAGGGGCGCAGAGGGTCTGGGTCGGGCGCTCGGTTAGGGGTGATGGAGGTGCTAAATAACACTCCTCCGATGCCCTGACCATACTCCAGACTCTGGCTCTGGTGATACATGGCTGCAGAGATCCCTCTCTCCTGGAGAAGGCGCACTAACCCCAGGGAGGTGCTGGTGGTGCGTGTTGCATCTCTGCATAAACAAGGGGAACAAATAAGAGTCAACATCTTATTGAACAGTTTCATCACAAAATTTTCCAAAAAAAAATGTCCTCTTACATTTCCTGATGTAAAAAGAGTAGCTTGGAAATTTAAGTACCAATTTGCTAAATATAATGAAGGAGCAAAGATTTGTTTCCTATATCAGCAAGAAGAAGTTACATAATTGAAAATCAGTTGAAAACGAGGGAACCATGCCTGAGGTTAGTTGAGGACTCTGATGGCCTGAGACTGAGCCTGCGGGGGGTGCACGGTGTGGCAGCAGGAGTGCCCAACAGACTGCTGGTCATCACACAAGACGATGAGGCTGGGACTGGGTTTAGGCTGGAGAGAAAGCAAACAGTGAACAAACAAAGAATCAGAAACAATAAAAAGATATTACCTCTCCTCATAAACAGCAACTTAAATTGCACTTTCATAATATCTCATATTCTAATCGTGCAACACTGACATTGGTGGGGCTCAGGGGGACGTTGTTTTTTTAAACCAGAAGCATTTGCATGTATTATTTAGCACCTTCATACAATCTAACAAAAACAAAATGAATTTTGTTGTTTGGACATGATCCCACTTCATTATCTGCTGTCTGGAACTTATTTGTCCTTTGGGATTTAGTTCTATTAGACTGAGTGCACATTTAGCAAACTGTAGGATTTTCAAAGCACCGTGTATCTTCACATCATTATCAAATCAAGCTGCATCAAGAGTTTAAGCTGTATTCATGTGTATGTTAAGTTTCATTTTGTTACAATATATGAAATTGTCTTGAGAAAACACATTTTTTCATTAGGAATTTTGTAATGAAGCATTTGTCTAAATAAAGTAGAAAAGCAAAAGTTTGCAGTAATTGATCATGAATAAATTCTGGAAGATCAGAGAGAAACTTTGAGACCTGCAAGGGCGACAAAAGTTGACTTTGAACATTAATTAATCCGTTCAAGCAGCTCCAGGCTACATATGGTGTTTACCTTGGCGTGACCCGTGTCTGCTCATCAGTTGGGTGGAGGATTCGACAAGTTGTGAAGGTGTAGGTAGAGCTGGTGTGGGCCATGCATTTACCTGGGTAGTACGCAGCTGCAAAGTCCCACAAACACAGACAGTAATTAAGGAAACTCCTTGTGATACACTGCAGGTATGTCAGAAAGGTTCACCTGTGTCAAAGTTTTGGAATAAATGGACAATTACTCCTCACCCAGAACATCGGTGTTGCTCAGATGTGGCGATGCCGATGGAGAGGGTGGAGAAGGAGGGATGAGGGAGGCTGTAGGCTGCCCGAGGTTGCTGTCACTGGTGGAGGTGGAGGGTACAGCTGGTGAGGCTGAGGCGGAGGAGGTGGGCAGATTCTGAAAGTATTGTTCCCCTGGTTCGTCCTCCTCAAAGCCACCCCATGGGTATACCTGCAGCACACACACACACACACACACACACACACACACACAAACACACAAAGTCGAAATTAATACAGATGTGTTACTGCTGTTACTTGTATAAATAAAATCAGCTTTTAGGAGCATGGTAAGGGGTGTATTTCAAATAATACTTAGTCCTGCACATAAGCAGGATTTAATTCTCTCTATATTAATTGAAAAAGTTGTATAATTACTGGTGTTATAAATTAAAGGATAACATGGAGTTCTAAAATCTAACACTAGGTTTGCAGTGATTTTTTAAAATGTTTTCTTTGGAAAACATAGAGAGATGCATTTGCATGACTCAGAAATCTCACACACAAGTACACACACACACAAGTACATACACACACACACACACACACACACACACACACACACAGACCTGCTCCAGCTCCAGCTCCAGGGGCCTGTAACCCTTTGGCACGACTCCTGGCCTGGCGTCCAGAATCACACCGAGGTGAGGCTGCGCTAACTGCTGCCAGTGATGCAGGGTGGCAGAGCCTGGTGGAGGGAAACAGAACTGCAATGTACTCAAACCAATTAACACTCAATGGTTTATATAAACCCAATACTTACAAATCTTTTATCTTCGCCAGACATTTAGTGCTTTTGATAAGAAATTTTCTGATAAGATTTGTAAGCATTGCTCACAAACTGATGTGTCCTTTGATTTCACTTAATTGAGGGTTTAATAGACTTTGGTAAAAGGTAAAACAAATCAAATTTTTTTATCAAATATATAACATGTGTAGTTATTAGTTTTAGGAGAAAGTGCAGGTCCTCTACCTTAATAAAGTGAATGCAGATGATGTGAGATAAACTTTGCAAGTATCCAGTTTAATTATGCATCGAATGCTAATAACTACTTGCTAACCACTTAAAAGTCTAACAAGCATATCACCAGAAAGCAGGTGAAGTCAGGACAGTCTCAATGATCAGGATGAAAAGCAAACAAGGCAAAACTAAAGAGACACTGACAGGTAATGAAAGCAGGTGAATAAGATAAAAATGAAATGGAAGATCAGTTAGAATGAGAAAAGGTTTTTATTAGTTAACTACATGAATTTGAAACAGAGATGGCAAGCAGTGACAGAATAAACAAAAATAAAAAACAGAGGAAGTCGTACATGAGTAAAGACAAAAAAATACACAAATAAAAAGGTATAAATAAAAATAAGCAAATGTAGAAACAGAGCAGAAGCAGTAGGTGAGTTTCTGTATATAGTGGAGATGTTTGTTAGAATAAGAACACACAATAGGTTTTTAAATAAAGTACAAATTAGTACCAGCAGAGGGCAGCATTGGCCAACAGCAGCCACAAAACAATAGTGACTCTCTAGAAGAACAATACGATGTCATGTCTCTCTGGGTTCAAACTTGTATGTTACACTTCTGATCACATCCCTGGCTGTGATGTCACATCGGGTGCTCTACATCAGCTGTCAGCGCCCGCTGTGACATCATTAAATGATTGGCCTACAAGATGAAGTGCTCTCAAACTTTTGGATAGCTATGTTCATCCTGATGTAAGTCTGTTCTCCCCTCTCCCATCAGTTAAATAACGGCAGCAAATGATTTGGATACTGCATCTGTCTACAGCCATCCTCTGGGATGTGTGTCTTTGTAATAGCTGTGTGGAGATGCAAAACTGCCTGACTTGTGATGGTGCATCAGAGACCAGAAAGAGTTGAAGAGCATGAGCGACAGAGGTCTCTCTTTCCTCTCTCTTGCTCCCTTCATCTTCCTGCTCCCGGCTCGGTCTCTGGCCCACCTCCTTCCTCTCTCCCTCTCTATCCCAGCTCCGCTCTTCCTTGCCCATCCCCAATCTCTTTCCCTTTCCCCCTCCACTGTTCTCCCATGCCAGCTCTCCCACCTTCTCTCCCCCTCCATCACCCAGCTCCGCTTGCTCCCTTTCTTTGTCCCAAGCCCTCTGTGTCGATCACCTTCCCACCTCCTCCCTGCCTTGCAGCTAATCCCTTGCTCCCTTTCTTCCTCACCTTCAAGGGGTTTGACGATCTGGAGTTTGTCAGGGAGGTAGGGCCCTCGTGAGGCCCAAACGTGGAGGTTCCCTAGAGACATGATGCTTTCAGAGGGAGTCATCACACTCTCCTGGCTCAGGGTGTCATGCAGACCTCCATGTCGGCCCCGTCTCCGATCCCTCTCCTCTTCAAAGAAACGTCTCTCGCTTAGGTTGTTCTGTCGGCGCAGAGAGAGGCGGCGCAGGGCAAGCCGCAGGTCCTCAGCTCCACTGCCCTTCTTCTCTTGGCCCTCTGTGCTACTGACAAAAAAGAGGTAAAACCAAGCATAACAATGTTCTCAAGGAATAAATCTTGAGGAAGTCATGTCAGTTTCTTAAAGTGCCTGCAATATGCAGTTTTTTTCCAAACCCCTCCAAATGTGATCTTGCACTTTTCAGCCAGTTATTGTACAGAAAAACTTGTTTTTAATGACCTGCCTGGCACATTAAAGGTTAATAGAAAAGGGAAAAAAAAGTCTGATTGAAGCCAGGTCTCACATAATGGCTGGGGATGAGGATGACATAAATAAAAACTAGGTCTGTCTTAGAGGTAAGGTAATAAAACAAAAGAGGATAAACTCCTGTCATATAATGTGTGTCTAAGCTAAGTGTAATGTTTGTTTCCATACCTTTACATAATTGATGTAAAATCAGTAACATTCATCATTTTGTTGATCTTGATGAATTAATCATTTCAGTCACTGTATGTGTGATTGTCTGTAATAATGCCAAATTTCATTTTGTAGTAACATATATTGGTCACAAGATGGCAGTAGCTCTGTTTTAAGTGGCATATGAAAACCGATCCACAATATATTCTTGCAAATGTTTTACTATAAAAGCCTCATAAAGAAAATTATGACTTTCTGTCCACTGAAACACTAGAGGGCTTTTAATTTGAAATGGATACAGGAAGCGTTGAGTCTCTAAAAAACAGCTTAAGTAAATGGGAGCAAATTAGAACTAGACTTCCTTAAGTTCTTTAGGCTATTAAAATTCTTTTTACTTATCAAACAGATGGAATAACTCATAATGACCAACATTTAATAAAAGCCTGTTTAAATAATGGCTTCCCCTCTGCTGCTGATGTAAATGAAGAACCCTGTCACTAAATACAGTCGACTATACAACTGACATTTACTGATCCTCAACGCTGAACTCAAGAAAGTCAGTTTAGGGTTTAAGGTACATCTTTACTCTTTTATGCAAATAAAAAACTATTCTCTGTGTCAACGTTCTCATAATTTTTTTCATTCTACAAGCATGCGCCTCCTTACCTATCCTGATTGGAAGCCGTCTCCATCAGGATGCTCTGTGTGCGGTTGTCAAGGGCGATACCGTCTCCGCTGATGTCACCTCCATACATGCTGGAGTGAGGCGTGGACAGGCCGCTGGACTGTGGCGACGTGCGAGCTGACAGAGACTGGTTGGAGCCTGGGATGTTGGCGTTTGTTGGAGTCAGAGAACGTTGACGGACCGTCTGGTTGACGTTTTTTACCGTCTCGAACACACGCTTCCGATGGCTTCTGCACAAAATCAGATACAATATTTGAGCCTCTATTATATGCAGCAAGTGTAGTGTAAATGTTTTATTTCTATGCATTTTACAGGTGTTTATTAAGGCCTAAGCTGCTTTGTGGGCATAGTAGATATAAATCATTGGAGTTAAAGGCCTTATTTTGTGACTTTGTTCACAGTTTTTAATTTAGCTAGTTAGCCTGGCTGACTTTCCTATTGCAAACTATAACTATCTACACAGTTTGCTTAATAAATAAATCATACAGAGGAATTCACATACTTGTGTTCTTCACTCTCTGGGTCATCCAGACTTAACTCCTTCCTCATTGTTCCCTCGATCTCAGCTGCCAGAGAATCCTGAAACACCAAAATTCATGAAGGAAGATGATCATATACTAACACCAGTGGACAGGCACACACAAACATACACACAATCACACACACACATGTTCCCTCACCATTGGGTACAATCCCAGGGGGTGGAACCGTCGAGGGGTTCCTGCAGGGTAGTTTCTGTTCCTCAGGTTCTTCAGCTCCTCCTGAGCTTCATGCAGCATCTCTATACACTCTGAATATTTCTCCTCCAGCTCCTGGAGCTGTTTAACATAGACATTAAAAGTGGAAATAAAGTCAGACAGTCTGGTATCAGCTTACCAAGCAAACAAAAGTGGTCCAGACAGGGCGATGATGCTGCAGTTACCTCTGCTGTGAGCTGCCTTTGGGCATCTTTAGCTGCCAGCAGGTGTTGAGAAAGCTCCTCATTCTCCACTGCATACTACAAACACACACGCAGGCTTCAAATTAGCAAAACAACAGAGCATAATGACATGTGCTAATATGTCCAATCATGTACTCACAGATTTGGCTTTTTTCTGCAGATCGACTATCTGAGAGAGGAGGTGTGTGATCTCTTCCTGCTGTCGGGAAGCATCCTCGGTCTTACGAGCCAATTCCTCCGCTATGGCAGAGATCTGAAGACTGGACAACCCTGATAGGACAGAAAGTTCAGCTCAGTCTGAGAGAGGAAGAGACAGGCATCAGGTACACTATGAAATATAAGGTATTTTAGACATGCACCCAAACAGGAAAACAATATAAAAGGCAGAGAAAGACTTGGATACTTACTGAGTTCTTTCACACAGTCGTTGACCAGCTGCTGCTCCTTTTCCTCATATGTCTCAGTCTCCGACTTCAAATGGTTAGCCTGCATGAACACATTGATGATTAAACAATATATTACCAGCAATTTCAGTTTCTACCACAGTGTGTGTGTGTGTGTGTGTGTGTGTGTTTATGTGTGGATACCTCTGAGCGGAGCGACAGGTTCTCCTCTTCCAGATCTTTGAGTTTCCTCTGGAGTGTGTCGCTCACGAAGCCTCCTGAAGCTGTTCCTACTTTACTTTTCTTGCTCCTTGGGACAGAAAAAACCCAGAGTGAGTCTGAAACTCAAAACCTCAAAGTTAGTGTGCTAGTTTATAGGAATAAGTGTTAGCTTGGTATGTTATGTTGAGTTCTAAGCATTTTTTTTGCTTAATTTTGCCATTCGGCAACCAAAAAACATATAAATTTAAAACAATAGAGTCATCTTTTTACAGACAGAAGAAGAAAGACATTGAATAAGAAAGAAAGGATGCTGACGTTGGAGAGCTGCTGGACTCATCCTCACTCTCCTCAGCTGCATTGGTGTAAAACTGCAGCAGCTCGTCCTTTAGATTCAGCTCATGATGCAGCTGAGCGACCTGGACAGAGGACGGAATATGTTATCTGCTTTTGTCTGTTTCGATTGTATAATTTAAATTATTTATTAATTATCTTTAAGCCAGTAATGTCACAGTGGTGTCAGATCACTTTTTCCTTAACTTCTAAATATGGCAAATAAAGTCAGCAGAAAAGTTGATTTATGATCCACTGATCCAAAAGCTGCAGCTCCTCACATCATCAGGCAGGGTTGTTCTATTGATTTTTTCCGCTGTTGTACTAAAAGCTAATTGCCCAAAGGACATGCAGTGAAATGAAATGCTACAGTCTCACATAGAGGATACATTAGAAGATTTAATTGAATTTACTGAGTGAGCTGACACAAAGTCACATGGTGAAGTGGAGGCAAAACCATTTTAGACTTTATAAACCACATAAAGATCTGACAGGTTGTTTAGACAAGTACTTAAGAGGTTTTACAGTTGTGACTGTATTTTGATAACATGGTGGAGCTGGAAAGGGAAACCACTGCTGGATCTAACTAAAAGAGTGAGGTTATTCCATTACAGAGACTTCTTAACCACACTGCAGCAAACTATGCTTTATTATCTTTTCTAATCCAAGTATGACCATAATTTACAAAATGAAAATCAAGATGTATTGACGAGGACTTGAAACTGGCAATTTTAAGAAACTTTTCAGTGATATAACAAATACAGTGAGAGGAGCAGTCACTTTCTCACATGCTTACATGTTATTATTACACTACGCAAACAGTAGACTAACCCCCTGCTGGTCATTTGAGAGAATGCAAGTTTAAGGAAATTTTGCATTGGCTTAATGTGTCAGATCTGAAAACTCCATCAATTTATTATACAGTCTATGGTTCACGTCTGATTAATCTGTGTGTGTATGTGTGTGTGTGTGTGTGTATGTATGTATGTGTGTGTTAGCAGACC
>JAQMCX010000020.1:1597576-1654241 GCA_029814765.1 Acanthurus leucopareius | reverse complement strand
CATGCTTACATGTTATTATTACACTACGCAAACAGTAGACTAACCCACTGCTGGTAATTTGAGAGAATGCAAGTTTAAGGAAATTTTGCATTGGCTTAATGTGTCAGATCTGAAAACTCCATCCATTTATTATACAGTCTATGGTTCACGTCTGATTAATCTGTGTGTGTATGTGTGTGTGTGTGTGTGTGTGTGTGTATGTGTGTGTTAGCAGACCTCCTCTGTGATTTGTCCCACTCGTTCTTCCAGATAGTCATTCTGCTCAGTCAGAGTTCTGTTCTTCTTAAGAAGCGATTGGCCGATTCTTGCAGCCAGCTCCAAATCTCTCTCTTTCTATTTGTTGGAACGCAGGAGGAGAAGAGAGAAGAAGAAAGAGAAGATAAGTACAGAATAAATACATCCATAAAACACAATAAAACAGTAGCAAACTTGTGCTCTTGTTGGCATTCTGTGGGGGTGGCGGGTTCAGTCACTGTTGCTAAATTTAGAGATGGAGTTCATCTACGGCTCCCTTTATTTTGCAGTTTAGTTAAACAGTTTATGTAAAAGCATTGTTCCGCATCTATTCATGCCACAGACACGATTCATTCTGGGGAGCAGAACAATCTACAGCCCTGCATCCTGTTCTGCTGCAGCCTCACTCGGTGTTGTAGACTCTAGATTAAAAATCCTTCCGAGTACAGCTTTGTTGATGGAAAAGAGAAAAGTAGAACATCTCACCTCCTCCAACAGACGTGTGACGGCATCGATGTCATTGTAGGTCTTCGTCATCTGGCCCACTCTGTCTGCACATAGCACTGTGGAAACACAAAGCACAGACAGAGAGAGAGGAGAATGACGGGAGGATGAGCAGAGCTGCATTCAGACTCCAGCAGTGGGACCTTTCTGCTGGATCTTCTCATCACTGTTGGTGTGTACATGAACCATGGCACGCGCACACAGCCCCATTATGTAACACAGAAAGTTTGAAAAGTCATCCTCCCACAGGTGGAGGATGGGTGATGTTTAGGGATGTAATACATTATTGATGTGATGTTAGTGCATGACAGAGCGGGAAAGAGGAGTTGTTTTCCATGGCGTACAGAATGTAGCTCTGCTGCCCTGAGGTGAAGGCCGCTATCGACCTCAGACCTCTGATCGATAACATACTGTACAAAGCTATTAAAAACGTTACGTTAAGCCCCTGTAATCCTGATGATGTTACGACCAGCTTACCGAAATTCAATTGCTGTTCCATTAAAGGAACTTTGGGTTTCCCCTGAAAATAACGATTAAAAACAGTGTTCGAACGGGCTCACACGGGCACATTAGCGAACTCTGGGTTATCTGTGAGTTCTTGCGTGAGTGCTCAAGGGGGGCTGTGTTCAAACTAATAAAAAAAAATCAAAGTTGGAAAGCCTCAGGAAATAAGTTAGAAGAGTAAAGTCAGAGACAAGCTTTAGAGTATGACTGTTAACCAAAACACCCAACCACTTTGTTGTTGCTGAATATCCTAAAATGATGAAAATAAAACTTTGCAATCTGTTGCAGCACTCAACAAACTGCAAGAAGGAAACTGCATTGCTATAAAATCCGCTTTCACCTCACGTGTACACAAAAACCCTGAGAAAGAAGAAATGCTACCATTAAAATACAATTAAATCACATGAAACATGCCTGTATTTCAGATGTACTCTACCTCTCTTGTCCTCCTCATAGTACCACTCATCCAGCTCACACTCATCCTTCGCTAGTCCCTCCATCCCGCTCTTGCTGTCCATCTCCTCCATGAGCTCCACAATGACCGACAGGCAGGAACGACATCCAGTCAAAACACTGATCCATTCACTGTCCCTCTCTCACTCATACAGCTCGGCTACTGTGTAACAGGCCCAAAGACTGAATTACCCTCCGCCCACATGGATGCCCCTGTGAGAGAGGGCGAGGGAGGCGGAGGGACGAGAGACAGCGCATTTTGGAAAAGCTCTGCACTGGCTGAGTTGGAGGTAAAATGGAAGTTGGGTTATAATCAAGAAGATGCAGGATGGTGGAACGAGCCAATCACAGCTGGCAGGCTGTAGTGTGGAGTCCTCTCTTGGTTTATAACAGAACTCCCACATTCCTCTCCTTTTCACCTTTCTTTCATCGCATCACTTCCTCTCTCCTCTGCCATGTGCGAGGCCGCTGAACATCTATCTGCCTCCAGCAACTGTTACCATGGCGAGCCTCATCCGTAAACAAGCCTCCGACACTCAGAGAGAGAGAACACAGTAACTCTTCACCATTAATCAGAGCAAAGAGAGCTGCATGCCCATCCATCCATCCATCCATCCATCCATCCATCCATCCATCCATCCATCCATCCATCCAGGCTTCACAGCTGAAATTAAGCAATTTTCAAACTTTTTCAAGGTATCTCAGGGAAATTCTTGAAATTGTATCGGTGAAAAATCCACACCAATCAGTAGTTTTATATGTGTAATTATTTTACCAACTTTTTTACATTTACTGTGTTTGTATGTTTTGATCATGATTATATTATGTTTACTCAATTTAACAGCATTAAATGATGGGCAGTACTCATTAAAATATTACATTACTTTGTGTGTTTTTATGAGTTTTTTTGTGGATGAAATGTCAGAATACATCTTTAAAAAAAATCAACACTCCTAACCTTTTCTGGTTAAATTAAACTATGTTCCGAACTGTACAAATGCTGTCCACCATCTTTGAATTGTGTTACATTCTGAGGCTTTATTGTGAAAGAAAAACTGTAACATAAAAATTCAGAAGACAAACAAAGCTAGATTCAGTAATTTATCTAAAAGACCTACAAAGGTCTCATTGGGCATGTGAGCTGTTTAAAATATTCAGACTTACTTAGTTTATCTGTTACTTAAAGTGGCTCCACCTTGTGGAGGGAAGTTACAACCTCAGTCAGGTTAAAACAGTAGAAACTAGATCATTTGCAGTTAACAGCAACAAGTCTCAATTGATATAGCATATAACATAAAAGATGTATTTTGGGATAATATAAATAAGATAATATAGAAGACTTAAATCCAGCTTATTTTATTATAATAAACTAGAAAAAATTGTTTTCCTGTTTATTTTAGGACGCCCCTGCAGACGGTGCTGTCCACACAGAGATCATAGACTCTTTGACTGTGTTGGCCAATAATCATACAGGCACTGAAGGGGTCAACCTGGCTGAATTTTTATTTGTTTTTATGACAACTGTGGAGAAAAAATGTTAATTTGTAGCCACAAAGCAAGAACTCTACAACTCTACAATATGCAGCTCATGAAATCTAGAGTTAAGACATTTACTGTAAAGAGAGGATCTTATGCCGATAATCACCCTCTTGGTTTTTGACTGTACCTTTTTTAAAAAGCCTCCCTTTTAATATAAAAACACAACTATTTAGAAAATCAAACACAATAATTTGTCACTGCCACAAAAAAATTGAAATTACAAAAGGATTGAATACAAAAAAAGAAAGGAAGGTATGACATGAACAAGGATCTGAGACCACTTTAATGCAACTCAGCTGAGTGTATCTGAGGAAGCCCATTACTTGCTGTGAGCTAAGCTAGTGTTATGAAATATTAAAAATAATCAAACTAGTGTTCCTTAATGCATTGAATTGAGAATTTATCCCATATTTTTTGGTTTAACTATGAAATGAAGAAAAGAAAATCAAGGGATATTTTATGTTTTATGTATTGGAAGTGATTTTATGTCTTTAGTTTTTGGTCCTCAACAAAGAAATTTAAATAAAATGCAGGAATGTCCTAATAAGTCAAATGTGTTTTAATCTTCCATGAGATTCACACATTTTGTACATTCACACAGACTATAGCAGATTATTTCCTGAGAACCATCTGAAGCATTAAATGCAGCACAGACCCCGGTGGGTAAATCCTTCACTCTTAAAGCCGTGGGCTCACAAAGCTCACCTCAGATATGAAATCCCACCAGTTTAATCTCCACTGTGCTTTCCTCTTCCTCTTCTATTTCTTTTCTACATCTCCCACTGTCTGAATTTAAAACATGATCACTCAAAAAAGGTTTCTAGCACACCTCACAGAGAGCATCAGCAGCAGCAGCAGCAGCACAGGAAACTGACTCCAGCCAAACTTACAGAAATATTTGAGTGTCTCTTCGATCTGCTCGGTCGTCAGGTCGAAACTGGCGTCCGCTGCGACGAGGGGAGTGTGCAGCCAGTCATCGTGGTCGTAGCCGTAGACCGTGTCGGCCCGCAAGCGGTACACTGGCAGCTGCTCCTCTAGAAGACTGATGATCTCAAACTCTGGCAGGTCAGTGCTGTTGCACACATCTGGATGTCACAGAGAGGACAGAGGAGGGAGGAGAGTGAACACAGTGCAGCCTGGTGAGGGACTGCAGGCCTGTGTGACGTCAGTGAGTCACACAGGCCTGATATGATCTCTGTCTCAACCAATTCAGGATCAGTTTAAAGATTTTTAGAACTATTTTATCACCTTATACTTTATGCTTGTACTGTACATGTGATGGATGTAGGAGAACACTCAGAGAACAGATGTTGTGCTTTTTACACCACCACGTTTATCTGACTTACTTTTGCACTGTGTGTTCAAAAACTGTGATCAGCATATAATTTGAATACTCAGCACTAACAAGAAGTTGCTCCAAATATATTTAAGCACAGCCCTGAAAAGGATTATGTTTCAGTACTTTTGGTATTGAAAACATTTCTGTCACAACCTGTCAAGCTCTTTGAGTTTTTGCATTTATGCTAATCAGGTTTCCTTTTGTTACCTGCTTTATTTTGGTAACATCATCATGTCTTGTTTCATTTCCAGTATCTTCTTAAGTTGCCCTCCTGTTTGCCCGCCCTGATGTGTCTCACCTGTCATTGAGTATTTAAGTCTTTGTCTTCCCTTCCTTTTGGTTTTTCAGTTCCTTTGTTGTCAGTTCATCCTGTGTCTCTGCTCCTCCTGTGAGCCAGGATCGCTGTTTTTGTTCAGTTTTTCTATTTTCTTTCTTGGGATTTTAGATTTCCTTTTATTTGCTCGCTCATTTTTTGTGAACACTTGTACCAGCTTGGTTTTCAATAAAGCTTGCTTTTTATTTATCTCCCAAGTTTGTGTTGTGTTTGCTTTTGAGTCCTTTTTTTTATAATCCTAACACTTTCTTTTAATAACACTTCGCACTGTAGTATTTCTGCTTCTATTTCAGTACTAACACCATTAGACGTACGCTTTGTGACAACTAATTTCTGCTTAACAGCAATCATTTGAGATGCTACATGAAACATTTTAGTACCAACACAGTACAATTCTGGTGTAGAGGTGAAAGCAGTGTGTGTACTGTGCATATAGGGTTGCTACTTGCTAGAGGGAGCAGCAGGTTACATGTTGTTGTCATGTGGAAACTGCATAGCTACATTTGTATACTTTTGTATTAATGTTTTGAGTTGAGTCAAAGATCTAGACTTTAATTCTTTGAATAATATCTACTGTGGCTGTGCTGACCCCGAGAAACACATGCACACACACACACACACACACACCTGTGATGGTCTCAGCATCCCTGCAGTCGGGCGGCGCCTGGTGTGTGTCAAGCGGGCCGCACTCGCCCTCGCTCACATACTGCTTCTCACTGGTGTGCTGCTGGTCAGGCTCAGGGTCCGGGTCTGGGTCTGGGGCGGGGGGCAGGGAGGGGGCCGGGGAGGCCAGCTTGGCTCACCTCTCACAGGTGGAGAGAAGAAGGGGCCATGGGCCTCTGGAGCTGGAGCTCCACTGGGTGAGCAGGTCCACCTGACCAACAGCAGACAGCAGGTACAGCAATCTAAAGAGGAGAGAGGAGGGAGGAAGGAAGAAAGGAAGGAAGGAAGGAAGGAAGCATTGAGAGAAGCAGGGACCTTTATGGAGCCACACATACTTGTAATGATGTAAACAAAAGTCTGCGCTAATCGATGTGCCTCTTACTTTCCCTACAGAGTCTTTAAATTCAAGTGTTGCTGCTGAGTCTGCACTGCGCTGCCTGCCAGCAAGCTGAATAAATCACAGCCTTTCTACTGCAGAAACCACTTTGCATCTGTCTGGAAATGAATGAGAAAGCAGATGCAGCTCTTGATAGTAGCATGATATACTGAGAGTGCCCTACTTAACAGATCCACTTACAGGAAATTATTCTTTCTTGTTTTCCAGTCATGGGAAGTCACATGACAGGTGATTTTACCTGCTGCTGAATTCAAGCCAGCATTGGTATGAAAGTTTAAGGACAAACGGCAAACTAAACTTTATCACCTGATCTTCTGATCTCACAGGGAAGCTTTCATCCCATCACAAAGACCTAAAGGGGCCTAGAAAGACTGCAGTTTGATCCTGAGTCTCTTACAGGAATCAAATACAGCGCTACTCACACACAGTGACCTTGCAGCTCTCTGTCATTACTCTGCATTGCTCGGTGTGTTATTGCAGATTCGCACTGGGCTACAGTCCCTAAACACACCACGGACCTGAAATCTACCCGTGTGTCAGATCAAACAGGGATTCGGTTTTGTGATCAGGATAAAAGTAGAAACAGAGATGAGGTGTGTGTGTTTGTGTGTCCTCTGAGGCCAGTGGCATGAATGGGTCGTCTTCCCTGCATTTGCATATGATAAAAGACACCCGGTGATGGATGAGTGCATCTGGCATAAAGTGTTTCTGTAGCTGCAAGCACATCCATGAACACACCAACACACAGACATGAACACACTGTTCAGCTCATGCTCTGTTTGCTGTGTAGCAGCTCCACAACCTTGGGACGTCTTTCTCGTTGCAGCAGTTTATATTTGGTAGAAAAAGGATTATGACCGGATGGAATGGATTTTCAAAACTGCCAACATGCACATGAAGCCTTGGGATTAAAAGTCATGCATCAACACTCCCAAAGCCTCACTAACCAACCCAGCAAATAAGTTAAACACTCATTCCTCTCAGGTCTTCAAAATAGAACCAGAAGGGAGCTCTTAGTAATTAAAAGCTAGTTATTTAAAACAGCATTTCTATTTTTAATATCCCCCATAGAGACATGGTTTAGACCACACCCAGTGGACTTTGAGACAGTTCATTATCTTGTGAATTGCTGGATTATAATTGGGAATCTAATTCAGAGGAGGGAGACACCTTTTCTGACTGTTTTTTTAATCAGATAATAATAAACTGTAACAGTAAAATGATGTGGAACAGCTCACTGGATGTCCTACAGTCAAAAATCCTGCCAGTGTCCTGCAGTGAATGCTGCTAGCTGCTGCTGCTGCTGCTGCTGCTGCCGGCAGTATCGTCGGTAAATAGGCCAGAGTTCATTCATGCATGTGGCATGAACAGTGTTATTTGAATGTTGTCTGAGGGTGTGGCTTCAGATACATCAGCAGGTCGCGTCACGGATGCGGATCTGCTTTTCAGAAATCGTGTCCTTACAGTGACACAGTAAGTGTAAGAACATGATCAGCTGACCTTATGATGCATGACATCGCCATTAAATAATCATGTATTTGTCGCCGCTACAGAGCCGTACTCACACTCAGCAGGGACTGACCCAAAGTGTTTGTCTTTTGTTTCAAATCCAAAAGGGTGGGGGGGACTCCGGTGTGGTTTGGTAATCCCACAGGCAGGGAATCTGCTGATATGGATGATTGTCCCTCGGATGAGCAGGTAGAATCGGCCTGTGTCGGGCAGTGTGTGAGCAGGCCACGCGGATCGCCGGGATGCTCCTCTCCTCTGTGCTCTCTCTCTCTCAGCGCTGACAGCTCCGGATGATCAAGGTCACCTTAGTTTGGTCTGTAATGTCGCTCCTGACCCGGTCCACTCCTCCTTCCCTTCAGCCATCTCCTGCTGTCTCTTTTCTGTCTCTCACTCTCACTCTGAGTCTCCCTCACCACTGTGAAGCCACACAGGACGAGATTAACGCTTCCGGTCACCGCCTTCAGAATAAAACCTCTGTTAAAGAACATTATAAACCCTAAAACCAAGGTGAAAATATATCTTGTGATTCATATAGGAAATGAAGAAAATCATATGCAATCTTTTCTTTTTTAATTTTGGCATGTATTTCGCAGATCCTTCATTGACTGCTGCTGTCAGACTGTAAAACCAACACCACCTCTAGTAAACTGCACACATCAGAACTGACTTTAAACTGTGCAATTCTAATATCAGAATGTGCAACTTCAATTTCTCAGTGTGAAAATTTGATACCAGAATGTACAGTTCCAAAGTCACAGTATCACAGCGTGCAGTATATTTCTACTGTTTATGTTTTATTGCTATTTTACTCTTGTATATATCTTTTTGGTTTTTTTTAACCACTCACTTGACTACTATTGCCCTTTTTATAGTTTTATTTAGATGCTTTTACATCTTTGATACCCCTTTGCAGTTTTAACCATGCAAATCTCCCTGTTGTGAGACTGATAAAGGACTATCTTATCTTATTTTATCTGATCTTATTCTTAGCCAAAAAGGCCTGAATTTCCAGTGTGAAAACTATTTAACCTCCCTAAACAAAAATGTAAGAAGGTGCAGAATACAAACATGTCAGCCCACATTGGTCTTTCCTTCTCTGCAGTAAGAGTTGAAGAGAAACATTTAAAAGTCAGACTTTAGTCTAAATCATCCTCTATTCTCACTATGTGAGTCCACCCTATGCTGAGTTTTTGTGCATTTATTTTGAAAGCAGCATGTTCTTTCTGACCGCTTCCTAGTGAAGTCTTCCCCACTTGACAGTTTTTCTCCTTGCTGCCGTCCGGACACCCAAACCAGGACCCAACCCGATCTGGTCTGAGCATCAGTGACGTCACGAGCACCCACAACAGGAAACAGACTATAAGGCTGCCATGTATAACGGACATTATTTATTAGGAAGAAAAAACAATTTCCAGGTTATACAATAATGAAAATGCATCAATTTGCAAACTTTATTCCAAAGACCTTTACTGGCTCGAGAGTTTCAAAAACAATGTTGCCAAAACATTAAAATAAAATTTACTAAAATATATACTTTTCGATAGAGACCTTAAACCCCGGCAGGATAACGTGCAATATCATTCATAAACTTCACCCACACACTGTATGAAAACGGATTTTTTTTTTTTAATGAACAATGACTTCACAAAAATAAAATTAATTTCAATATTGTGAAGGAATTTCTCTAACCCCCTAGGCCTTTTCACCTCTCCGTTTGCCACTATACTTGTTTGCACTTAAATAGAGCAAAGTTGATGGCTGTGTCACACAGTCCCCTTGTTTTAATCAATGTTGTGTCTTACAGTTATTTGCACAGACTCTCCCCATCTGCCCTTGCCATAGAAATCAAGGCTGAGGGTATGAATGTTTATGTTCTGATACCCAGTGAGATCCTGAAGGTGTAGCTTGACCTTACTTGGCTCCGTAGTTTAAGACTGGTGACATGTGAGGACACAAAAGACTTGAAAACATCTCACACACAGGACAGCCTCAGATTGGTGGTGGCACTACTCATGAACGCTTATGGATGTTGCTAGGATCTCCTCAACGTTGAGTTCTGCAATAAAAGCCTCTGTGTAAGACATCTATTGTCTCCTGACCTCCTCATTTCCTCCAACTCATCTTTGATCAGATTTTTCCTTCACAAATATATCTGCAGTGATTTATTCCCACTTTACCAGCTAAACTGAGAAGAAATTGTCCCCCAGACACACAGCTGAGTCAGCTATTTCCTCAACATTACAGCTCTGGACCTGGGAAAGCTTTCAGTATTGCCTATTTTTTTCTTTTTTCTTTCTTTTCTTTTCTTTTTTAAAAAAAAATACAAGGCAAAGGAGACAAAAACCAAACTACAGTCTAAAATAAATTTTGTAATTCTGAAATAGATCACAATTCTGCACAGTTGGTTCAAAGCTGTTTCAGGCTCAGTTTCGTGTTACACAACTCCATACATTTTCACAAATAATATCAGGTGACTATTCAGCCTAAGAAAACAGACTTTTTGGTAACACAGTATTGCTGGTGTTTATATTACATGGTGCATATTGTTTCGATTTTACTTCAGTTTTATAAATTACATGACTACTATACAAGGCTGGATTGGCGTTTTCCATTGTTGCGCACTGTCGATGTGAAGGTCACGTTATGCACCTCCCTCCCTCGGCTCAACCTATTTACCTACAGTAACTCAAGAAAATTAGGTCAAAGCAGTTCTTATATAATCATACTTTCTGTTTTTTTAAATCTTTTTTTTTTAATTATACAGTCCCTCGTACAATGTTATCCAATTAAACCCTACTGTAAATTTTGTATTTAATAACACTAAAATGAAAAGTCAGTTCGAGTGAATTTTATCTATAAAGCAAATCGAATCAAGTAGTTGCATTTGTATGTACAATTTTTACAACACAACCTCCATCATTTAAAAAATTAATTGATATTAACAATACTTGGAACTACCTATGCACTTAATTAAGATAGTAAATACAGGATGTTTTCTTTTTTTACTCCAATAAAACATCTGTAAATGCTACTTCTTCAACTCTATGGACAGTGGCAGGAGAGGAGTCTGTAATTTAATCTTCTAGCAGCAGATGGCAGCAGAGGGGCTTAGAGAACATCAGGCACGGTGTTTGTCGTAAATGGATAGCGATTTGCGTTGTATGTACCACAAATAAACAAAGGCGTACTCTAACTCAGCATGGTGAATGGCAGCATGTGCGATTCATGCTTACAGTAATTTTCAAGTGGAAAAACAGGCGCTCTGATAAATGCGCCAGTAGGATCTCAGAGCGTCGCTGATGTGTTGTGACACTGGTGTTGGAGCGTCTTTTATGGGATTTTGTAATGAGGCAATGGCCCTGCCCTATTAAGTAAAGGATAGGCTACATAACAACACCATCGGCGCCCCCAGCTGCGATTGATGCGAGCGGGGTTTTCCAGATTTGCGCCGTGCGGAAAAAAACAGCAGGAGCATCAAAGAAAAAAAAAACCCACTAGCAATTAATTAATCAATTAGATGCACGATTTTCACTTTATAAAAGTGCAAACGGTGGAAATAACGAGGGTTGTTCTGCATTTAGTTTTTTTTCAAAAGCATCTAGCTGATGCAGTTACTTGTCTGGTTTCCAGATGCTGTCGGACCTCTGGGCGCTAAACTGATTCAGGAGCATTTTCATCGACCTGTGTGAACGCTTGTTGGTGGAGATTGGATGTTCGTGTCTGCAGAAAGGTGATAAGTATCTGCGAGAGGATGTTTTCTTCGGGTCAGTTCGGGTCTGCTGAAAATGAGGCATGTTAGTAGACTGCAGCTGGACTGACTGCTGCGGTGGCACATGTTTGATTTACATTACACCCCTGAACATCACCACAGCTCCTTTATTCTCCGGTGGTTGTTTACAGTCAGCATTCTGCCTCCAGATCCGCTGGAATAGAACCTTTCTTCATATTGACCTGTATTTCCCATAATGAATTTCGACCAGATCCTCTCTGCCATCGGGGGTTTTGGCAAATATCAGAAAATCTTGTATATATGGATTTGTTTACCGCAGATCCTCCTCGCCTTCCACATGATGGTGAGCATCTTCACAGGAGCAACGCCGCCTCATCACTGCCGGGAGAACTCGACTTCAGAAGGCGGAAATCAGTCCTGGTACCCCGGTACACTAAGCTTGAACTTCAGCCTCTCGGATGCCTCCTGCCTCTCTTCCGATGTCCTGTTGCAGGGTAACCGGACTGAGCGCGTCCCATGTGACCGCGGATGGGTGTACAGCACCGAGACTTTCCTGAGTACCACAGTCACCGAGGTACAGTGAGGTGCTTATGTGCACGTTAAGCATGATGTGTTTAATCATGGTTGAAAAGTGTGCAACTTTAAATATGCTCAAGTTCACGTTCCTGCATGGAAACAGGTGGAATCGATTGTTTTGCTGTAAAAATAATGAATTATCCGTTTAATTTAGGCCTGATAGCACACAAGGCACATTTAAAATCCTTTAAGAAAGACGAACAAAAGAGGACTAATATTGAAGATTGCAGCACCAAAATATCTGAAAATATTATGGCCATCATTATGTTTACTAGAATACATTTTTCATGTTTCCTAGTGACATAATGGAAGATAAACCAAGTAACATACAAGGCTGGATTAACCTGATAAGGAGCAAAAAATCACCAGCAGGGCTCATTGATTTTCTTGTCTGCTAACTTTTCTTCAAGGAAACACAAGTATTTTCCTTTTACTGCAATCTATAAAGCTTTGTTTTGAGGTTGATGAACTACGTAAATTAAGCAGGAGCCACTTTAAGGCTCTCTTCCTGTCTATTACTTTCTGTTCTAGTGCATATTCCCATTATCTCAATGAGACCCGCATTTAAGTCTCCCATAACCGGCCCTACTTCCACAGGGTTGTGTCAGTGCAGGAGAGGCTTCTGACTGCACGCATTATCACTCTCCTTTATGTGAAAAAACAAAACAAAGCTCGGGCTTGTTTTTTTTTCTTAAATTATCAGATTCATTGACTCACATCAGGCTAGTCAGACTTCATTTTCAGGATAATACAAACCTGTTAGAACACTATAAATCAGTACCACCCACCTCATTCTTGGTACTACAGCGCATCAAAAACTTAAAACATCCGCACTGACCTATTTCTGAGAGACACAGAAACACAAGTTAGTCCTGCTTGAGCTCTTGTACACTCACAGGTCTGTTTTTGCAACCATGTGTATGCAACACTCACACCCCTTCCTCTGTGTTTGCTTTATGCTCCTACCAGTGGGACCTGGTGTGCGATAAAGCTGGACTGAACAGTCTCGGTTCATCTATTTATATGTCAGGACTCTTGGTGGGATCTGTGGTGTTTGGAGCCATGGCTGACAGGTAGGCATGGCTTTTTCTCTCTCAGCCTGGAGCCCTCCAACCGCTGACTTTGTGCAGATAGAAAACACAACCACATCCTCAGCATCAAAGCATGGCTGCATGGGCAGACACTTTTGGTGTGTAAGTAGGGCAGCTGACACATCATGATGCTTCAGTTGACTCATACTGTTTCTTTTCAATTGGGTTGATCTTGTTAATGTTTTTGCCTTTAAAAGTAATAAAAAATGGTATCACATTAACAGGATGACATTAAAGTTACATGAACTAATGCTTCATATCTACCTGTAGCCTGATCTCACCCTTTCACAGTCAATGCACTCATTTATGCATGTGCTTTGAGAGCAAACTCATGTCCACGCCTTCTCTCTCTCTGCAAGGTACGGCCGGCGTTTCGTCCTGCTGTTGTCCATTGCTCTTCAGACTGTGTTTGGAGTCGCTGTGGCATTTGCACCCAACTTCCCCATCTATGTGATTCTTCGCTTTGTAGTTGGCACCACAATATCCGGAGTCATCATCAATGCCTTTGTGCTTGGTATTAAGAAAACACAGAAACGCACTCAGACACAAGCATGATGAGATGTGAGATAACTTCAGAGGCAACAGCAGAGGCGCTCTGATCACCAGTTGAGATACTACACAAATTATATTTGGCACTATGTTGTGGTGGAGTATAACGACAGTAGGTGGTATTTTGTGGATATCATGAGTAAAAAAAACCCATCAGATTTCTTCTTGAGAAATGATCAGATGAGATTTGCAGAGGAGGATTAATGAGATTTATATAAGATTTGAAATGAAAGATTTCCTGGCAAGTTCCTTCTCTCCACAAAGCATTGCCAAATAGTTCTTGTAGATTTAATAGTCACAGTGTCCAACTTGGTACTTCTTCAGCTGTTCTGCAGGGAGATTTTAATTTTTTAGATATGATATAATGTGCTTCTGGGGAACTTTGGACATAGCAGAGTCAGGGGTTGGGCATGAATTATTACATTGACTTTTTAAAATTCTATCACCTCTTTGGTACTAAGACCCTTTAAAAAACATGAAAATATTATTAAAATATATTTTTCACCAAGCTAAACAAAGCTGTTGATCTCACTATCTAAAACACTGACATTTTAAGAGGAAGGCACGGTGTTAGGCCATACTAGTGCTGTGACACAAAGAATTGCGCTCTGTCTGTTGGTCAGTCAGTCTATCTTTTTTAGTCATTTAGTCGTTGAAATACCCTGACAACTATGTAATGAATTGGCAGAAAATTTTCTACAGACATTCATGGTCCTTAGAGAGTAAACCCTTAAGACTTTGATCAGCGGTTCATGTTTTTAGTTAGTTTCAAGTTAATTGTCTCCACAATGTTTGAATGGTCATTAAGTATATTATAGAAACTTATTCCTCAACTTTGGAAATGCTGCAACTTTATATGCAACGCCATCATCTGGCCAATACTTTTTCTGCCCCGTATTTTGGTTTTTGACCTAATAATCTTAATGACAATGTCATCAGCCGCAGCTACATTGGGTCCAATGCTAATCTGCAAATGTTAGCATGCTAAAATGCCAAACTAAGAAGGACCATGGAAAAACTGACTTGCTAAACATCAGTACATTAGCATTGTGACTGTGTGCTTGTTAGCACGCTGACGAAGCATAGTTGTGCCTAAGTGCCTCACAGAGCTGCCAGCATGGATAGACTCTTAGTTTTGTAGTCAGAGAGCAAACGATATGTCAGTCTAAATTATAACGGACATTAAAAACTCAACACTATTAGAAGTTTGGACTCCTCTCTGATATGAAAAGGGAAACTGCATAAAAAATGGATGTTACAAAAAGCCACAATTGTTCATCATTGGTCCTATTTTTTTTCTTATTTGTCAGACCTGCAGACATTGTACTTTAATATTTTCATGCTTTTTTGTGCTACTTTTGCCCACCTCAACACAAACCATTGCCACTCCTTCCATTACCTTAAACTCCAAGGCACCACCTCAGTTTAACCCTCCCCCCGAGATTCCTTCTTTCCTCTCCTCTTCTCTCCCTTCAAAACCTGCCCTGTTTTTTCCAAAGGCACTGAGTGGACGTGCACCAAGAGGCGCATGCTGGCCGGCATCATCACTGATTACGCCTTTGGTCTGGGCTACATGCTGTTAGCGGGCATGGCGTACATGATACGAGACTGGAGAAAGCTGCAACTGGCAATATCTGCCCCTGGCTTCCTTCTCATCTTCTACATATGGTGGGAAATTCAATGGACATCAATGAACATTAGATCCACTGTGTATTCATTCATTTCTATGACAAGAGTACATGAATGCCCTCTTTGTGATCCTCCTGTCCTCCGATCCTCTTGTTTCTGGCTCTTCCTTTTGCCCCCTGTCCTCTCTCTCTCCTCTCTCTCTCTGTCTGCTGTATGCTCTCTCTTTCTCCTGTCAGGGTAGTTCCTCAGTCTGCTCGATGGTTGTTGACCAAAAACAGGAAGGAGGAAGCCATTGCACTTCTCCGCAAAGCAGCACTTGTCAACGGACGGGTTTTACCACCCGCTGTACAGGTGTGACTCTTCATTTTATGTAATGTAAACCCTTACACTCTTGCCATTTAAGCTGTTGAAATATTTTTTGGTTTTTTTTGCCTGGCACTTTTAGAATGAGCAATTGAAGACAGCTCTTTTTTTAATAATAAAGATGATATTACTTTATATAGTTTTGATTGGCAACAAATAATTAAAAAAAAACAGGGCAAACTGCATTCATCCATCTCAACACATCCCAACTTTCCTTTTCTGGTACCAAGTCTGTTTTCATACTGTAAGTGTGAGTCTCACAGCGAGTTAAATAAGAAGATTAAAACAGCCAGGCTACAACCATCAGCCAGTTTAGCTCAGCACAAAGATGGGAAACCTCTTTAGGCAGTCTAAAGATAACAAAATCTGCCTACCAGCTTCTCTAAAACTTATTTAGTAACATCTGGTTTATTTAACTGTGCACAATCAGAGTAAAAAAATATTTTAGGTTTTTGTTTTATTACATTCCAAATTGGCCATGCGGTTTCCTCTTATTTCTTGTAATCATATTTAGCTAAGTTAGCCTAATGTCCCTGCCAGCTGCAGCTTTATACAGAACAGAGCAATATGATTGTTATTGGCACTCTTTCCAAACTTTCATGAAAAAGCTATTAAACAAATTTCCCTGTTATATCATTTTTTCCAACTATTCTTAACTTAAATATCTAGTTTCAAGTTGGCTCACTAATGTCCCAAAACATGTAGCTCCCACAATCTGCAGTAAATATACTTAGTTAAAAATACATTTGCAGGGGAGTGTTCTGCAGCTGTGGAGTGTTACACACTCAGAGTGCTAGTGAGTATTTCTGGCGGCAAGACGGTTTATGTGAGGTAACCCTCAAAATAAACCGTTCCTATATATTGTCATGTTTGTGGTATAATAGGAACATGTCATTCAGTGCCACATTGTGATTCATTTTTGTGTTTTTAACAGTTTTGGACAACAATGAAGCTTTATGGCCGAGAGGAAAAAGAAATATCAGGCTTTGACTTCTTGAATTAATCTTTGACTTTTCACTGATTTAAAATACAGAAATGTAGGATATCCACGGCTCTTTCTTTTGTAATGGTTTGATTCTCTTGTCTCCAGGTTGAGAAGATTTTAGGGGAAGGGAAGCAAAGTTATTCAGCATTTGATCTCGTGCGAACACCTCAGATAAGGAAGAGGGCGATCATCTTGTTCTATATCTGGTAAATTTTGTGCTGGTGTTTGCACTTTTCTTTTATGATGTTTTTATACAGAAAAAAATTGAATTCTACATTAATTTGACCAATTTCTTCTGTCTTTTCCCCTTTTCTTTCTTGACACCTGAGGTTTGTGAATGTGCTGGTGTATTACGGGCTCTCACTGGGTGTATCCAGGTTGGGAACAAACCTCTTCTTGACCCAGTTTATATTCGGGTTGGTTGAGATCCCGGCTCGTTCTCTCGTCCTGCTTGTCCTGCCATTGAGTCGCCGGCTCTCACAAAGTGGATTTCTGGCTGTTGGAGGGGTCGCCTGTCTGCTTATGCTTGCTATCCCTGCAGGTAGGGCAGAGGTTGTGTGTTTGTTGTGTTCAGACAGCGGGTTGACCTTTTTTTAAACCCTACGAACCTTGCCTCTTCATGTTTTATCTCATCCACAAGAAGTGATGGACAAATGTATGTCATGGCTTCGATAATCCGACCCCCTCCCATCTCCTCTGTCTGTAGATCATACCAATGTCACGGCTGGCCTTGCCATGTTGGGGAAGTTTGGTATGACAGCTTCCTTTGCTGTAATCTATGTGTACACTGCGGAGATCTTCCCCACGGTGCTTCGGTAAGACTTATCTTATCTACAGCAGTTGTTCTCAAACTTTCTTCAGTCACTCCCAGGGTCAGAGGCGTTTAGAGGCCAATACAAGTAAACACCCTCTTCATCCCACGATATCAGGTTTAGTGAAATAAAAGTCAGAACAATAGCATCAGCAAACGCTTGTTTGTTTATATCCCTACTTATATCACATTCATTTACCTTGATTTTACTCCATATTTTCCCCCTGATGATCTATGACCCACCTGTACTGGCTCTACGGCCCACTGGAGGGGCCCGCCCCACTGCTCTACATTTGAATTTACACGCCTGATTCCAAGTGATTTTTTTCTTATCTATGTGTGTAACATCTACAGCTGTTTTTCTTTGTGTACCTACAGGCAGACAGGGATAGGTGTTTCCAGCATGTTTGCGAGGATGGGCGGTGTGTTGGCCCCCACCATAAATATGCTTTATAACCACAGCCCCACTACCCCTCTGATCATCTTTGGCATCTCCCCGCTGATCGGTGCTGTCCTGGCCCTGGCCCTGCCTGAAACTGCTGACAGACCCCTTCCTGACACAGTGGAGGACGCTGAGAACTGGGACAGGAGGTACAACAATGTGACCTCTGTTTTCACTGGGCTGGGATTTTTCTTTTTAGATGTCCTTTTTTTTATTTAGGTTGGAGGTTAAAGCTCAGTTTATCACAGTTTCTTTAGATTCTTTACAACCCTTTGTCAGCTGTGTCATTAATGTGTCCTTGATGTCTCCATGACCTTGAATAGGATAGAAAATATCTCTGCCCTATTTGCTCCCTTGTATAGACCCAAGCTCTGTGAACGGCTCAGTGTGTACTTTGTGTTTTGTCTCCTGCAGGCCGCCTTCCAACAAGGAGAACTCTGAGATGTCTGAGAATATTAACCAAGCAGCCAACAACAAGGAGGAGCAGGAATTACAACATCTAGCAAGCCAGACCTAAGTGTGTGTAATAAAAAATCTCTTATTCAATTAATCACATATTACACAGTTACAACTTTGCAACCAGATACAGTACATAAACAACATCCTCTATGCAATATCTGATTAAGAGCTCTATGCAAAAAAAAAAGCCAAACACATTTCACCCACCAAACTAGCATACAGGTGTGCATGCAAACATGCACAAAGCAGGCATTCATATTTTCTGGCACACAAATCAGCAGCCTACGTTTTCACCAGTTGCAGTCAAACAGTCGTAGAAGTCAGGACTAAATGTTTGCCGTTTGCAATCTTGTGCATCTCTCATAGGTTTACACTTTTATTACAATTTTAAGACGTTGTTTTATGTATTTTAAATAACTGAGTTACCCTTAAGATGTTGCAGACACTGAGATTGCACACTTGTATCTATCTGTAAATCTACAGTTATCACCTCAGAGCTCAAGTTTCTAAATGCTGGACAAAAAACTTCAGCAGGCTGCCACTCTCATGTAGTACACATGGTCCTGTTGGGCAACAACCGTTAGGATGTCATATTTTTCAGGATTAAAGGATTTATAACATTTTGTGCGTTAAGTAAAAGCACAGTATTTTTGCACAAAAGTGAACCATGTCTGTGGACTGTTTGTTGAATACTTTTGTTGCATCTTACTGAACAAGCAACTGCCTCATTTTCATTTTTCTAACTCTGAAGCCAAGAGAAATAAAACTAGGTGAAGGTCCAGTGTGCAGGATTATGTGGCATCAAGCAGTGAAGCTGCAGATTGCACATGACTGAATATTCCCCTGCTAAGCTTCCCCCTCTCAACATTTGGAGAAGCTATGGTGGCTCAGAAGTTTGCTAAAATCATTAAAGGCCCCCTTAAGGGCCAGTATTTGGTTTTTCCATCCTGAGCTGCTGTAGAAAAATGGTGCAACATGGGGAACTCTGTGGAAGTGGACCTTCTTCTTTCTGCAGATGTAAAATGTTCATTCTTAATAATGGAAACACAGCAATCAGTTTTTAAAGCATGAGGTGTCAGAAAAAAGAGAGCACACTGGTTCAGTTTGTCATTTTGTCATAAAAAAATCTACAGTGCCTGAACAACGCAGAAGTGCTCGCTATTAAAAAAATATGACCAAAAACAGCCTTATTCATTAACTCTAATCAGAGCATTTACAGTATTCACTGAAAATCTGCAGATGGAGGTGTGTAAAGTGTTTGTTTATAGTTTGCAGCAGGCAGCTCTTATATCTTCACTGTCCTTTTGTACTGTCCTGTTGTTTTCCCTTCTGTCTGTTTATTGCTGCAGTGGAAGGAAAATTAAATTAGGGTTGGAGCTTTTATTTACAACCACAAAAAGCAAGCAGGCCAAAAAAACTAAGTGATGTTTCTGCCTATCTGTCTCTGTTTATCGTCCTGATTAATTCATTTCAGAGTTATGGACAGTGCTGCACCTTCACAGGCACCTCCAAACTGGTCAACACTCATTGCACCATTTTACAGCACAAATGCTCACTTGCTCAACTGTGGGGCTTGCAACAATTTCTACAGACTTTTTTTCTAGTTTCTTTCTTCTTGATAGCTGTTAGTAGCAGTTTCCAAATCAAACCACAGTTGTTAAAAATAGCTCATGTGGCATGCACCAAACCCACATGCTTTAGGAGTCACCTGATGTCATGCTCTTGCTCTCTCTCTCTCTCTCTCTCTCTCTATTGTAAAATCAGATTTTAAAACTGCTGTCATAGCCAAATAAGCTGAACTCAAAGATTTACTGTAATTGGAAGATAATAACAGATATTGATCTGCTGTATCCAATAAGGGAGCTGCTGCAGCCTGCACCAGCATGCTCCAGCACACCTACAACAATTAATGAAAACATAGTTATAAATATTATATTTTATTTCTACAACATTCCACAGAGGACCCCCCCCCCCCAAAAAAAAAAAATCCCACACACTGGACCTTTAAGTTGGATTGCATGTGCTCGTAAACTTTATTATGCCTAATGTAGCCTTTTGTTGGACTAATGTAGTTTATTTGTAGTTATGTGTGGAAACTATGGGATGTGACTGTGATCAGCATGTGAAGAAATACTGATTTTAGCATTGTTTGAAAGTTTGCTCTTTTTATTATATTGAATTACAGTATACTTAGATGTAAGTGACTCGATATGATGACTTGGATCTGTTAACTATTTACAAATTTTACATTTTTATATGTGTTTAAGGGCTGTTGTTTAATATGTGAAGGATTACTAGATCAAAAAGGCATGGATCATACACACAGGTCATGTTATATACTATGTTACTCAGGTTAAAATCTATACAAAATCTATAATACCGATAACAAAGAATGTGGGACCTGTATGCCTTGTACATTCATAAAACCTATATGTGGAGGGGATAACCTGTTATGTCACTGCATGGATTTAGGGGCCTTGCTGGAGCCCAAAGCATGTGTGTGTGTTAGATCAACCAGAGATGTCACAGAAGCCAAATAATGGAGATCCTTTCAATTTTTATTGCATTGATTCCAGCCCAGTGCATTTGTAAGAAAGAAACAATGAAGAAGAAGAAGAAGAAGAAGAAGAAATGGAAATGTGTCAGAAAATGTACAACTCATGTGAGGCACTGTGGCTGCGTGCCAACAGCAATAAACCAAACACTGTTTAAAAAAAGCAAATCTGATGTGGTTTGAAAACTGTGCGAGAAATGAGAATGGGTTAAAATCAGGGCAAGGGTGGGCTCGGTCACATGTGCTCTCCAAGGACACTATGAAAGAATGAAGGGTCATTACGTCGCTCTGCTGTGTGTGAACAGATACTGGTTCTGGGGGCAGATAGCAGAGTGATGACAGGGCAGATCTTCATCTCTCTTATTTTGCACCCACATTGTGAATCTAGGTGAGACGGACGCCACAGTTTTGGTGAGCTGTCATTTAGCTAACATGTCAAGGCACAATTTTTAGATATCTATGTCAATTTAATAATTTATTTGCATACAGTTACATTGATGTTATGATAGATTTATACTAGAGTGGAGCTTTAATAAAAATAAAAAAATAAAATAACTAAATTAACCCTGAGGGCATCAGCCTTGTGTATTGTATTTTTGCAGTTTTTGATGTGCACACACAGCAGAGAAACCCATACGAATTACAGCCCATCTGTTAGCAGAGACTGTTTTTATTTCTAATTAAAATGCATAATTTTCTAATGATCAAGCTAATTGTTAAAGTGTTTCTAAGTTTCTAATAGCAATAAAATTCAAGCCTCTGTAGATTCATAGCTATGGGTTAGTTCGTCACCTTTCAATGCGTAATTGCATGATAATCGTAAAGCATCCTAAAGTTAAAAATGGAAAAAAAATCAATACTTTATAGGGACACATCACTTAACACAACTTTTTTACGTCATTGTGACTGTTTTAATTTGACTCAACATGAATCCAGTAGAGTTTGCTTAAGAATGCGATATCGTGACGTAATGACCCTTCCTTTTTTGTAGTTTGCCTGGGACCTCTGGTACATAACACTCTTGTTTTTTCAGATCAAGAAATGTTTACAATTCAGTGTGTACATCAAAGTGGAAAACTACTGAAACTGGCTCGTGCCTGCTCATATTGGAGCTGGGTATCTTAGATATGAAACTGTTTGCACGTCTGTACCACAGATCGTTTTTTTTTTAATGTCATCATCTAGATGTGTATGAGACAATGTTCTCAGATAGGCGGAAGTGGTAACTGCAACCTTGTGATGGTGAAACGTTACCAGACAGCGAGAGACTTACTGAGATAGTGGCAGACATACTCAGACAGTGACTCCTCACACACTGCAGACTAAAACTTTACATGTTTCAAATTTGCAAGTGTCTGAATAAAAACTAGAAAGACATTCTCTTGTTTGTGAGTTCTTCAATATAGGAATTACCACCACAACTGTGGCATCATGAACAGGATGCTCGTCCTAAGCAGACAATGGACTCAAAGCTGACCACAGACCCTGGACCTTCCCTGAAAACAGAGGCTTCTGGAGGCCTGAGGACAGTGTCAATCAAACAGAATCAAGCAGATACTCAATTCAGAGTTGTCGTTCTGATAGGGTAAATTCCACTGTGATCCTCAAAATTGCAAATGAGTATTTAACTACTTATTAGCTGTTTTCTGAGCAAATACCAGGGTCTGAATAAAAGGGATTTTGTATAACTGACGTGAAACTAAGGGAGGTCAGGGACTGATAGAAGATCACCTAGAATTAGTACCAATAAAAGCAAGAAAAAATGAACCTTATCCAAATCTCAAAGGTAAAGGGGCAAAGAAAACACAGTACATGTAGACCAATTAGGGAACAGCTGTGTGTCTGGGAAGCAGGCTGCGGATTTCTTCAGGGAGGAAGTTTTGGCGCAAGACAGTTGAACACCTAAATTTCTCTGCCTGCATTTAAAACTTGTCAACTGGAAGGAGAAGTGGCTCATAACACAGAAACTCTGAGTCCTTTACTACTGTGTCCTCTGACTCAAAACACGTACCTATTACTACTGCCACCAACTGCCACACCCACCGTGCCCGCAAGAACACTACAGCAGTGTACACACCTCCCTCCAACCCTCCATACACTCTGCACTCCTCTCATCCTGTTTTCCTACTAATCTACCTTATAAATCTATGATTATCCTGGTACCAAGTGTAGCAGGAGTAGAGGTGGTTAGGCAGGAAAGAAGTTCCATAAATGGTGTTTAACAGTTCAGGAGAATTGTCATACGTTTGAGAGTTATCTGCTGCAACAAGCACACACACACACACACGACACAGGAAACAACAGACTTCCTGTAAGATACTTTTCTACACTATATTGCACGTTACCAGGATCAGGGAGTTTGAGTTAGAGTGGTTTAAAAAGGGACAGGAAAGTGTTGATCCAAATAGAGAAAAGCAGGATTAGGCAGTGGAAGACAGGAAGACACTCAATGACACAAGAATGAGACGATACATGACAGCAATGTCCTCTCAGAGAGGAGGCAGAGGAGGGATTATGCAACTTTTTCAAACGCTGAAAAAAAAAGGCAAAAATTATGCATCACCAGTGCACACACCCATTTTCCTAGTAAAGAGAATCAGATGGTGGCCAGCCCGATAAGCAGAGTTTTGTTCAGATTATGAAAGCAGTTATTGTGATACTTAACGCTTGAATTCCAAATGTTCCAAATCCAGACACTACTTTGGCACAAGTCCCATTGACCAGTGAACTGGTTTCAGTGTTGGACTTAAATTTTTAAAAATGGTAAAACTTTGAACTCAGAGAGGAGAAAGAGTCATCTCTAAAGTTTTAAAACAATGTAAAGACAATTAATGTCAGTGTTTTGATTGGGGCTGTCAGGTGACTGTGGACAGTGAATCTGTAGTTTCCTGTCCCTGTGGACTTCAACAGCTATAACCATGCTAAGTCTTCCAGACCCAAATACACAGTTCAAAGACTGTATATAGATGAGACATTATTGTGTTCTTTTAATAATGACATGGCAAGATAGAGACCACTGGGCTACCATATTTTCCTAAAGATCAGACCACGTGGCATCTAGTTTGCCTGTCTGTCTGTCTCAGAGCTGTAGCTGCACCATCTCATGTGTCCTCAGCACATTGGCTGAGATACAATAAAGTTCTATTATCAATGCCTAATGTTAAGATCAACACTGCACAGCATTAAAAAGTGCTACTCTTCTTGTAAAGTTGACACTAAAAAATTTAAATCCAGTTTCAGCAGGTCATGCTCGAGAGGAAGGAGAGGATTGTCATATGCAAATGTGCTCCTGACATCAACAATAATGTTCATATTTCAAAAAGGAAACTACAGCAGACACTGCCACCAAGAAAAAAAGCAAAACAACCTTACTTCTCTAAAAACCTCTAACCCCTTGCTGGTTTCTGTTCCTGTAACGGATGAGCTAAGACCAACAGCTGGTTTGCATGAGCCTCAGAGCAGTGCCACACATCAGGAAAAGAAATCACAAGCATGTTTACAAGAAGGAGCTCATGTGGACAAAACGGCAAATCATGTGTTCCTGACCATCCGTTTCCCTTTTATGCCAGAATGACACATAATAAAGACCAGTTTTCAAAGAGGGGTATGCAATCAGAAATCAGTACATACAAAATGTTTCTCAAATTAATAAAATAACTTTTGATTAAAAATGTCTAGATTGTGCAACACATAATGTTTGTAAAGATCAAGATGCCCATCAGTGATTCATCCACCACTGGCTGCCCCTTTTGATCACTTATACATTGTAAAGAGTTGACATTGTCTGGTAATTGTGGACATGTATTCTAAATAGGTTGAAGCCTTTCCTACTTCAGGACATAAACAGGTGCTTTGGCCAAAGTTTTGGTGACAGAAATCATTCAGGTGGCAATGATCCACACTCCGTGACTGCTGCCTTACAGGCGTTGGGTGAGTCATCTGGGGCTGACAGGAAAACTGACTCTTTCCTTCACCCAGCAAGTAGAGGTACAGTAGGGTTAGAAAATAGCACAATCAAAAAAGAAGTTGGCAATTAAAAAAAAAACAGAAAACACAGGTATGAGCTGGACAAATGCTCCACCATTGGTTTAATGCACATGAGAGAAAGAGTTATGAGTTAAGAGTAGATGCAGCTTAAGTCAATTGGCAGCACCACTGTGCAAGGCTTAAAAAAAAAAAAACAGAACAAAACAAAAAACAAAACTTAAAAACAGCCATAATTGATGCAGGCTACAGACTTTCATAGTTAACAAGGCTGTACCCCCGCAGTCCCTGCAGTGGCTAATGAGGAGCAGAAAAGCTGCCCATCTGAAGGCAACATCAAAAGAGCATTTCACAAGGACCAGTACTTGTGACTGTAATTATTCAAAACTGAAAACATAAGTCTAATTCAGGGAAAAACAGAGCAGGATTCTAGATTCAAGAAGAACAACGGCTCCTAATTTGGGACTATTGTGAATAACTCTGGGCACCTGGTCACCCTAGCAGCATCTTAATCCACTCTGACACCATTCACCTGCAACATTTAACACATCATCATTAACCAAACATTAAACATATGAAACATAAGGTGTCATCCCCAGGCACTGACATAGTGGCATGGACATACTAAATTAACAGCATGAAAAGAGGCAAATCTATGCCAGTGTTACATAAGTAGCATCAGTGGCGACGCCACAGTTGTTATCCTTCATAGACATTAGAATGTAGCCGTCGTTGCCCCAGTAGGTGGACCATGAGTTCTTTATTAACCAGTATGGCTCCCCTTGTAAGGTTCCATATCCCACTGCAAGCACAGCATGGTCCAAAGCATCAGTGGTGTTGCCTGGAAAAACACAAGGCGCACGTTTAATTACAGAGAGACTGTTGTTGTATAGGGAAACCAGAAAGTATGTGCACCACTGAGAGGTAGACTCACCACATGCAGGTTCATAGTAGACACCGTGGCTGTAAAAAACAAATGATCGATGTGAGGCATCAATACTGACAGCTGTGGGCCCATTTTTAAAGAGCGCCACCTTCAGGGCCTCTGCATCTCCTGATGTGACGTTGGTGTAGCTCTTGATCTTTGCAGTAAGCTGGGATGTGTTCAAATGGCAAAATCCGTTCTGTTCAGAGGGAAAGAGAAAATGTAATACTGGACTCTATAGTGCAGCAGATCTGGAAACCGTTCTATGTCTTTGTTATGAAGTACATGTCCTCTTGCAATAAAGAGGTAGAAGTAAATAATTAGAGATACTCCTCTGACCGCAGTGGAGATAGTGAATACAAATGTTGTGGTGGAAAGAGCTTTGTAAATTACTCCCACTGGGACGATGATGGAAACCTTTTAATAGCTTTTGCTCTTTGTTAAACTACTTTTAACCATTAAAAAGCTAATGTTTCGATTTGACTCCTCTCAAAGCTGTCAGGGATGTTACTTCCGTATGTTTGCTGAACTGTGAACCTGTGGGTGAAGATGACATTTCACAGGAGCACGTTGTTCTAGTAGGAGGGTGCCTTAATATACTTTCAATAGAAATAATGATGTGCAGACAGATGGAATCATGTTTCATAAAAAGTTGTAACTCTAGTAATCCTTTTGGAAACGCCTGAGTGTTGCTGTCTTAGTTCAAATGTCAGATGAGAACAGAGGTGTCTTTTCATTCCTTTTGATGATTCAGGCAATTATCCCAAGGATGATCTGGCAGAAACAAACAGCTGCCTTAATTCAGTGTGAATAAAGATAATCAAATTTTTTTTCCCCCAAAATATGGCCATCTCCCAAAAATGGATGTGTAAGAGTTGTTAATGTTAACTAGTACTTTCACAGCTACTTATTAACATTGCAAGGATTTTTCTTCTCACCATTCCCATGTAGGCTCCATAAGTTTCTGTGGTGGCGATGCCTCCATGTTTCATGATCCATTCGTATGCTCTCCACTCCTCCCCTCCGTCACAGCCGTTATTGCCGAAACCCCAGGAACAGTCCACAAGCATCTGCTGGGACAGAACCTGCAGGGAGCCGGTCTGAAAGACGAGAGGAAAACATGATTACAGTCCGAATACAGATTAGTATCCTATTCTTGTCTGGATATATTATATTCTCCAAATTACAATACAATATGTTTTACTAATTTGGTATGTTTATCACTACACAAACCTCTGGAAATAAATTTAACCAAATGGCCTATGAGGGTTTTAGTAGGAAAAAAAAAAAATGAGACAAAAGGTTGTGTGAAGATTACAAAAAGAACAAAAGACAACCAAACGGGTTCAACACTGAAGTTTATAATGAACATTTTTGCACCAGCTGTTATTTACAGGCTGCCAAGAGGACGCTGTGAGATCAGGAAGAAGTAAATTTTAAATTGGCCCCCGGAGAGTGGCTCTGTTTGTGAAGCTGCCAATGGGGCCTGAGAGGTGTTACATCACGTAGGTCACTTCCTGCTGTTGCACCGCGTGCTGGCACAGGCACAAAGATGAACTGCTGGGGTTTCACAACAGTACTTTATGCAAGGCCAATCAAACTGTACTTGAAAACACTTACACAATTAGCGTAGTTTTCATTCACAGCGGAATGGATACATCTTTACTATACTGACAACTGAAATATCACATTAGTAAATTTGGTGGTGTTTTAAAAACCAATTTTAAAAACTAAAAGATCAGAAAGAAAATCCTATAAAACATGGACTAGAACATATATAATCGAATACTGTGAAGTTGTCATCTTTGAAGTTTTCTGTGGCATAAAACATGTGTGTAAGCACAAATTTGGTGAAATTAGAGTTATCCCTATATTTACATGTATAATACTAGTTAACAATTTCCAGTGAGAAACATGCTCACTTAGAGACGATGTTTACAAGAGCACAGAGGACTGTTTGAGAGCTTCATCACATGGTGCTTCAACAATCACCTGAAGCTCATTAGCAGCAAACCCAATGAGCTTGTGGTTGACTGTAATGCTTCAAATATGAATGTTGACGCAAATGTTACAAATTCTAAAAGGTTCAAGATTCATTTAATTGTCATTTTACAACACAAGACTCTAGAATGAAATGCATTTGTAGTCCCCTAATGCTACTGCTAAAAAAGAAATTTAAGTAAATGATTATTAATTTCATGAACATAAAAACTCCTTTTATACTTTTAAGCTCTCAGTATGAGTTGAGAAGTTTTACAGCTTGATGATAAAAAACTGTCCTTCAGTTTGGTGGTATGGCAGTGGATACCTCTGTACCTCTTGTGAGACAGATGTGGGGGTTGCTGTCACTGTTACACAGAGAGAACAGGAGGGGACTGTGGACACAACCCTGAGGGGCTCCAGTGTTGAGCACTAGCGTGGAAGAGGTGTTATCCCCAATCTGAACTGTCTAGGGTCTGTTTGTGATAAAGTCCAGTATCGAGTCGTGAGGTTTGGTACCCAACTCACAGTGTTAAGTTTTAAATTAGTTTCATGGGGGAAATCATGTTAAAAACTGAGCTGAAATCAACCAAAATATTTTAAAAAGTCAATCAGTTAATCAATTAGACAGCAACTTGCCCTGGGGGAGAGAAAACATGAAGGGTGTGTGCGAGAGAGTCAAAGAATTCGGTCACTTCAATGGGGTGCCATCAAATCCTGTAATAAACCATCCAATGTTTGGATCAAGTTGCTCAGCAACACTGGAAAAAGAATGCTTTGAGCTGTGCCGTGGATGGGGTGGAGGCAAGCCAAAGCTGACATTCACTTAATTCTTCACACACACGCTCAAGTCTGTCTAATGTGAGTGAAAGTGGCACAATGAACCCTCTTGTGGACCTGCCGCTACTCTAAAGGGGAGGACTTCTTTCACTCACAGTGACGCTTTTCTCAGGCTTAAAGGAGGCAAAATCAACAGCACCTTAAATAAAGAGGATCAGATTCAGATATTTATAGAATTTGCTTTGACTGCACTGACTGAATACGTGCTCCAACCATGAAATGTTAACCAGTTGTGACAAAATAATGCTATCCTGCACATTTGAACCTTTACACAAATGTCCACAGTATTTAAACCTTATTCACTCTACCACAAAAATGCCTCTTTAAATATATGTATCTATATAAAACTTCTAACGTGATATTACGCTCTTTCATCTTATTTTATGCACTTTTTTTTATCTTAAATAAACCACTCCCTTACAGCTAGAGGGATATTCAAAATGAAAACTTATAATCTCTCACATATCTAGAAAGAAGTCAATAATTAATCAACTCAAACATAAATGCAATGCAAATCACCTACAGCATGGCCAGATGAACCACCTTACTGAACATCTGCGACTTCAAAGAGCATAGGCAGGTCGTCCTGTCGATTGAAAACACTGGAATGTGGCCAGTCACTCTGATGCAAGCTTGTTTTTATAGAATTTTTACCTTGAGGAAGAGAGCGCCCTCTACTGCTCCAGTGGTGGCAAAGCTCCAGCAGGAGCCGCAGATGGCCTGGTCCTTCACTGGGGTCACAGCGCCTACAAGAGCAGAGTTGAGGTAAAAGCTTAGGATGTCCTGATGGGGTGATGCATGTTTAGTAAACACTTTAAACTGTATTTACGCACCATAAAGCCTCCAGTCAAGTGAGTCAGGTGCTTGTACCCCTTCATAAATCTCTGAAGGGAAGGGGAGCCCTCTGTTTGGGGTCTTTCCTCGTTTACTTCCCCTCATGGTGGCCAGCTCTGACATGGTGCGATCAGACAGAGAGTTCAAAGCCAAAGCGAAGGGTAACCCTGCTCTGTTCTTGGAGTGGACGTACCTGCAGTAGAAAGAAAACAGTCATCAGGTCAAGAGAAACCCCTTCTGTTAGACCTTCACCTAAATCCATGCAGGACTGTTGTTGAACAGGCTCATGTCCTTTATATTCGTAATGTTTCAGCATCACAACTCATCTGTATTTAAAAGTTGCTCTCACCGTAGATTATGAACAAATGCGTGCTGCCTTTCCTCGTGTTCTTTTTCATCTTTGTACTGACGCTGGAACTTCTCCTTGAAATGGTTGAAAATGCGCTGTGAGTGGCCTGACGCTGAGGTGTGGATGAGATCTTTCATCGGATTGGCCAAGATGTAGTGCTCCACTCCGGGGCCAGGAAATCCCCCACAGCTCATCCCTGTAGAGGAAAAATATGACAAGAGAAAAAGTTATTTTCTTCCTTTAAAATTTCCAATATTCTCTTAATTTACTCATCCACAACAGAGCACAGACCTTCAGGAAGCGAGAAGACCTTGGGGTCCACATGAGTGCTGAACTCTTTATAGTCCACCAAGTATTTGTCATAATGTGACCCCAGCAGCGTGTTGTATCCCATCATCTCATAATGAAGTGGTACAGCAGGCTCTTCTTTTCCATCTGCTCCCTTCTCTGAACGAGTCACCCACAGTGTGTATGTGTTCTTCTTGTAACCCACAGTCGTCACGTTCTGCCAAACTTCACACAAGGAACCTCCATAATACTCCATCCTCAGGAACTAAGGAGGGAAATTACATTTTAATTTTTTTTTTCCCTAGAGCAATGCATGATTGTCAGATTATTCGTTAATAATTATAAAGATTTTACAGCCTCGTTTTTCCCAGGCTTCAATCTCACTATGAAATTGCATTGTTGCTTGACTAAAAGACTATTAAAAAGAGTATTTGCACAGTGACCTTGAATCTCACTCATTAAGACTTGAGTGTAAAAAACCATCTGGAGGACGTGCAACTCCTTTACAGGAATTCAACTGGCTGCATGTCCAGTAGGGTTACACTTGTTTCTATGACTGATGATATTAACACCATAAATGCAGAAGAGAAATAAATGCTGACACTTAAAATCTAGTCATTTTAATAGTTTAATCGAACACAGAATACGTTTGAAAAGGAGAAGTGATTTATTTCCGGTACAGTAAAATAACCCATGGTGTTTAAATACTAAACACACACTGACCTGGAAGCCCTGCACATCAGGCAGCGCCGCCTGCGGGGTGACAGCTTCATCTTTTGTTCCATTGACCTGGAAACATTTCATCACATTCAGCTCCGTCTCTGTGGTCTCAGGAGTGATTTTATAAGCAACGCCCCACTGCTGCTGCGCCTCCAGCTGGTAAGTAGATACCTGGCCTGTTGATGATAAGCGTGAAAGATGTTTGAGTAAGACTTTATTAAATCCTTTAATATCAGTGTGTAATTACATGTAAATACAGTAAACGCTTTTTTTTTGTTAAGTACTTAGTGTTTGTTTGGCCTCACTACTTTCATACTGATCAGTTTTATAAATGTTTCCCCACCTGAAGGTGTATGTTACTTTCATTTAACTTTGTTTGACTAATATTTTATGAAAGTCTGTTTACACTGTGGTTGAGTGTGTAGGTTAAAGACTATATACAAATATCATAAACCAAATGTAAAGCTTCTTCTTCTCATTTTAATATCGCTAAACTACCTGCAAGATGCTGCTACAGTTTGTCATGCACCTGTTTTAGCTTTGACTGCCTGGTTTAAGCTTGACTTGCTTGTTTGGAAGTTTAAGTTCAATTTAAGTTTAGAACCAAGTACTGCACAACATAAGTGTTTGATTGTTTACTTAATTTTTTTTTTTTTTTACTGCCTCCTATTAGTTAGTGCAGCACAACTGTACTATTCATTTTATTGCTTTGTTTTGGTTATGATTAAATTACATACATGGCAACAACACAATAAGATTAACACATTTAAAACTCAACACAAAGGTATACATACAGGTAGGTCCACAGCCAAAGACAAAGAATAACCTAAACAAAAACATAAACCCTCTGCATCGCCCCCCATTAAGCTCCTCATTCATTTGTGATTATAAAAAGTGTTAAGTATTAGTAACTGAGAAGTTTAAATATTGACACTTAACCACATCGGGACGGTAAGGATACAAAATACACAGCATAAGTACCTGAAACAACACAGAATGTTTCAGAGTCACATGAGTATGTAACATGAGTCAGCAGAAGAAGTTCCCCCAAGAGTGCACATTCATTCTTTTTCACTTCTTTGTTTATATACTGAGTGCATTTGTTCTGCTCTGGTCACTTTATTTCAACACATCAAGCTCTCGGTTTCATATCACTGATCCAGCTAAGCAGGGAAAATACAGAGTCAGGTTTAAGAGAATCAGCCACAGGTCAGGTGGTTTTCTTACCATGGTAGTAATCTATTCGGCTGGACTTTGTTGCTTGGTCTAACCAGGCCTCAAATGGCTCCTTGATTTCAGCATAAGGCAGGGAAATCACTCCTGAAATGGGAACATGAAACAGTTATGTAATGAGGCTAAGTTCTGAGGAAAAAGAGGCCTGAATGTGTAATATGATCCACTGCCTACCTTTGACATGATAGCTGTTTCCAAAATCTGGCAGGGGAAGGACTGCTTTTCCCTTTGCAACTGAAAACAACCAAACATTTCTTAAAGGCGCTGCATGAAACAATTTATCACAGATTGCAGAACAATTGATTTTTGGGTCACAGAATGAACTGCAGTGTTTATGATGTGGTCTGAGGGTCCTTAACGGTCAAGCAGTTAGGATACCTGATTTTCACTCAGATGTCCTGGATTTAACTCTCAGTGCTGGAACAGTCAACATTCATTATGCCCCCATACACTCTTGAACTTGTGCGCACAGCTTAAATTAGACCTCAATGCTGACATACAGAGCACCACCCTTATTTGACCTCTACTTAGAAACTGTACTTTAAAGTGTCTTAAGAAATTAGACAGCACCTTTAGGACACATTAAAATGAATAAAATTGAAAGATCAAACCCAAAACTGTTACTTACTAGATAGTTATGAGAGGTAAACTGTGGACAAATGTCCACTTTCAAATTTTATTTCAGTCAGTCTATTTCAGTCAATGCTGAATCTTTCTTTCTTAATATAAAATCAACAGCAGTCAATTAATTAAATATTTTTATGATTGAGTCTCTGGGGAAATTTTTAACAATTGAGTAACTTCCCGTGGTTCAATATGAGCTTTACTCTGCAATCCTGCACATTGTTTTTCGCTCAGTTAGAAGAGACAGCTAAATGTACAACGTTGCACCAGACATACTTATGACACCTCTTATAATAAGTCCATACAATGTTGGATAATGTATTGCATATATACAAAACTCAGGGATCATTAGCCATACTTTAAAATGCATCCTTAAATCCTTAAAAGTGAGCTAACTTTTTGTTAACAGGTTTTACCTGCGTTTGGGACACTCTGCATACATCAGAAACAGAAGCAGATATACTTTTCCAATTTTTTGAGTGAATTCATATTATCTTCTCAAGTATTTTACTTGAAGGATAGCAAGAATGAAGCGAAGCAACTGCCGTTAACATATGTAACATCAGTTACCTAGCTAGCTGTTGTTGTAGCATGTCGTTGGCAAGCTAACTGAAGAGACGATGTGTAAAATTAAATGTTGTATCTTACCTGAAACAGCCCACAAAAGAACGACAGCAATGTGCAAACGCATTGTGTCTAATACAAGATGAGAAATACAGGAAATAAAGCAGTCAGAGAAGAAAAACACTCATGACTCTGCACGTCCAAACCGCTAATCAATACATCCTCTCTTAACCAATCACGCAGTGTTGTTGGAACGTGTCCTCCAATCAGATACGAGAGATGGCTTTTACTTTTGAAAATATCATGTGATTTGTGTCATATGACTATATGACTCTGCTATAAGTTATACATGTTTGGAAAATGTTAAAAAGTGCCAAGAAGCTAGAGTGTGTGTCAGGAATATCGCTTTAACTCGTGAGTAGAAGAGTGTTGACTGTAGGTCTTTTGAAGGGGTCAGGGTGACTTTTATGTTTTTATGACACCTAAGCCATCAGCAGGATTTTGCTGAGCGGGCAAAATTGAAGTGACTACCCTGCAGGAGCTTTAAATCATAGCAGACCTTACTTGATTATTTACTTGAAGTTCAAAAAAATAATCTAGTGTCAGCATGCATCAATTGCTGAAACTCAAAGCCTCATCTATTGTGTCCTTCTTAATTTTTTTTTTTGCTGAATTAAAAAAAAACTACTCATTTTCTTTTTCCACCATTATCTGCTACGTAATTAGGCCTCTTTTATTGTTTGCTATAAAAGAATAATAATCAGCATAATACTTAAACTACTTTCTTTTTTGTGAGTTCCAGTTCTTTGAAAATTAAAATGCCAATATATTTTCATCAGTAAAGGGCCAAATGCAGTTCTATGTAGTCAGCGACTCATGCTGCATGGGTTGGATTATAAAAATGATATAAAAATGTGACTATTTTTAAAGATAGGCTACTGATTTAAAACATATTTGTCAACTATTCAAAAGAATTTCACTTAGACTATTCCTATTCTGTTTATTCTGTTTTTATCACCAAGAAATTTTAATATATATTTTGTATTTTATATTTTAGAACATGAACTAAACACAATATACCATAGTTGTAAAACATTAATATAACACTGATGTAAATTATTAATAAACAGCAGCGCATAAACTTTTGTTAAGTGAGGACTCTTAACATTTCATTTGTCAAGCCTACAGAAGTGAAGCTGAAGCTGTTGTCTTATTATTCTGTGCTTTGTGTTGTGGAATTTTCCACTTACAGAACATTGCACCCATTAAGGAGTATACGTGTGTGTGTGTGTGTGTGTGTGTGTGCGCGTATATGTGTGTGTGTGTTCCTGTTGAGCAAGTTGGACTTTTTTTTTAAAAGGAGGCACCTGCCATTAGTGTAGGAGTGTGTGTGTGTGAATGGGTTTATGAGTTGTGCTGTGAGGCATTTTGAGTGGTTGGTTGGACTAGAAAAACAATATATATTGTAAATGCAATCCATTACTACATAAGGTTGCACAAAGTGGTTACTTGATATCATGAATAACAAGCTAATAATGATTGTTTTTTTTACATTCTGAAGCTCCAATTTAAAGCCTCAGGGTGCATACAGAACCCAATCTCAGCACTAGATGTCAGTATCTTACTGAACAGGGACATATAATTATGATAACAGATAGGCTCTGTGCGACTGGAGTCTAGTGCTATTCTGGCACAGATATTGAAATCACAGGATGCAGCATAATTGAAAGGCAGAATGCTCCCAGAGGCATGTGTGGACAGGCAGAAGAGAGAAATGACTGGCAGATAGAGTATCAGAGTAAAGAAAAAAAAATTCTGCAGTGAACTCAGTTCCAGGGCACTAACTTCAGTCACAAGATAACACCGCAACAGCTGAGCAGCTGCCAGCAGGACATAATCACAGTCAGTGTGTGTTCAGCAAACAGATGAAAGACAGAGGAAGAGGAACACAGCCTTCCATTAGTTTGTAAAAAAAAAAACCACATGGCATAAACTTGCTTAAAATTCTAGTCAAGTCACATTTTTTGAGTAACTGTGACCAGGTCAAGGGTCAAGACTGAAGAAGTTAAAAATTTAGTTAATTTACAGTTAGTACATATACAGATTGGTTTACATATCCATAATCATTGCAATTGTTCCCCTCTAATCCATAACTTATGCTTTGTCAGATGAATATAGTGACAAAGCAGTTTCAGACCTTTAACCCACCTCTTTCCAATACAGCAGGCTAATATTTGCTTTGATTCCATGGGTTTAGGCCTCTATTGAGTGGCCACAACTGGTTGTTTTTATTCTGCAATATTTCTTCTATTAAGGCCTTGCTGGGGAGTATATTTCTATTAAACTTTAATGAAATAGTTTTGTAGTTTAGCAAATATGCGTATTCATGGGTTATATCTTTACTTTTGACCAATAACTTCCTGGAATCTGCTCAGAGCCAAAAAACAGTCGGGCACATACCTTTTTTAAACTGTCAAATTGTTGTCCTTATGCTTTTATTTTTATAAAGATTAAGCCATAAATCAACAACATGTTATTTCCTGAACATTAGAGATGCTTGTAAGCTCATTTTGTTATCTTTGGACAGAGCCAGGCTTGCTATTTTCCCTGTTTCCTCTCTTTAAGAGTGGGCTCTAAGAGTGCTATCAATTTTAGTCATCCAACTCTGTGAAAGAGAGCAAATCGCTGTATCTCCCAAAAAGTCGATTTATTATTTCTTTGAGTGAGCAATTTTTAGTGCACACAGTAGGCATTTCACTTTTTCTGTGGCAGCACAGGGCATCTGTGTGTGATCAGAGGTTCCTGTAACCCCTGCTATTGCATAAGAGTTCCTCCAACAGCCCACACAAACACAAGTTTAGAGCAAGCAAAATACATATCTTCTCTAATAGACCTGTTTCATTCTGTTTTCCTAAAAACAGGCTTTGATTGAAAGTATTTAGATTAATCACCTTAAATGATAACAAGCATTGTCTAAAACTGATACAAAACGCCGCAATGAGTTACATGTAGCTCATGTTTATTGCTTATTTTGTGTTAAACAATAAAAACAGTAACGACAAAACATTGTTTATATACAAGAATACAGGAGTATAAATATAGAATATCTTTACTACTGGGTAGTATTTGGGCATTTCTAAAACACAACAACACAACAGACTCACACTCAAAAAAAAAAACATTCATTCATTCACTCACATAAATCACCACCACCTCGAATTGAGGGCTGTACTCATGAATACATTCACTCACTCGCTCATTTACAGATCCAAATGAAAGACCATTTGTGTCTGAAAAGGTTCAGTCTTGTCTGAATACAGTCTCTTCTTTAGTGCTCACATTTCTGCACTCCACTCTCCTCCTAAACAACTACTCCTTCATAATAGTCCCCACATTCTACATTTCAAACAGACATTTAGGAGTTACAGACAAAACAAGATGTAATCCAATGTCCCATAGCTTGTTTTGTCCCATTTTAATCCTTGTGGAAATTCAGATCCAAAAACAGGTTCACTGTTCACATAAAAGCAAAACATCTCTTATCGGTGCCAACTGTAGCCTATTAAAGCTCATATATGTAACATTTTTGCCCCAATTATAATACTATGTAGGTGTCAAATTTAGTCTCATATGCACATAGACGATTTCTAAACCGTGCAATTGAAGCACAATTGTGTTTGGCAGCACAGTGATTGTTGACTACAAGACATTAAATTGGTCCCATTTTGGGAATCTAACCTGGGCAGCAGGGCTAAAATGCAGGAATTTTAACCACTAGACCATAGGAGGCCTAAATATATTGAGGATTGGATGACATATTATGACCCATCAATTAAACTGCATCCATTGATTTAAAACAGATTTAACCACAGATTTTAGCCAAAAAGTCTTGAGAATTTCAAACAGCTGTGCTGTAATTGGTGCTAAAATGTGACATACAGCACCTTTGACATCGATACTTGTTTAACGTTGATATATCAGTACAAAGATCTGGACAAGTGATGATGTTGCTGAGAGGACCGACAGCCTCTGCAGTATGTTTAAGGAAATACATTTTGCTGTACAGTACAACACAGACTTCTATATGGCACACAACAGACATGTTGCTTCTTTAGCAGTAACAGCGCAAGTGAAATCAGTTCAGTGAAAATAAGCAAGAGCCTCTTTGCAACAGGATGCCAGGAGGTTTATGGGAAATGTAGTCTTTTGAATAACCTAGCACTAATAACACCAACAGAGCCCTTTCCTCCTGCTTCTGCTCTCATTGTTCACAACACATCTATGTATTCTCAATTTGTTTGACAACAATGCACTGATGTTCAAATAAACTACACATAGCACCTTTAATACCACACCATCTGATGTTTAGACAATATGGAGACATGATGTCAGGTTGGTTGGAGCTGGGAGTGTTCCCTTCGTCCTGTTCCTATCCATGTCTTTCAGTTTGAAGCTTGAAGGTGGGAAGGGGGGGGCATTTTAGGCTTGACGGACATTCATTAGACACTGTTGAGTAGCAGAATGGTAGTGGCTGAGCTGGGAGAGGAAATTTCAGGGTTAATGCAACAGGGATCTCGTTCATCCTCGGAGTCCCCTTCCTCCTTTTGTGCTACCGTCAAGGTTAGCCTGTTCAAACCAGCTTCCACCGTGGCCTCCGCTCCCTCTGCTCTGTCGCCTACAACACACACACACACACAGAACCAGAGGGTGAGCAACGATGACCTAACCTGCATGTTAAACCTACATGTGAAATTAAACCAAGAATACACCAGTTTATCTTTGCTGAATGAAACAAAGTACTCTTGAAAATAATATGCAGATTTTTTTGCAAATTTTTTAACTATAAAAACTAACTTCTGTCAGCATTACTCTGGTGGATTATGGGAAGCCCTTTACTTTAGCTGAGTCCACCTAATTAGGACAGTTCAGATCACGTTTTGTTTAAGGGTTTCAGTCTGCAGATTTATTGTTAAATTAAAAAGGCCCTTCAGGGGCTCTTACATCCCCCCAAAGTATAAAATCAATACTTGTTGGAAACATTAGTGATTTTTTTGTGTGAGAGCAACCAAAGTTAAAGGTGTACAACATTGATTTTTGCTGTTAAAAATATCGACAAAGCCGTATCATTAGACAGACACTAACTAATGCCTGTGAGCTCACGTTGTACGATTTCAATAATTTCAATCTATGACTTGTATTTCACATGGTATTAAGCACTATTTAGATATTTCTACACAATGAATTATGAAGCAAGTCCTATATCTGATGTAAATGTAATTCACAGTAAGATTCACAAAGCCACTGAAACAGTCAACCTGGCTCTCTTCAAAGTTCTAAAAAGTTCAGCCTCCCTCTGAAGCTCAGCTGTTTGACATCTAGACTATAGCTTGATTAACCAATACACAAACAGAAGCATAAAAACAGTATTTTTGCACAGTGATCACCAGGAGCATTGTTTTTACAGTGAGGTTGCCAGGTTTGATAAAATCGTCCACGTACAAAGACAAAACAAACTCCTGGTCTCACTGACTGTATCTCGCTCGCACTACAGCTGCACCGGGGTGGATTGATAAACTGTTATTTTCCAACAAAAAGCTTCTCCTAATACAAATTGCAAGATTATAGCTCATTAATTACAGTTTTAATCAATGAGCTTTGGAGGTGCTGTACACATTTATATGATTGTTTAATAGCTGCTAGCTGTTTCTTCCGTCTTTCAGTCTTCATGTAAAGCTACATTTGTCATGTCCTAAAACTACTTCTGCTCTCACTGACATTTAACTGACATTAAATCTTCTAAACAAATTTTCAAAAAGAGTACTCATGAGCATGTTTTAAAAACATTTTCTTCAATGCTACACCACACAAATACGAAAGAAAGATGACAATTTAAACCAGAGGTCAACACACAGAGGCCTTGACAATGATGTGATGAACACACACCTCTCTCCTGGTCGCAGTCTGGAGAGGAAGCTCCACTGCACTGGCTGCGGGGGCCCAGGAGAGGTGAGGCATGCCCAGAACCACACACTGAGTCTGGGTCATTCGAGCTACAGGGGCTCGCTAACTCCAGGCCATCGGGACAGGGAGAGGAGAGGGCGGGGGGAGAGGAGGGGGAGGAGGAGAGATAGGAGCAGGGGCTGTAAGGCGAGGGGGAGGGGTAAGGGCCGGGCATGTCTAGGGGGGTGGAAACAGAGGCGGAAGGATGGGAGGAGGATGAGGAGGGCGAGGAGGGTATGGCTCGCGGTGAGGAGGTGGAGTGAGTGTCGCTCTCCTCCTCTGAGCTGCTACTGTGGCTGCCCTCGTCGTCAATTGATACGGACACCACTGAAACACACACACACACACGCAGATATGCACATTAAACATGCAGACATACACATGCACAGACATGGACAAAAACATAATATGTTGGATGGAAAACATGGATGAAAGTTGATTCCTAAGCCTCAGTTATGCTCACTTGACAACCCATCCGACTCCATCTTGAAGTTGGCAATATCCTCGTTGCCTCCATCTCCCTCCGCACCAACACCCTGCTCCCTGGTTCCCATGGCGAGGGAGCGTCTCTGGGCATGGATCTCTTCAGAGATGCTCTCTAGGTTACGTAAGGCTGCGCGGTACTCAGCCTTAGCAACAACAAGTTTTGCCTGACGCTCATCCACAAGACGCTTCAGTTGCTGGCACAAATCAAACACAGTATGTTGGTTAACACGTCTGTTAAAATAAAAATGTAGCTTAATATGAATTATAATACATTCTGACATTAAAAATAAGTGTTCACATAGCAAAGTGAGCTTTACACTTTCACAGTCAAGGCTAGTGCTTTCTTTCCTAAGCTAACATGACACAGACTCCACAGCCATGCTAACACTGTGAAGTTGTACTATGACAAATGGTATTTTGCTAATGTCAGCGTAAAGCTCACAATAACAAAGCTAACATGCAGACATGAGCAGGCTTTTTTTTTGTTTGCAACGTTCACCATCTTAATTTAACAAAAATATGATGCTAACTTTGCCATGGACAGAGTACATCTGAGTGGGTGGAAACGTCATAAGTTCAGTGGGTATCTGATTATAAAAACAAGTACCTTAAAATTGTGTCCTATGATGTAATAGGTGTAAAGATAAAATTTCACTTAAGTTCTTACAATTTATCCTGAGGGGAGCTTTAAGGAATTTGAAATATTTCACTTTAGATGTGGTGGACTGACTAATCATCTAAACGATGCAGAAGGGCTGACAATGTTCAAACTACAGAACTTTGACTTGGTTGAGTGTGGAGAAGTATCTTAACTTTAAATTATTTAAAAGCCTGCTGATATACATACCTCAAGCTGTAGATAATACTTGGCTTTTAGTTCAAAATATGGCCTACGGGGGGAGAAAAGGAAGAAAAAGTGAGGCAATGGGAGGAGAAACACCAACTGTCATTGGAGAAAACTGCTGTAGAAATAACACACTTTTGTGAGCGCTCACATTCCTTGGCTCTTACAAATGCAGTACACCCCAACACTGCACAGTGAACATACGAAACATCTGGACTGCATCAGATGACATAAACGTAGCCCCTCTTTCTCACACACGCACACACTCACACACAGCGAGGCCCAAGCAAGGGGAAAAGAGAGGGAACTAAAGGCACAGACCTGGATTTGTTAATGGAGCGTTTGAGTTTCTTCTCTAACTGCCTCATGTGGCTGATACACGAATTATAGTTGGCTGCTGTTTTCTTGTGTTCAGCTTCACTGCGTGTTCTCGCCTGCTCGGCCTCCATCACCTTAAAAAATAAACAAACCAAAAAAAAAGGGTATTTTTCACCATAGAAACCAAACAAAAGCCAGATAATTCCAGTAAAATCAGAATGACTACTTCCACTTTCACGATGACCACCGTCACTGGTGGTCTAAACCTCATCCTCAAGCACGAATTACTCGTTACAGTGGAACCGTTTCACATTTTTTAGCCATCTTGCATCACATTCGTACCCTCTGTGTGGCATGGTTGAGCATTTCCTGCCAGGCCGAGTCAAACTGGCGGCTGTCCTCCTCCAGCAGCCTCTCCTCTGCCAGGGCGATGGTCTCCTTGGCTGCCCGCAGGATTTCCACCGCCCGCTGGAACTCCTGAGTGGCTTTTTGGGCCTCAACCTGGGCCTAGAGTTCAGAGAGGGGGTTGTTAAAATCACATTCAATGTCAAAGCAGGAGTCCTGCCTGAAATTTACACCAGATTTAGGTGTAGGACATAACTGATAATGATATGATAATAGTTCCTTTTCTTTTTGCGGTAAACTGAAGTTTCTCTAAATTCTATGAGAAGTAAAATGCTGATAGAGAGTTTAAATCATAATAATGTGACAGCTTTAAATCATTTGATGTTATGATTTTGGTTCATTTCAACTTTCAAGTTGGCCCAGTGTTTGTTTTCACATTGCATGAGTGCTGCGACAATCCTCGTGCTGCATCCAGTGTGTGCCAGTGTGTTTAGGGGAACCACAGATATGACACCCAATGACAGCCAAAGAGTCACAAAGAGATTTTGCATGGTGCCCTCATACACACGTGCACAGAGAGACAAGCATGCATTGATCTAACAGACAAACAGACGCTTTGTCGCTAAGAAAATCTGACACATTGTCAGTAGGCTCTTCCTGCCCACAGTCACAGTCAATAGAAGGATTATTCCCATCATGCTGGACATATTTGGACCCACTCTCTCCACTCCAAAAAGCATGACTTAAAGGTCACTTTATTGCCCGGATATTAAGATTAAGTTATTACAGTAAATCTGATCAAATCCCCGGAATAAGATAAAAATAATAATTAAAATTTGCAAGCTTGATAATTTGTAAATCTTTGGAGACCATTTTCTTGGAAAAAGATTAAACTGAGCTGACGACATCACCAGGACTCCCAGATGAAAACATCTTACTTAAATTCAAAGTATGGAGAAAGAATGGTATTAAAAGCAAAACATAAACTGACAGGACATCATGCTTTTAAGAGTCTTTTTTAGAGAAAAATCAACAGTATGGAATTTACCTGGGGTTGTGATACGTACATATGCTACACATATTGATAATGACGCTGGGTTTTGGAATGCTCTACATCTGTACATTAAAAATGAAAAAATAACCTGAAGCAAAAAAAACCCCCAAATCCTTGTCTTCTTCTAAAAAATTTAAGATTTTAATTTTAAGAAACTCAGATGCTTTACAGTTGGTGAAAGGTCCTCAAACTGTGAATAATGCTGCTCCAAGTAATCTGGCAAATGGTTTCACATGTGTCAGTGTAATCCTAAATTGTGCAACACCAGGCCGTGACACTGATACATTCCCCTGGTCTTTTAAAAGCTGTGTGAGGCTGGAGTACATTTTGTCCACTGCAACACTCAGTTGCTGTATGTGGTGTGTAACCCTATGATGTTTTACAATATGCCCTGTGAGTCTTTTAGTGTGCCCCATGCCTTGTTTTCAAGGTACAATACGCGGCTTTTTTAGTACAAGTTCTTGTTATGTTGTCTAGATAAGTGCTAGATAAGCGATGTGTTCCTTTTTTCTCTTTTGTGCTGTGATAAACATTACAACATCAAACATGAATTTAGATATATATAAAAGTCATATAAGCTCTTGCAAATTGCTATTCCTTGTATCAACAGTTCTGTTTCTTGTGTGTTCATAGGCTTGTAAAAAGCTGCAGAGTGCACCCTAAACTGTATTGTTCTTTGTTTTGACTGTGTGATACAACAGAAACAAACTTACTGGTCTACTTTGTGTTTCTATTCTAGTTCATTTCGAATGGATTACTTTACGCCCTAGAGGCAGCTAAATGGTCATTTTAACCTTGAAATAAAGCCATCCATTCACTTTAAAACTGTAAAACTTTTCACATTCCTTAACATAAATTGTTCAAAACCCCACACATAGTTTTGTTGAGGTGTTTCCCAAAAAAAGATGGAAAGATAATGTGACCCAAGCTGCAATGAAATGGTCCTTACAAACAGTTATGATTTTTTAAATTTCCTCTACTTTAACTTGCTAATAGGTTCTGTATTTTAGAAAACAGTACATAGCAAAACATAACAGACAAAGCAAGTTATTATAATAGTAATTATAAACCTATATTACTTTGTGCATTTAACATCCTCAATTTTAGCGCTTAATAAGAGGGGTGACGCTAAAACGCTGCCTGTCTGATAGTTATTAGCACATGCTAAGATTTAAGCACATGGTTGACCTATGTTTCTCTCTATTTTTAATCGTTTGAGGGATTCACATCAACTTTTTTAGACAACATTCTTTTCTTTTAAAGTTATTATGATGAACACATTAACAAACTCATTTTACATATTCCTGGACCTGGAGCAACATAAGCCTTCATTTAGAGTTGTGTTTCTGGCCACTGAGTTGGTGTAAGAGTAATATTCACTCTTCTTTACACTCCACTTTGGTCTCTGCCGGCTCCTAAAGAAAATAGCTGACTCGTTGTATGCTGAGGGCTACATGTGTTCACCAACTAGTCACCAGTGTGTCCTGTCTGGATAGATAACATTCAGGCCAGTGGGTTTACAAAACCTTTTAAACACAGTGGCCCATTTGTCATCAGATTAGACTCATCAAATAAGGAAAAATAAGTTATAATAAACATCTGCTTATACTAATCAATTTGTCCTGGGTGAATGTGATCCAGACCAACAAGATATAAGCAGTTTTGTCAGTAGGTACTTGCTATGTCTAATAGAAGTGGAGAGAATGAACACAAACAGTGAAGTTACAGGGTATAAAACTAAAACAGTTGGCTTAAACATGTTATAATGTTCAGTGGGTTGAGGAAACCTTAACAGATTTACCATAACACACTCCCGAAAGGTCAATGTAGTTCATCAGCTGTTACACATTTTTTTCTCACGGTCTTGCTGGGCTTTCTGCCACATTAACCTCTGTAACATGACCTCCTGCCACTGACAGTCATGTTTATGATAAAGGCTTGGGCAGTGACGTAAGCGAGCACAGGTCTTCATCGTCTCACACAAATTGTAGGAAATTCAAAGGCTGGGTGTCTTTTGTGCTGGTATCTTAGCGATATCTGACTGTTACAGTGCTCAGATATGTTATCTGTAAGTGTCGAACTGTCGAAATTTTTTGAAGAAGGTGAAGAGATAGAGGGAGGGAGCTGGACGATAACAGTTGCTTTTTGTGTACAATCTGTTGGTTTAACTGGCAAGATGAATCTCTCCTCTTTGTCCCTCATCATGACCCATTTCCCAGGCTTGGAGAAGACGGGAGGAGCAGGGAAAACAGACGGAGGATGATGGATATTTGATGAAGAGAAACCAAGAGCTAGGAGCAGAGAAGGAACTCCTACTTTAAGAGTTAGGGTCCACCACTGGTTTTTGTCAAGCTAGAGATTAAAAAGTCACACACAAGTGCCCATCCCACACAGGACTTCCTGAACAGCACAGCAGCACACTTCCTTTCTGCGGGGTTATTCACAGTGTTGTCACAGTGACCACGTGATTCTCTGCTTTTCTTTGCATTTGCAAAAAAAAAAAAAATAGCCAAACAGGTGAGTAACACGCATCAAAAGAAGGACGCTATTTGCCATTATCTTTGGGCCACAAAAGCCTTCTGAGCAAGCGACAACATGCAAACAACCAAGAGCTGTTATCGGTTAATTAACTTGATGTCATGGAGCTCCATAAGGTCTGACTCTCTGAGGCAAACAATAGCTCGGTTTTTCTCTGAAATACCATGACACCCTGTCACCACCTGAGGAGCGTAGAGCTTGTTCGTATCAACCTACTAAAGCTTGTTTTTGTCATGGGTTGTTCTTGTGTGTGTGTGTGTGTGTGTGTTACTGTGGACATGACTCATATTTTATTCATGTTTCAGACGCTGTCATACTGTCTGACACGTCTGACACCTTCGTCTCTGGAAATTTACCCCTTTAACAGATTCCGGGTGGTGAGAGATTAAAGGTGAGGAGGTAGAGAGAAGGGACTGAAAGGGAGAGGGAGATTTATGGGAGACAGACAGACAGGCAGTGGTGCAGAAGAGAATGCTGGGTAAAAAGGACAAAAGATAGGACAGTACAGGCAAATTCCTTTACACCGCCCCCCAGTCTGTCGGAATGTAGGGGGGGGAAGCATGGGGGGTTGGGGGCTGAGACGAGCTTATGGGTGGGGGTAGGTGCAACATTGTGTCGGTGTGTGTGTGTGTGTGTGTGTGTGTGTCTGTGTGTGTGTGCATGTGTTTGTGTGTGTTCTGGCGGGGTCAGTAAGGGTAGGCATCTGAATCCCTTTAAAATAGGTCATGTATTAAATATTAAATATTCATCCATAAATCATTAACAGACAACAAGCCAGTTTAACCCGAGGCCTGCACCGGCTTTGCTCTCTGATCATACACACACACACACACACACACACACATACACATACTGTGTACACAAAGCTTGGAAGGGCCTCTTATCTTTTCATGTGTATGCAGGTCCCATCATAATATCATCATTCAAAACCTCTCGGTAATCCTGCAGAGTCACGTGTTGCTGTCAGAAGCAGATGCCATTGTCAGGCAGTTTGTCAAAAGTGTCATAAGCAAGAACACACACACAAAAGCATACACACACTAACACACACAATCTATTTCAGTTTAACAACTCAGCTCTGACACACAAATGTCAGACTCCAGATGACTCACAAGCCTCTTCCTTATTAGCTGAGAGAAAGGGGATGCTGGACTCTAAATTTCTGCTGCCGTCCAATCAGATGAGAGCTTCAATGGGCTGGAACAATTACACAGCAAAGGACCCATGGAAGAGGGAAGAGCACAGTTTGGCTTGCTAACCATTAGCAAAGTTGACCTACTTTGCATCTACCTGCAGGACTGTGGCAAGCATGAAAACACAGACTGTGGAGATGCAGCAGGAAGCAAAACAGATTCTGAAAAATATGGCAAGTGTAGCAGTTTCGCTGCATCTCAGACAATCCCTCTTCCTCACGCTGAGTTGGTGTGTGTGACACTATCTTAGCATACAGTGGTGCAACTGTGTTTAAAAATAGACGTCACGTGACTGCGCTCCCTTTGAGTAGATATAAGCTGAGCTCTTTAAACTTCTCATTGCTAATCCTCGGCAAACGTGCCCTCACACTGTCAGGCTGCCGACCTCAGTGTCACTCCAGCTCTCCTTTGTGTGTGTGTGTGTGTGTGTGGGTGTGTGTGTGTGTGCGCGCGTGCTGTGTGTGTTTATTCTACCTGTCTTGCTACTTTGCGGGCTTCCCAATATGGTTTGGAGTCATCCACTGCTCGTCCAATCCTCTTCACCTGCTCGTCCAGTTTCACTGTCGCTTCCACCAGCACAGCACGAAACCGCTGACGGCAGTCCTGCAAACATACACACACACACACACACACATATTAGCTTTAAACTTATCAATCTATAGACATAATATGCCATTTAAAAGCATATGCAGATGAGATGTTGCAGTGAGCCACATTCAGACTCCAGATTAGTTAATTGGGAGCAGCTGGTAAAACTGGTGACAAAAGCCATGTCACCAATCAGAAAACAGCAGGTTTTGGGGTCAGAGGTTGAGGTTAGGGGTTGGGACAAGTCTCCAGGAAATGAATGTCTTTCAAATTTCCCCTTGAAGTGTCCTAAGTAACTTTGACTGTCTGTGTGTGTGTCTGCATTTTCTGTCATAAGGCCCAGTGTGGCACTGTGACAGCAGACCTGATATTCATAGATGATGTCTGTTAACACCTCTTCTATAAGTCAGGGTTACTGAGTCAGGCCATCTGTTTCGATGTATGTGTTTATTTGTGTGTGAGTGTTTGTGTGTTTGTGTGTACAGTTGTGTCTCCCCTTCACAGAAAGGAGAGCTTGAAAGGCACCACCTGTATCCTGTTCATAAGACTGACAGAAAAGCAGGAGAACAAAAGAGGGTAAAAGAGGGAGAAAGGAGAAGGGCGCAACAGGAAGTACAATTCCTGTGACATCATCATGCTTCCTGACTTCCTGTTCCTGTGATATGAGATAGTGACACAGCACGCAGCCTGTGAGGTTTATTCTACACACTGCTGGTCATGTATACTTGATGGTGCCTCACCATGATGGTAACAAACACGATCTTATTTCTCCGTCTTGTCAGACGAGAGGCTTACCTAAATGTTGGCCCGGTAAAAAAACTCATATCGGAGCAGGGATTTAATCTCATAGCATCAGCTTTTCCTGAATCCTCTGAATCTACTGCGAATCAACCTTAATCAACCTCAGACTCTGCAGAAAAACTGCCTGCAGCCTTCCAACGGCAATTTTTTACATTCTTCAGCTCCTGACCTCACAATGAATGGCCTTCTTTCTGTTTGTGTTTGTTTATGTATGTGTACATATTTATATCAGTGACTCTACTGACACAAATGTTGCTTGACATTTTTGCCAAACCAGCGGAAAGAATTTGCATTTTCCCCCCCAAAAAAACAAAAAACGAAAAACACAGCATACAGCAGCTGACTGCTAACGAACCACATGGGTAAAAATAACCAAAATCTATAACAATTATCTAGTATTTAACTTAAAAACATGAATTAAACAAAAAACAACTAGTCTTTGCCTCTCTGTCTGTTGTTATAAATATTCCAGCACTGGTTTCTAGTGTCTGAATTTGAATGACGGTCTAATGGGAAACAGAAGAGGCCTACTTTGAGAGAAAGAAAAACTGTGGTCTTTCTCTGGAATGTTCTTACTTTTGCTCAACACAAACACTTCAAGCACACATCCAAGTCCAAGTAAGTGCTGTCAGAGAGAAAAGACCCCAGTCATCTGTCTCTCTATTGCTCCTCGCTTCATTTTACAGCCTTTTTTCCTCTTTAAAAAGCCTTTGGTATGTTTTTTTAAAGGAAGGCTGAGGGGGTTGTAAGGAAACGAAGAAAGCACATGGGATTTAGAATGCACCAAATGTGCCATTCAAATATTAAATTTAACATTTGGATCACAGTTGTGCTTCTTGTAGCTCTGAGCGTTCACACAGTGCAGTGTTATTTTGAAAGAGCGACGTTTGATGCTTCAGTTTTTCCACATTTTCTCTCAGAGGCAGCTCCCGCATTTAGACGGTTTCCATCTCTGCAAGACATTCCATGCAAACTGTTCCTAAGCAGTGGCCCTGGTAATTTCTGAGACACACCAAACTGTTCTGTACATGATTAGTCCCACAGCACCGCCAGGGTTTCTCATTTGCTTTGAGCAAAATGTTCATTTGTAAGTTAGAAACTGAGACTTCATGGCTTTTTGAGTGGGGTGTTTTTGCAGCACGAGCTGGAAGTGTTTACCCCAGCGGGGAGAGGCACTAATGATGATGATGATGATGATGATGATGTTAATGACTGTTGGAGTTTTGTCTTACCTCCAGCTCACTCTCCCAGCGGTTAATGCCATCTGTGGACTGGTTCAACTTCTCCAGTTCTCCCTGTTTACAGACAACACGGCATGCATGGAACAGCACAGAGGGAGAGAGGAGAGGCGAACGGTTAACACAGATTGTGTATGTGAGGTTAAACTGAGGGACTTCTGTTTACCAAATTACTGAGCATGTGTTTGTGTGTCTCTGTGTTTGTGTGTTAAAGGGACACATATTCTTTAATCTATTTATGAACACCTGAGAACAATATATTCCTTGACTAGACAACTGACCAGTTCAGTCAAGGATGAATTATTTTCAGTTGATCTGTAATTGCTGTAATAATGTTGTAATGTAATACATTGATAATAATATACATTTTAGTGGCTTTTACAGTCTCTTTTTTGCTGTTTTTGCTGTAATTAACATTCTTATTGCACACATCCTGACTGTTCTTTCCTTTAAGCTTCAAGTTTCCATCTCAATGTCACTTTCACTGGTTGCAACATCTGGATTTATTTTAAAAAAAAGTCACCTGGATTCTTGGATCCACTTCTTCTTCCTCTTCAGCACAATGTGAGTCTTCCTCACCGTTACACCCATTTTGTAAAGGATCCATTTTCAGAGAATCTGGAGGTTTTCGGCGAAAGAAATCGAGGGTCCTCCTCACAGCGAACAAAGCGCGACCCCGGGGTGCTGAACAGCGGGGGTGCCCAGCACTGATCCGCCCTCACTAACCCTTACGCAGAGCACAGCGCATGCTGTCGGCTTTAAAGGCTTTCAGTTTAAAAGAATGAGACGCGTCGCTGTCTGCTGAGGAGCGCGTCTGACCGCGGGGAGATCCCACACACACTGCACGGGACTTTAACCTCAGGGATCGACAGCGGACAAAGTGTGGAAAAGAAAGTACGAGGAACACTGGAACTACTACCTGTATGGACTTTCAAAATAAAAGCATTTTAGTGAAGGAAAATTTAGGCAGACTAGTTAATGCTAGTGTTATTTTAACAACAGTATCAAGCCAAAAATCTCGAGGAAGTCATGTTTACATAAGCGATCTGTCACATATACATACACATTTATACGCAATAGTGACTCATTGCAGATAAGGCACCTTACCACCTTACCTTTTTTTTAAGGATTGAATATTTTTCATGTTTTATATTTAAAAGTGTACATCTACTCTTACTCAAGTCAAATGTGAGATGGTATTCTACGTTTTTACTCCAGTTTAATTTAGACGTGGAAAGTACGATGCATATAGTCAAGATGGAAATGTAACTAATTAATTTTTTATGTGTAAGATTATTCTTTGATGACATGCTAATGGCATTTATTTGTTTTGTAGGTACAGTGGTCTGATTAAAATAATCATTATTTAATATTAATCAACTGTATATCAATATCAAAATGGAAGGTAACTTATTCTTTGAGTAAGATATTAAACAGGTCACTATTACTTTCCTCTTGAGTAGGTTCCTTAAACGATAAATTGTACTTTTACTTGATAATTGTTCTTTCACCTTGAGACAGATTTTCAGGACTCTACCTACCATTGCTTACATCAAGATGATTTTAGGTTATCTTTATTTTTCAACTCTTATTTACCCAGGGTAATGTTAGTTAGAGCCGGGGAGATTTTTTAAAAGAATTAAATTCTGATGTAAAGATATAGATCCTCAGACACAAAAATCTACACAAAATGTTTTTCTATGTATAGTTCCAACCTGTGATTGGAGGCCTGTCCTGTCAATATTTTTTCATTATCACCACCTTGCAAATAGTCCCCGCAATACGCTTTTATTTGACGTAGAACGCTCAAATATTCCGGTTTTACTGAAGCTGCTTGTTTCCAGCTTGACGCAGCTGAAACATGGAATTGAGATTTGGTTTCACTCGCCCTCTGGTGGTGAGGACTCCTGGGAACAGAGAGGGTCAGACTGGAGGAATGACAGTGGCATGAGGGTGGATTCCTGTGATCAGTGTTCATGTGGACCAGTAGATTTCAAAAAGGCAGGAAGTTTTTAAGATGAGCTGTTTAAAGTCTTTAAGGAAAGTAATTTTAGGAATATCTTAGAACCAAGGTATTTTATGTATTATTATTATTGTTGTCACTGTTATAATCATTATTATTGTTGTTGTTGTTGTTATTGTTGTTTATTTTGTTTTCTTTTGTCTAAAAATTACTTTGATAAGAAAGAGAGAAATCTTTACAGAGGGTCTATTTTAACCACATGATGTGGCCTTTATCAGTGCATAGACCTGCTTCAGCCTCCAGAAGCCCATGTGAATCATGTGCTGAGAATTTATCATTTGTTTTGAAAAAATGCTTATAAATTTGACTAATTGGAGACATAGGCTTAGGTAAACTCATCCTTGGGGAGTCAAACCAACAATCTTCTGAGAGCACAGTTATGTACATTCCAAAAAACTGCTTCTTTTTTTGTTATTTACGTGAACTGATCCTTCGCTAAAGGAGAATATGAATATAAAAGAGCACACAAATATAAATATTTCACGGCTTAATGCCTCATTTATTGGTTAATGATGAACTCAGTCTTTTCTCCACATACCTGTAATATACTAAACACGGGTCTATAATATTCTTAGGATCCTCCAACAGTAGCGTCTATATTGCATAATGTCAAATCTCGAAAAGGATTAAGTTAAATCGCGTCCTGCATGATACCAGCAGGTTCAGATGAAACAGGAGTAGACCTATACAGCGCCTCAGATGTGGACGGCTGCCCGACTCCACTGTTCGTCATCGCGTTTTTTCCAGCGTCCTCCTGCGTATGCATGTATGCGACCGACGGGCTGATTTCATAACGTGGGGAGGAAGAGAGGAATGGGGCTTTGAGAACGGCTGAGCACCAGACCCCGGTAGGCTCTATGCACCAACAGTGTTATCTCTACTCCAAGGCCATGCAGACGGTGCACTAGAGGAGATGCGGTAGTGGAGGCTGCTGATGCTGCTGTCCGATCAGCTGTTTTTTGTGTCTTGAGCATCATCGCCGTGACGGCCAGAGAGATCGAGATCAAGCTCCGGAGCCAGGGACACTGCATACCGGATAACAGAGGATGGAGTTTAAGCATCTGGTGGAGGCGGCGGAGAAGTGGTGCTCCGGTAACCCGTTCGACCTCATCTTCGCCGAGGAGGACGACGAGAGGCGGCTGGACTTTTACGCAGAGCCCGGCGTCTCCTTCTACGTGCTGTGTCCCGGCGGCACCGACAATTTCGTAAGTGAGCCTAAACTGGGCCTCGAGCCGTGTGTGTGTGTGTGCGTGTGTGTGAATGTGTGTGTGTGTTCTTGTAGGTGTGTCGAGGGTTGGAAGTGGGGATGTCACGGTTGGTCCCGGTTTTTCCAGCTGATGGACATGGGGGAGCAGGGGAGGGAGGGGGGGACTCTGGGCGAAGATTAGAGAGGGGATGATGTCATTTCAGTTTGGGTGCACACCCCACACCTCCCACCCCCTCTGTCGATGTTGTTTTTTTTGCCTCCATCATAACTGCGATAACCCTCTGAACCACAACACCATCAAGCTAGCCAGGTTAAAAAAAACAGAGGAGGCCCGTAGCTTTCAAAATAAAAGCCTCACAGACCATTATGTTGTTTTTGGAACGCTCGCACAGAGACACACAAGCATACGCAGACAGTAGGCCTGCTATCAGATGAGATAGCCATAAACTGAATAATTATTCATCTTATTTGTGTAATTATCGACGTTGGTTATTATTTATTCTTATCAATCAAGTCCAATTCTTGCTGCAAAGATCTTAAACTCAGATTAAACACTAGTCTGCAGAAAATTCCCTCCATAGTTAATCCACTATGATTTATTTACTCAGAGAGGTGGATGATCCGCAGACTTAGTTAGTAAATAATTAAAAATGGATGCATTTTAACATCTTTATTTTGAAGTAATTAGTTTTGAGTTATTTGCTCTGATCCAAGGCTGAGTCCAGGCTATTCCAGTGAGACTTCAAAGTTTTTGCCTCTGTGTAAATAAAATCTGCTAATTTAAATATTTGACTCTGTTAGCTTTGAAAGTCCTGCTTATTTTTCCTCACAGTGGGCGACAGGACAACTCCAAGAATTCTCCACACCCTTTTTAATTTCACATTGCCCTTCACAATAAACTCATTTAAAGACCCTTTAAGAATATGTGGTTTACACCATGGTAGTTTATTTGTAATTGTAAACCCCTTTATTAATTGCTTTAAAATCCCTCAAACTCAGTTTGTATGATGAATACTCTCATCATCAATGAACTATCTTGACACAGCTCACTAAATCATACATCAGTGTGGTGCAGTGGTGGTGTCGTGAGCCCTAAAGTTCCCGAGGCAAGACCGGCCCTGCTCCCTCCTCCTGCTCAGTGACAGGGGCTGACTAACAGGGCGGGGAGCAGATGGAGATGACCCAGGAGTCAGGGCGTCTGTTTAGTCAATAACACATTATGTCACACAGACTGTGCCTGTGTTATGTGTTTGCAGGCCCCGCCTGGTCCGTCCTGCAGACTGCCTTAGCAGGGGCTTTCCACTTATTAAAGAGACAAAAAAACAGAGAAAAGGGTCAAATATGCAAAATACATGACGCAAATTTGCAAAATACACATGCATAAATACATGATAAGGTAAGTTTCCATCCTCCATCTTCTTTCCTTTTGTTTCACTGTGTCTTCCTCACAACTCTCTTGTTTTTGAATATAATGGATGTCAGCTGCTGCAGCCTCTAAGTTACATCCACACTACTATGATTTTGTGGGCACATTTACTGACACACTCACAGGCGTGCACACACACACACACACACACACACACACAGATACACACACACACACACAGACACACACACGTGCTCTGCAGGATTCTTGAGATCAATATTGCTATCGGCAGGACGTCTCACATGCTCTCACTCTCTCTCTCACCCACACACATGCAGACACAAAGTCGTTTTCTCAGTTAATCTTGTTTTCCACTCGAAACTGCTATCCTTACTCCATTCTTTCACTAGAGGGCGCTGTGACATCAGTTCAACTACTACAATAACAGTGCAGCTGCACTTCACTGGCTGTCTCAGCTCAGTAATTTCCCTCAGAGTGCATGTGTCTTTGTAGTTCTTAGTCAAACAGGTCATGTGATACAGTGTGTATAAGCAGACAAACAAGAGTGATTGGATTTGCTTCGTGAGATCTGCTGAAAGACAAGGTTGTCCTGGTGCAGCAGAGGCACACCCGCCCATGTGAGAGTCCATCCATCAGTGTCAAACTGGGACAACCATCCCAGAGCAGTCAGAACAGGGGGCTCAGCATCAGCTCTGTGTATGATACTGTGAAAAAAGTGTTTTCTTCAGACTGATTTACATGACTCTCATGAGAGGCCTAAAACTCTTACATGGATGTGTGTCCCAAACACAACAAGACTCATTTTTTATCCTAAAATTCCAAAAATTCACTCACTTGTGATGCTGAAATTAAGAAGATTGTTTTTTAACCAAGATGTTTTGGGTGGTGATTAATGAATAGCAAAGCTCTAAGACATTGTTTTATGATTATAGGTCAACTTTAATTATTTTTTACCTATTTAAGAACTTATATCGTGCATATTCAATTTATTTTCACCTTAATTGAAAAATAAGAACCAATTGAGTCTAAGATAAGGTTTAATGGGTTTTTTTGGTCAATTGAAAGGTTCTCTATGCCATATTTTAGTCCTAATTTCAGTACAATTTTCAGGATAAAAATCAAATTTGTAATGTGTTATGTATGTACAGAGTTGATGTGCTATAGAATTACAAGAGTTTATTAATTATTAATTAATTAAAGACAGCTAAAAGATATGAAACTAGTCGCCTGAAGATGAACTCTGATTGCCTGGAAACCCTGACAGCCAGACCATAAACAGTCATAAACATCATACCTTATATTGAAGTCTAGGTCAGCTGATTTGAAACTGATGTGAATGCATTTTTCAATTACACTTGCACAAAGTCATGAGAGATAAAGTGAGGAATGTAATGTAATTATTGATATAAAGTTACATGTAGCACCTTTAAGGGGTTTTACTGGATAAAATTAAATCCCTTTAGATTGCAATTTAGGCTTGAAAAAACTTTAGACCTACATAAAAAACTGGAATTTCAATATTCCCAAAGGATTTACTGAAATTAATTAAAAAAATTATCAAAATTTCTTATAGGCTGGATAATATAAACTTTTACCGTAACTGACAAAGCCTCTAGACTGCAGTACTCCTTCAGATCATCATCTTTTGTGTTACGACTGCTGCTTTTTAACTTCATGTTTTTCTGCACACTTGGCCAGGTGCCCCCACTAGCATTACCTAATAATTACCCAATCTAACCAAACGGCCTTTCCATTTAAGGAAAGTTTGGCCATTGTGTTAATACAACACTAACAGTTAGTGACATGGCATTGCTCCAGTTGCTGGCAGTCCACTTCAAGCTGTTGTGTTTATCTTACAATTAAGAGCTATGAAGGTGCAAAAAAACTTGCATTAGCAAGGAAGTTGATCTTAATCTCTCCAGAACTCTTGTGTCTGATATTAAGGAACTACAACTTGCATCACTTAATACGGTTATGTTGGCTATAATCATGCAAATGTTTCTGACTTAAAATACTAACCAGACTTGCAGAGTTATAACCCAGGTTGCACCTTCTTTGCAGCTCTCAGATCAGACTGGTTTTGTGGTAACAAGGAGTTAATTCCTCTGGAAGAAGAGCAAAACGACAGAGTACAAAACTGCACACAGAGTCCTGAACAAAGAGTTCCAGAATAATGTCATTCATAAGTGCATTCCCTTTACTGCTATATTTTCCTCCACTTTCATTGGTGAATATTCAGGACTCTGTGTAATTATTGTGTCACCACTTCGTCTGGTGCACGTCCTTGAAGAAATGTCTCTTTATCTGGTTTAATTGCTTCGTTCTAGTTTTTTTTTCTGTGCTGTTTTACCCCTGACCCAGCTTTACTTGTTTACTCATTAATTTCTGCAAGTTGTATGTCACTGAAGGGGCCAAACGAGGCTACGCTAGTGGAGGAGGTGTGACGGCATGACATCACCTGGTAAAGACTGTTCAACCCACTTGTCTTACCTGTGAGTATTTACAGATGTGTCACTGTGTCTGTAGCATGTGTGGAGCGAGAGCGAGGACTGCCTTCCCTTCCTACAACTGGCCCAGGACTACATCTCCTCCTGCGGGAAGAAGACTCTGCTAGAGGTGCTGGAGAAGGTCTTCACGTCCTTCAGGCCTGTAAGGAAACAAACAAACAACAAAAAAAAGTGATCCTCTTGGGAGTCACAGTCTTCTTTTTAATACACTGCCTCCACAACATCAGCACAGTGACCTCTGCCTATTGTGTCTGTATACGACAATCCTGATACATTCTGTTCTGTTAGTACAGACAAAACATGTGGAACTCCACCCAGAAATCAGACATTTTAAATTTGCCTTTCTTGTCCACAAATGGTGGGAAAGAGGAGCAGAAAATCTTAGTTGAAGGTCTTTTATGAATTCATAAAGTACTCTTGTCTGTTTTACCTGTGGGAGTAGTTTTATTTTCCTGTAACGTTGATATGAACAGCAGATTAACACCGCTTGACACTGTCTTCCTAAAAGTTTTGGGTAAATAGGAATTCATTAGAAGAAAGCAATGCAAAACCACCACTTCAATGTTTTTTTTTTAAATCAATATAGGTTAGCTCTATAAAACTTAATTATCTCATTGGTTTACCCAGTGGATGCATTCATTTGGCATCAGAGATGTTGTAATTTAAATATTTTTGATGTAATAAGGATGAAAAAAAAACTTACTGAAGAGCTATAAAACCTCTTAAAAATCAAAAAATAACACATAAGCATTTTTTTAAAATAAGGCTTTTATACTAAGTGGTAAAAACATTTGAGTGTTTATCCCTTAAATCAGCTTATAGTACATTTAAACCCCTCAGTGCATTGTAATCCATTGTCTAATAAATAAACAAGAACTTTGGATAAACCCACTTGAAACAGTAAACAAAGTTTTTGTTTAAGGTAAAGTGACTTAATCCTGAGACTCATTTTATCTTAGGTGGAAGTATTTTGTTGATGTGTAGTGTTTTATCGCCAACCCTGGATGTGTCAGTGCTGTAGAAAGCCTGGCTATTGCAATCATCTCGGGTGGTGCTAAGCCAAGGATGAAGCAACGATGCTCTTACAAAATAGCAACAAGCAGGTAACAGAAGTGGAGTTGAATGGTGAC
>JAQMCX010000020.1:1580199-1597476 GCA_029814765.1 Acanthurus leucopareius | reverse complement strand
TTGATGTGTAGTGTTTTATCACCAACCATGGATGTGTCAGTGCTGTAGAAAGCCTGGCTATTGCAATAATCTCGGGTGGTGCTAAGCCCAGGATGAAGCAACGATGCTCTTACAAAATAGCAACAAGCAGGTAACAGAAGTGGAGTTGAATGGTGACTGAAATCTACACCCAGTTGTAGGCTTACACCCACTGTATACATCCGGTGATTCAGACTAGTTAAGGTTGGTCACAGTCTGACAAGTGGTTTCCATCTGTTTCCAGTCTTGATGCTAAGATACAAACAAGCTGACTGCAGCTTCATATTAACTGTGCAGACACAAGATTCATTTTATCATCAGACTCTGCAGAAAGCCAATAATTATACACCCCAAAATGACAAACTATTTCCTAAAGGTTGTTGGTATTTTGTGAAGAGTATGTTGAGCAATTATTCAAGGTATGAAGGATTTGTTGATACTTAGTGTATCAGTTATTAAATAACAGCAGTAGAAGTACTCAGTACAAGAAAAACATACCGAAAGGAGCAAAAAATAAAGTACTCATTGTGTAGAACAGCCTATTTCAGAATCATATGTAGGCCTATATTATATCATTATAACCATGGCTGCACTGATGTGTAAGCATTACTTCACTGTTACAACTGGTAAATAAGGGGCGAACTGTTAGTAGTTTATCAGTATGCTGTTAGCAGCTAACCTTAACTTAAACTCATAATGTTTTGGATTCAAAATGTTTTGGATGGAAAATGCAATATTTGCCTCTAAAATCTAGCAGAATGGTACAAGTATACCAAAATTGTTTTTTACTCAAGAAAATGTACTTAGTTACTGTTCATCATTGGTTGTTGAGTATTATAAACTGAGATGAACCTAATTATTGATTGAAGCCCTTTGAACCGACGGTTGTTTGCAGTTAACACGGCTTCATCAAACTGTCTCCTTACAAGACAGAATGACATTGTGTTTTTTCCTGTTTACACACACTCACATCTTAATGTTATAACCTCTAACACATCTTTCTCTTTGCACCCCTGTCAGCTGCTTGGCCTTCCAGACTTAGAAGATGACAGTTTTGAGCATTACCACGCTGACATGGAGGGGGAACCAGGGCCCGACCACCAGCAGATGGGGGTCAGCCAGCAGTAATGAGCCCCAAGACGAGGCCTGCAGCCTGGGCAGAGCTGCTCTGAAGCTCTGGGTCTCAACTCATCCGCCCAAACACTTAACAACACACACACATTCCCCAAATACACACACACACACACACCTTCACACACACACACACACACACACACACACACACACAGACACATACTTACAGTCAACTTGCTAAAAAATGCACCACCATGTTCTTGAATGTCTCAGTGGCTTTGCTTTCCAAAGAGTGCACTCTGTTGCACTGTGTTGACCCCCTCCAGACACGCACACACACACACACACACACACACACACATACAAGCACCCATACACACACACACACACACACACACACACACATAGACACACACACACACAAACACAAACACATTGGGGCTACGTGAGCAGTGGCCATGTACAATGCAAGTATCAGAATCATTCACCATCTGGTTAGTTAAAGTTCCACAGCACAGCAATATTACATCGGCCTCAGCTGGCTTTGTTATGCAGAAATACAGTCAGATGTTACCGCAATATACATGTTTCCCTGCATGGTTTGGAGACGAATGTGACAGATAACCTACTTTCTCTGCCTGTATATTGACACAGAGGAATCCACGACAGTAAGATGAAAGATAAATGGGTGAAAACTGACGGTTTGTGGAGGTGTGACACAACTGGGGGGTGACGCAGATGAGGAGAGGAGAGGGGAGGAAGGAAGGGAAAAGTGATATGATTTTCCACTCCATGGAGGGAAAGGAGTGAGGGTGTTAAGTCGTGACGTAGATTCAGGAGGGGCAGCTCTCAAAACGATCCTGTTTTAAAACACACACTTAAGAATATTTAATAGGGTTTCAATATAGAGCGTTTTACACATTGGCTCCTCATGTGGAAATCAAAGTGTGCTGCTTCACAGTAATACGGATCATTTCTTAAGTGTTTCCAAGGCAGCACACCTCAAATAGTTTAAGGTCACTTTATGAGGACGTTTTTAATCAGTTACTATCATATGACCATCACAACAAAGGCCCATGCTGCAGCTTAAGCCCTTCCTGGTTTGGGTGTCTCATTATCACATGACACTCTAGTTTTGTCCCGTAGTCTTCCTTCCTGGTTGTTGGTGGTTCCCAGTTTCGACCCAATATGATGAGGTTACCTTCCTAAAAGCTAGCCAAAACCACCTTTTGCGCGTGTCGTTTTTTGAATTTATCGGCTTCTTTATTTGAGGTTTTCTTTAACCATATATTTAATAAGATCCCACCCAAATCCCTGAGGGAAATCACAGGGATGAGAAAAATATTAGTTGACAGCCTCCCGTCACCTGCCCTGTTATCTCTCCTCTCACGGTGTGTTGTTGTGTGTCACATCCAGTGCACTGCAATGCTTCAGGCCCCCCTCCCCTCCCCTCCCCTCCCCACCCCCACCCCGCCGCCTTCGACCACTAAACCCCACATGCAAGACTGTTTCAGAGGTTCATCCTTAGCCCGTTTACTTTGGCTTGTAAATGTTGGTCTTTTTAATGCCTATTTGAATGTTTATCATGCAGTGTATCTTCTGTTTGTCCTCCGATGTGTGTGAAATTGTTCAATAAACTGTGTGAACAGAGCGTCCCGAGGGCGTGTGTGTGAGTGTGTGTGTGTGTCTTTTTTTTTTTTTTTAATGGCCTCAAGTTAATGGATCACAAGGCGCCTAACATGGAGGGCTTTCCATATCACAGAGCGGACTGGTGACCCGCTGCGGTGCCAACAGCCCCGCTGGTGTTACTGGGGCTGACGTCACGCGCCACCTGACGCGCCCACTCAAGAGCTGCGTCAAGTTCGAGACAAGGTGGGAACTTAAGACAGGAAGCAATGATTCGGCTTCAAAGTAAAAGCACAAGACGTGAGTTCAAACGACTTTCCTCGCTTTTATCTGATATGTATACAAACTGGACAGACAAAGTGTATTTATTTTAGAAGATTTTAAAGTTTACACTGGACCTTAAAAGGTACACATAAAAATATAAACAAATGTACAAACACATTTCTAATAGGCTACTGGTAAATGTCCTTGTGAACTGCCTGACATCTTTAAACAGAAGACAATAAAAAAATTGTAGTTTGAATGGGCTGACCCATCAAAATTCCCACATTTTGTGATAATAATTAGAAAACCTTTTTTCAAACCTTTATCACTTTTGAGCATCAGATATGATTGTACACATCTAAGCAAAATACCTATAATTAACATCAGGGTAGTACAACTCTCACGCAATCGACAGTGAAATAGCAGAAGAAATCAAATCCTATCCTATCCCTTATCCGGCAATACATTTTATATGTGTAATACTGCATTAGATGCAGTCCAAAGGGTTTTTCATGAAACTGCACTACTACTACTAATAGTAATAATTTCTATTATCCCACTTGGTATTTCTAATCCTCCACATTTAAGTGGAACAAACTGTACATTTTACCTGACTACAGTTGTTAGCTTTTTTTTGTTAGTAGTTACTTCTCTAATCAAGACTTATGCAGAAAAAATAATTAAAAAGTACAAAAAATTGATTGGCATGATTTTGAAATTTATTTAAGTAATCAAAAATGGAAAAAAATATCATGGTTCCAGCTTTTCAGACATAAGCATTTGCTACTTTTACCTTTAATTATTTTCATAATTCCTACTTACTTTCATATAATAATTTTTAGATTTGGAGTAACCTAATGTAATATGGAAATACTCTCGTGAGTACAAATCGTACTTAAATACAGTTGCACACTTGAGTCAACAATTACTTAATTACGTGTGATAAAGTCACTACTTTTACTTTGAAGGCGATTTCATTTTATCCTGGTGAACTCTGTGCAGTTTGACAGAACCGCTGCACGAGGGGGGAGGAGGGCGAACCCTGCTTTTATTTTTCTTTCCAGACGGCCACAGTTAAGCACAAAAACAAACTTGAACCAGATGGGCTTTGGGTCGGCACTTGCGCCAATGTGCTCGTCTGAAGTGGAGGAACTGAAGAATTACAACTGAAGAGAATTTATCTTTTCATTTTTCCTTTGTTGAAAAAAAAGGGAAGGGCTCTGACAAGAAAAAAAACGACCATTTGGAAATTAACTTAAGCGTCAGTGAGTGCGCACTTTACGCACAGCGCGCACCATGAAACTTTAAGATGTTGGATCACCTCGTCTTTGTCTTTGTTCAAGTGTCAGACTCAGTTTCCTTTGTTCGTGTCAGTTCTCCAGAACTCACTGTGAACATGTGTCTTGGCTAAAAACTTGAAAGTGCACACAGAACCTGAGGAGGTAAGCGTGAAGCAACATGGGGGGCAAACAGAGCAGCCAAGTATTTGATGGCAGAACACGGGCTTATTCCAGCTCCGATCTCCCATCTGGAAACCCAAGCAGAGGGGACCGGATTGCTGGGTTTAGGTACACCAACGGACCCGATGGCCCCCGGATCCGATACACCGGTGGAGGGCCAAACAGCACCGGCCTCAGCATACCGGCCGGCGGCAGGTCAGGGTCACACGTACTCAATCAGAGCCTCGATGGCACGGACGGTGACGAAGTGGGTGAGCTGCCTCCTGACGGCCACAGGTTGCTAATTGGCTCCCTGCCGGCTCACCTGTCCCCTCACCTGCTGGGAGGTAAGATTGAAACTAATGGATCACTTCAAATCCCTAAGTTATCTCAATTCAAATGTTACTCTGTGAAACATCTGGAAGAGAATTAGGCACTCTCATATCAGTAATTTTTTATTTCTCAGTCATGACACTTTTTAATCTCCTGATCTTCTATTCGTTCCTAGAGTACATTTTGTGCTCTTCAGTAGAGACAAATTAGCACATAATGCTTTTTTAAACTCTTTTTAGTAGTAGTTGTTTCATGTTTGTTGTTCCCAGTAAACTGTAGAATGCCATCGTCTTGTCCAAGGGCCATTTTTCTTCTCATAAAGAATAACTGTAATATTTCTGGTTTAAACTCTGTGTTTATGGCGCTCAGTATGAGTTGAGCCAACATGTTAGGTCATGTACAGTAGGATGGTTACCATATGTTTATGACACTCCTACTAGATATCATCAAATATACACATACACAGTTGCCTAGTATTTTTCCATTTGACATGTGATGCCTGGCACATGGTAATAGCAGTGCGATGACTGATTCCTTTGTTTCACACTTCTGGTTCTCTTATTGTAGCCACAGGTGGCTCAACTGTACTTTACTGCCATCTATCTTGTTTTGCCTCTTGCAAAACTGGCTTGTTTTTCACTCTGGCGGCAGAGAGGGAAGAGTGCATTATGTAGGTCAGCAGATAAGAGCTTCCTGCTGGTTACACATTGCCTGACACACACACACACACACACACACACACACACACACACACACAAGCTCAGGCACAGGCACACACACATGCACACAAACTTCCTGAATTCACAAATCTAGCTGCTTCGTAACTGGTGGGTTGTCTCTCTAGACCAGCCTACAACAATACGACACTCAGAATAACATAACAGAACAGGACTGTTACAGAGTTTTAATATCCAACAAACTCCTGGAAAAAAGATCTAAAATTATACAGTGTTTCCTGAACTCAAATTGCCATTGGAGTTGTAAATAATACATGCCCCGGTTTTATCATATTTCATAACATGGCCAATAAACACAACTGAATTTAGACCGCCCCTCCCTCCAGTTACCGGCATAGGTAATTTCCCCAGTGAAGAAGTCTAGGCATCATTAACCTCATTAATAACCTTTGCTCATCAAAACCTTGCGGTGGTGACTCTGCAGGCCTGACATTGTGTCTGCATGCTTGTCCTATTTTCTCACATCCCTTATAAACATGTTCAAACCTTATGACGTGGACAGGTCCATAGTTAACAAAGAGATAATCACTGCCTGCATGTGTGATGCATTTGTAGTCCTTTTTGTTGCCTGGGGTGTTATAATGTTAAACAAGAGGTTAGCTTATCTCAGGTCAAGCAGCACATGGCCTATTAATCTTTGCGCTGCTGAGAAGATGCACAAAGTTGATACGCCGAGCATATGTGGGTCAGATTATAGACTGATTATATTTTACCAATGTATACATGCATTTCAGCTTATGGACGTGTTTGCAGATAGTTTGTGATGGGCAGTGACACCTAAAGTTTACGCGATAGGGTGAGCGGATTGTAACAAATCGTTCATCAGACATAGATTTAGAAAGCACATGCAGTTATTAGGTCATGTGCACTGTCCCACACCCTCTGTTGTGTACATATCAATAAAGAGTAATAAGAGAGACGTTGGCACATCTGAGTTCTCATGTTCTTGTCTTTGTGTCTCCCTCCCAGGTTTCCACTGTCCTGTTTGCTCAAAGTTTATGCCATCGGATGAAATAGAGAAGCATCTGCTCAAGTGTTTCAGCAAAATGCGTCTCACCTACAACAGTAAGATGTCACCCATTTTTGTTAAAAAAAATGTAAAAGAACAGGTGGAACTAGACTGTGACAATACTGATGCATCAGGTTGGCTAAATTTAGACCCCAAATATCCAATATTCAAATTGCATTTCCATTTTATTACTAAATAATAAAAAAGCACCTGACATTTTTGTTTTGTGACCACTTTAAACAAATCTGTATCCAATTGTAGACTAAGCATCATTGGTTAAGCCTTATTGTGGACTTCAGCTGTCTCATGAGTCATTTCCCCCCATAGATTTATGATGTCATTTAAAACTTGTTCGGTTAAATTCACCTAGTATTTAACAGGAAACCAGCAAAAAGCTGTTAACCAAAATTTTGTTAATTGTCTATTCTTAAAACATGATAATATCTTGTGGCCCCTCATAATTATCTTGGGATCCGTAGTGGTTCCTCTTCCCCATGTTGGGAAACACTGAACTCTTTTACCATATTATTATTCTTCATTACTTCCTCTAATGTATTACCTTGCAATCTAAATTTAAAGACCATATTTTTAAGTACTAAATTATTTGTTAGATAATGTATTTGATTAAAATTGATAAAATTTTACACAATCATCATAGGATTTTATGTAAAATCTTAATCTGCAATAAAACTACCAACTATAGCTGTCAAACAAATGTAATGAGTGAAAAGTATTATCAATTTAAATGTCACGTTTTAAGTATGAAGTTTTACAGAAAGGAAGAAATCAAGTACAATCATCTCAAAATTGTGCTTAAATGTAACATTGCACCACTACTTCTGTTTTCCTTTCCTCAGTCAAATGCCATTTTGTTTCTGCAACTAGATCATGGTGATGATACTGACATACACACTGTTGCACAAAGCCATTCTAATACAGACAAGGAACTTATTATCACAGAAATGCAACGGTATTTCAGTGCAGCACGAAAAAATCAAACCAGCGATGTGATGCAGCTGCACCCATTCATCCATATGAGTGCGGACTAACGGTGTGTGAGCACCTGTTTGTAGCACAGACAATTACAGGTGCACACACACACACAGGAAAGGCAAAGACGTGTGTTCTGTGTAAAAACAGTTGCTACACACACTTCCTGTGCACGCGTTGAGACATCCCACACTTGACAGTTTTGCTTACATGCAAACAAAAGCAGATTGTTCCTCATCTTTAATACTGTATGCATGTGCGGATACATGCGAACAAACAGTTTTCAGCTGGTACACACCCACCGCAGCGTGCATGCGACTGATAAACATACAGCTCAAATGCAGCTCATAGACTTCACATTGTGTCTTAGATTATCTAAGGCATACAGATGTTTAAAACTAAACAATGATTGCTTTGTTCTTCATCCTACTCATGCAAAACATTTAAATTATATTTGAATGATTCTATCTCACCTCTCCTGCAACATTCATATTGAAATGTGTGCATGAAAAGCTGTCCTAGTTACTCCTTCGCCTCAGGTATTGACATAAGGGCCTGTCATGGCTAAAAATTCAAGTAAACATGTTACCTAAGTGGGATGACAGAGGTATTATGGTCTAGAAATGTATGGTTGTCATACTATAAGAATTGGGCTACAATAGTATTAAATTCTACTGGATACTATTTTATATAAAATCTCATGTTCTTCCAGAGATAAGGTTCATTTGTTTCTCTAAAAACTTGTGTTTTAAGTCCTTCAGTGATTTGATGTGAGTCATAATAATGATAATTGTAATAATTTTCATTTACCATGAAATGTAATTTTCATTTACTTTGAAACAGTTATATTTCTTGGGACTGTTATCATACTGTGAAAATCTCAATTGTGTCGCAGCCTTAGACATGAGAGGAAACATCAGTATAATCTGATCTCAGGTCTGTCTGAACAGACCATTTTATTTTCATTTTCATCACTGAAACATATAATCATTTTACAGTGAAAAGGATACGACAAAGTAAAACAAATTCCAAGTAAGTTAGTACTGACAAAGGCATAATTTGCACTCGGTAAAGGAACACCAGTTCTAATCAGGGAACAGATGATAGCAGGTATTCAGGTACCAAAGGTTAAACAGATGGTAATGAAGGATTCAGTGACTAAACTGCACATTTGATGCATGATTTGCTGTGTTAGGCAGCACATTTCTCAGTCTGCCTCTGTCCATATCATTTTTCTCAGAGGACATCCTGTCCAAAGACTCTGGGGAATGTTCCATCTGTTTGGACGAGCTGGAGCAGGGAGACACCATCGCCAGGCTGCCCTGCCTCTGCATCTACCATAAAGGGTAACTAACACACACAAACAGCCATAAATAATAAAGAGATTGCAGTTAAAAATAGTTTGACGAATGCATAAAATGCAACATGTCATCAGTCAGTTAGCTTAGCCTAACACAGGGACTGAGAACAGCTGTCCTGAGCTTCCAGCCACTTAAGCTCAAGTATGACTTAAAGTTCCTCTCCAGAAATGTGTAAGAGCATGCTATGACTATTTTGTTTATCAGGGTTGGACATCTGCTCTTTTTCCCTCACTGAAAACTTTTGTTCCATCGATCACAGGCTTCATGCCTTGTCCACCACCACCGCCGCTGCTGCTGCTTGCATCAGGGTGACTTGCGAAAGAGCAGTGAGCATCAAGATGGCTAACGTTAACATCGAAGAAACATTGGAGAGATATAGTCAGACATGTTCGAGCTTTAGTTAGACACAGAGTCATGAGAGGAGTCACCGTGCACCAAGTTGGCAACCAGCAGAATAATAAGAGTAGTTAGGATCTTTGTTTATGTTGTGTGTTAGCTTGTTGGCTTTGAACTGGCAGCGGTTGACACGGCAATAGAGATTGTGCCAATACGAATGATCACATTCTGTTTGGACAACTCCTCTCTGTGCTAAAGGTTTTCAGGTTTCTTTGCCTCCAGTTCAAGCCCCTAGGAAGTGTACAAGGCTTTGAAGCCAGTTTACATTTAGGCTGAACTGTGCAATTACAGGTCATGTGATGCACCGAGGCCAAAAGAGTCTGTTTTTTAAGCTAATCGTGAAAGAAATGACTGAAAAATACTCTGGATACATTTCTTAAAGAGGTGAAAACATCTCACTAATGACAAATATTGAACAATATTGAGGCTGGTTGGTCAACAGATGTATGACCAAATAATTCCACACAGAAGCATAAATGCTGGATTATCTATCCAAGTACTACAATAATTAGATCAGGTGATGAATGAAATGTTTTAAAGAAACACACACATTGCCATCCGTAGTAATTAGATGAAGTTGGTCGTGCTTTTTTAGGAGATGCTATCTGTAAATAATAAAAGTAATGTTTTGTGGTTAGTTTAGCTACATGTATTGAAGCTCATTGTTGAACTTCCCTCAATCACTTGAGAAAAACTTCTCTTTTGTTCTCCTCTTCCTGTTTAGGTGTATCGACAAGTGGTTTGAGGTGAATCGCTCGTGTCCGGAGCATCCTGCAGAATAGAAGCTGCAAGAATACAGTATGAACTTTTACCTGCTCCTCATCCCACACTGTCAGTTCCAGCCGAGCATCATTGCACCTCAGGGATTTAGAGACATTAATGTGTACAGGACTTTATCAAATTGCCTCATGGAATATCGATGGACTGGGAATGTGTTTGCTCCAGACATCGTGGGATGTTCAAAGAATCACTGGTGGAGTCATTTTATCTCCAGAAAAATATGTGAATGTGTCTCCTTGTGCCACCTGCTGGCCTACAGTGGATTAATGCATTGTGGGAACTGAACTGAACGTCTTTGCTGATTAGTAGGGTGTGGTTTTACAGCCGAGGACTTGTATTACCAACATGGTGGGAGACAAATGTCTCTTTTCAGCACAGATTTATGTTTGGAAAACTGAAGGCTGATGATGTGCAATTTAAAAACAGCCATACCAAATTAAATCAGCTTTAAGGGATGATCACAGTGTTGATGGTAGATATGACCTAGATCTTAAATTTATTGTGAAATTGGCTATCATCATCATTGTTTGTGAAGCAATCATGTGTCATATATATATATATATAGACCAAATAGTCTTAAAGTGAAATAGTCTGACAATGTTAATCACCTGGCCTTTAAGAACCACAGTAATGTGATTGTGTTGTGTAGTCATGGAATTAAGATAGACTTAGGGGTATCCAATGATGATTAATGCTCTCCAAGGAGTGCCATAATATGCTGCTATGTCATAGACTGGAAAAGTTTCTTATATCCTTTGAACCTTTGTTCTTGTACGTTCTATTTGTACTGTAATGAATTGCACAAAAATAAATGTCTTGACTTGTCTCTTCAATGCTTCCAGATTGTTAAAGATTTTAATATAAAACCTTTTTTTTTTTACATTACATATACTACCTTTATCTAATGGAGATTAAATAAACGTGCAAATTTTTGTATGAGAGATGCATTCTGTCTGTCTACAATGGATAGAGGTAAGAAGAAGATAAGGTGAAACTATAAGTATATATATATATATTCCCAGTGGATGTGTAATTTGCACAGACAGCAAATATTTCAAACTTCCCAATAAGACACAAGCTCAATTACAGTCTATTAAAGAATTTTTACGATTACAGAAAAAAATGAAGCTGATTCATTAAGTTTTATCACCCAAGGGAAAGCAGTCATGCAGTTTCCCTTGAGGTGGGCATGCAGGGGCACTGATCCAATGTTACAGTGAATTAGTCTGAGTAAATAGTAACTTGATGCGTTCCGGAGAAAAATCTTATTTGAGCATTTTTTTCTTAATTATCTGTCTTATTTTCGAATCCTTCTTCCCTTATTTACATATTTGTACTTATCTCCTATTCCTTACTCCTTTTTTAAATCTGTTAACGTCATCCCTTAATCCCAAGTCAGATCAGACCTTTTTGTTTGGTTTTTTTTTGCTGTACATGCATACACACAAATACCCATGAACCCACCCTCACTCCCATACAGACACACAGACAAACACACTACACACATGTCCTGACCAGTGGTAACTGTTTGCTATCATTATAATAATTCTATTACTAGTGTGGCGCTATTTTTTAGTAAGTCTACCAGGCTCTATTACTATTGATGTTTTGATTTTGTTTGTTTGTTTTAATTATAGGTTTTGTAGGGTAATCTAGCCTATGGTTCTTGTCATTTTTTTAATATTAAAAAATTACCATTAAAACAATATATAAAAGAAAAATGTTTAAAACGTACAAAAAACTGAATTTATTGCACATCATGATGATTCCAGAAATCAATGAAAAACTTAGAATCACATCAGTACATCTCTACATCTGTACTTCTACAGATCATAATCTGTCGACATAACTAAAGAGATAAGATGTACAAATTATAATCACAACGTATCACTAAAGAAAAGTAACATAGATATGAAAAGGAATGTCGTGCGCATAGAGCAGTCCGGGGTTAAAGGACTAACAAGAAGGATACAGGGATTCTATAACACAACAGTAGGTGGCGTTAATACGTCATATGGTTGCAATTCGCCATTAAAACAACGAAGAAGAAGAAGAAGAAGAGGCAGAAGAAGAAATAGAGAAAGGCCTAGAAAAGGTACACATCAATAGACAGACTTTTAATAGAAATCTAACGTCAACGGTACATTTTTACAGCTCAAAGGTAAAGTGTAAGGCGGATTTTTAATTTGATTGTGTTAATTTATAAGTTGTAAGGATCAATACTTTTCCATTCAGTCTTTTCCTTGGCATATGTTACGCTAGCTAACGTCAACTGAAACTCAGGATAGCTTGTCAGCAGGCTAAAATCATATTTCTGACAAAACCGTTTTAGCAATTCTATGCTTATTGTTTTTTCTCATTGCCTCTTTAATCATGTTAAGTTAAAGTCAAATATGTTGTTTTTTTTCTGCTCAGGTTAAGACAGCCGACGATCAGGATGTCGTACATGCTACCGCATCTCCACAATGGCTGGCAGGTCGACCAAGCCATCCTGTCTGAGGAGGACCGAGTCCTCGTGATCCGCTTTGGACATGACTGGGATCCAACATGTATGAAAATGGACGAAGTTCTCTACAGTATCGCTGAAAAGGTATGGTCAGTCTTAAATTTGGCATTTAAATCGTGTGTTGTAGCTGTAGCATTATAAGCTACCTTGTATTATGCAAACATGCTCAGTAGCATCGCCTGCTGGTCTGCTGTGGAAAATGTATTAACTTACAGCCTTGAAGAGCTCACACTGCCAGCATATCCCAAGAAATTTTTAAAAAGTCATCCAAGAACATCAACAGTAATCAAGGAGGTGTCTAGTTCAGACATTAACCTTATATAATCGTCATTTTTTCCGTCATTATATATCACACTGGATTATTATGAGAGGATTTGTATTGATGAGAACAATAGACTGATATTTTCAGATACTCTTCCATTCAACAGTCTAACTGCAGTTCAGTGGGGGCAGAAAATAAATGACATCATGGGCACAGGATGTAGCATTTGTATAGCCTAAAAAAGTTGTGTGATGCATAGGACTTCCATTAAACAGTTTGAATGCTAAATACACTTGCTGTTTCAGGACTCATCTTGAAGTTATTCTAAATGAATAATCTTGATTGCCCTTGTTTTAGCTAGATATACTATTTGCTACAGTGACTAATTGCCATCCCTTACATTGAATGATGAATGCAAACTGAAGAACTTGTATTGAAATCTAGGGCTGCACATCTATGACCAAAATGATTATTATAATTATTTCAATCAAGATTTGGATTAGAATTGTTTATCATGATTGTTTTTTAAGGGCAAAATATTTGTACTACAATGTCGGAAAAGCAGATCACTGCCTGTACCTCTGTGTTGTGATGCATTCCTGCTGTTGTACAAATATTTGCATAAAAATTGGACTATCTTGAATCTCAGGGAAGCAAAATATAAAATTGTAACAAAACAGCTCACTAAATTTAAACCAACACAGCACTACTTTTACTGTGCTATGCCTCGGGTGTTGATTGCTGTCTTGGGTATCTGTGGTTTTGATGCTGGACACAGACAGAGATTTAGTGAAGTCATGTTAAGCCAGAAGACATTATTCTCTTTGGCTTTCATACACTCATACACTGCAGATCTTTTTTTCAAGCTTTATGTGTGATTTGTTCTTGCTCAACATGATAAGCCAAAAATCTGAAATACTTAAGAAAAATGCAGGATGACTCTTTTCAGGAGACATTTGATTTCATATGCTGCTTGTTAAGGAAACACTTGATTTAACACACACTGAAGTTTTTTCCACATTTTAAACATCAATATTCCTGTCAAAAATGTGTATTATATAGTGAAAGCCAAAAATTATGATTACAGTTAATATTTGATCAAATGTGCTGCAGTAATTGAAATGACAGTTTATTTCACACCTGCAGGAGAAATATGAGAGATTTCAGTGACAGCTACTGTATAAAATTAATAATAACCTTTTAAGGACTTATCTCCAAAACTCCCATGTTCTGCTGTTTGGACCCACAGGAGCATCACAGTTCATGGTTTGTCTTGATTTTAACTGAAATTCATATGGATTTTTGCACGTCACAGAAAATCATGTGAGAGTTTTTAGGGCTGCTGTAGATTTTTTTATTTATTGCAGATTATTCTGATAAGATTCATCCAGGTTTTCTGAATTGTTCATTTCATCCAAAAACGGACTTTTCTGTTATGTTGTTCTGTGTAGTTGTAGCGTGCTTGTAGTGTTGTGTGTGTGTTGGTGATACCATGGTGGTTTACTTTGGTGTTGTTTTCACGTCCGGACAGGTAAAGAATTTTGCAGTCATTTACCTGGTGGACATCACTGAAGTGCCAGACTTCAACAAGATGTACGAGTTGTACGACCCCTGCACCGTCATGTTCTTTTTCAGGTAAGACACAAAATGCATGCATTCCAAAACATACGTGTAAATGTTACTTTAAAACACTTCATTGTTACTGGTTTTAAAATGAACATGGTTTCTGTCATTACTTAGAAACTGCAGTATGATATCAGAACTTCATATATTTGTTTATTTTTTAGAAACAAACACATCATGATTGATTTGGGCACCGGTAACAACAACAAGATCAACTGGACAATGGAGGACAAGCAGGAGATGATAGACATTATTGAAACAGTGTACCGAGGAGCGAGAAAAGGCAGAGGTCTGGTGGTGTCTCCAAAGGATTATTCTACAAAATACAGATACTGATTTTTTTTATATTTTCCTTCAACATTTTTTTCCTGATGCTTTGTGACGTGGAACAGAGACTAAGTTGCAGAACTCAAGAAAAATCTTTTTTTTATTCATTTTTGATTTTTGACGGTAAAACAGGACAATTTTGTCATTATTAATGCTTATGATTGTGTTTCAATGTGCCATTTATGGTTTTTGTGTGTAGATTGATGTTTTTTTTCAGTGTCTTCAACAGGATTATTTTGACTGATGCTTAAGAAACCAGATACAGCAAAGTCATCATATTTAAAACTTTTAATAAAAAATGATATTTACATACATTTTTTTGGATGTGTGTTTGCTTGTTATGGGGTTGTTTGCATCACAGCACTTGACTATAATTAAGTATGTGCTTGGTTTTTGGAACTAAGAGGTTGGTCAGTTCATTAGGGTAGAAAGCTGCTGCTGACCCTGTTTTATTCTTATAGTTAGTATTTTGTTGCACCTGCATGAACAGGGTCACTGATGGTGATGGAGACTTGCTGTAAACTCACAAAAAGTCCTTTTGAAAAAATACTATCATCAGTGGATAAGTATTATAACAGAAACACCAACAAAGTTTGTTTTTTGCTGAGTTTTCAGAGATGTAGATGTAACTGGGTCGTGTTGCAGAGCATTTTTGTAGTATTTACAGCTTCAGAGTGTTTACTGAGCTGTCGGTCAAAAGCATTGAACTTAATAGTGACTGAAAACAGCTGAGGAAAGTGGCATAAACAAATATATAAGTTTATATTCAGTGATTTGATTTTCTTTCTTTTCACAAAACCGTCTGTTTTGTTTAAAATAGATTGCCCTCCATTTTCATTAGTTTATAGTCATTAAAAATGTAAAAGTATTTGATCCACTCAGCGGTAGAAACTTAACATTTTTATTTGGAGTGCATTGCCTTAAATTTCCCTGTAGGTGGAGCCAGAGATTTTGCAGTGTCACAGTCTAAAGAGCCAAGGATTGAGATTAATTATTTACCACTTATTTGATTGATTTACTTTAATAAGTCATTTCCTGGGGACTTTATACAAAAACAGAAAAATGTTTTAACCGAAATGTACCAGACTTGGCTGCCAGTTTATTTCTGTGTGCACTGCATGGGAAGGGAGTGATACTACCGGTGCAGTTATGACAACTACAACTTCAAAATGCATTAAAAACACTAAATGCAGTCATAGATCCAAACATGCATACACATTTTGTCATAATTTCATAATTACTCACAATCATATACAATGTATAGTAAAGGCTTATTTCCACTCAAACCCCCCAGCCCCCACCCCTGCTATCAACATCCAGTGAGTTATAAGCCAATGCATTTGCCAATTAGGTACTCACAACATGAGTGAGCCAAAAACCCTTCAGACTCAAACCATAAATAGACTGTGCGATAAATAAAACACTGAATGTACATGCAACGTTTATTATGAGGTTGTGTTGCTGTATAAACGGAAAGTGTGCACAATAACAGTAAAACAAAGAACACTGGAGTAAAAAAGTACAATAAAAACTGAGATGACTGTACAGCACAGTATATAAATACCCTACATATACACACACACACGCAGCCGTAACATTAGTAATTGCGCAGGAATTGCAGGGTATTGTAAAGACACTGTAGGGAGACATTCACAAAGCTGAGTTAACTGTTTATGAGTGTGATGTCCTGTGGGAAGAAACAGTCCTCATGTCTGCTTGCTTTGGCGCTCAGTGGCCTGTAGCGTCTGCCAGAGAGGAGAGATTCACATATGTTTTGGCCGGGGGTGTGAAGTGTCTGTGATGAACAGTGGACATCCACTAAGGGAGTGGGGTTTTTTTTCCCTTCACCATATATCAACTGAGTTTTAATTCATACTTCTATTTGAGAGATTTTGCTCTTCTCATGGATTTAAGACTGTAAATGTATACATCAGAATCACTGCATTTTAACCCGACCATTACAACTATTCACGCCTGGATGAGTAACCAAGTTTTTTTTATATGAAATAGTGCAAATAAATAAGGGTTTCTCTAGCAGCAGTATTTCAACACTCTCAAAACACTAATAATCATGTAAAGCAGTTCTATGTAAGAAAACAAAGAAAGGTAATTAATACAGGCCTTGATTCTTCCTTTGGGTCTATGGTTTCCTCACAGTTTTCATCATTATCCTCCAGACCTGACACAAGTAATCCATCAATAAGACAATAATAGAAACACAGAGAGAAATTAATGTAGAAAAGAAATGAAGAGCAAGAAAATAGAGGGTGCAGGAGTTGGAGAGAGTGCGAGAAATATCAGTAGATGAGTCTCATTAATATCGATTAGCTGTCAGCTTCATCTCTTCCAGCTGCTCATAACCAGACACCACACACTGCATGGGAGACCGACTCTAATTTGTTGAGCGATAAGTGAGGTGAAAAGAGACAAATTCTGTTTCTTTCCTTCTGTTTCTTTTCGTGTGTGTGTGTGTGTGTGTGTGTGTGTGTGTGTGTGTGTGTGTGTGTGTGTGTGTGTGTGTGTGTGTGTGTG
>JAQMCX010000020.1:1565029-1580099 GCA_029814765.1 Acanthurus leucopareius | reverse complement strand
CGACCTTCAGCCAGTGCGACAAGTTTGTCCTCACTCCGGATCGGACCTCACATCCGCTAGCGCTCGTGTGTGTGTGTGTGTGTGTGTGTGTGTGTGTGTGTGTGTTCTCTTGGTCCATTTAGAGTTGCTCTCCTGTGTATCTCTGGTGTTGAAATACCCCTGCCAAAGTTCACTCCCCCCACCCAGCTCCCATCTGACCACTGTCTGGTTGTAACGGCCTCAGAGCTCTGGCCAAAGACGTGGATGGAGGGGGAGTCTGAGGGTGGCTGAACAACACCTGGCCATCAAAAAGGAGATGAGGGAGTAGAGTGAGGAGTCAGTAAGAGATGGGAAGCTAATAACCACTGCAGCTGCTGCAAAAACAAACACTGTGACCACACTTGGCTGCTCTTGAGTAAAAACTAGGCAATCTCTAATACACCGATTTTTCAGGAACCAGAAAATATTGTTTTTCACATAACAATATGAAACGGTGCAGCTTCAGGGTGACCTTATTGTATTTAACATGTGTACACTGGCAGACTAGAGCATATTTACTGTTCAAAATAAACAAATTTTCTCATTGTTATGAGTGTGGACCATGTTGAAGACCTATATACACCCCCTCCAGGCCTCCCACGTCCTCTCCACTTACTAACCTACAGTCTGGCCTGCTTTTGTCTTTGTCTGGCCTGTCCCTGCAGGGCACATGTACACCATTACTGTGCCAGTTCCCTCATATGGAGGGTGGGGGCAAAGGCCGCCTCCATCGGTCCATTATAATACACATTATCATGCATTGTTATTCCCTATTACTGTTAATCAGCTCAGCCTCAGGGGGAAAGGAGAGGTCTGGACAGCTAAGGGTTACTGGGAAACTTTCAGTCTAGACACATATGGAGTCATGGCGGGATGTACGCTTCAGTGTGCATCTGTGTGTGAAGAGAGAAAGGAGGAGGTGGAGTTGTTTTTTCCTATGGACCATATAGGGAATATGTACGCTCACCACTAAAGCTGTGGTAATCCAGGATCTGTTTTCAACTGATAGCGTTTAAATGGATCTGCACAAAGAGGGTGCAGCAGACTGGCCGCGAGGATCATCTGGGTGCCAAGTGGAAGACGTGCTGGCATCTCTCCACCTCCACTCTGTGGCTCTCCTCCTCCTCCTCCTCCTCCTCCTCCTCCTTCTTCTTTCGTCTGTCACTGTCCATGTGGGTGCTCAACGTGGGGGGAAGGGTGAGGGGCAATTGCCAGTTTCTGGGACACCCCGCCCCCACCCCTGCAGATTCCCCGACTGGCACTGATGCAGTCGTACACACATACACAAATAATGTGTTAACCCTTCTCTCTACCCAGTGACTGTGGTCACTGTGTCTCATCCAGCTGTGCGTCACATCACATTTTAAGCCAGTGGCTTCTCAAAGTCAAACAGAATCATCACCATGAGTGCTGGGAGTCAAACGCAATGCTATTTTGACATTGCAAGCATGGAAATGTCAAAGGGTGTTGCCATACATTTCTGCAGAGGTCTCCAAACTTTTTGACTTGTGACCCCTCAAAGAAGAAGCTTTGGACCCCTCGTCACAGATTGTGGTTGTGCATATCTCGGGGGGAGGGGGCTTCAACTGAAAACTGAAATTGTACTTTTAAGTGTCTGAAAATGAAAAATTGTCAAGTACTTCACAAGTTGAAAAATTGAAACTGCAACAACTACAGATTTTTTCTCAGTGTCAGTAATAACCAAGATCAAAGATATGGACGATAGACATCTTGAACCTTAACGGCCAGTTGAAGTGTGATGCATTCAGGGTGTGAGGATGGTTTTGTTGTTGCACATGAGTTTTTTCTCGTTATTCCAGTGATTGAATGAAATAACGTACAATAATGAGCAAACGTTTTATTAGAATTCTTGAGAGTACAATGTCAGTGAGCCTACATGAGTCAGTTCCTGCTGTTGTCACAAAAAAAGGAGAGAGAGAAGAAAGATTTAACTGCAGAACCAGAAGCTGCCACTTCTAAAACCTAATTTATGCTTAAATTCCTCTGAACCAAAGTTGTTACCCTGTTACTCCTTGACCTTTAGTCTTTTTCTCTGATGTATATGTTCTAGTCAGGGTACCCAGCAAGTATTTCATGCATGCCACACTAAATAACACTTTAATTATTGTGATATAAACCTGCACCACAAATATTAGGGAAAAGTTGCAAAATTTGAGCATGTTTTCCTTTTTCTTACGTTTGTGTGGAAGCATACCGTGTTTTATTGCATTAAATTCATAACAGCAGCCACTTTTAAATAAAAAGAGACATTTGTGTTGATATTGACAAATACAGTCATCCTGTCAGCAAATCTGCATCAGTGTAAATCTGTGACCTTGTTTTTTGGCATGCCCATCAATTTACTCATCCCATAAACTCCATCTCCCCTCACTGCGGTTATATCACATCCTCTTTACATAAGTGACACACCGGGGAGAGACATCAAGACTCATCTCTTTCTCTCAATAGTCTTTAATCCCAAATTCCTTCTAAGGGAATGCTGATTGAAAGACGTGATGGAGAGATAGCAGGAGATAGTTCACTGTTCAATATTCTGAGGAAAGGCTTATCTCCAAACTCCTTCAACATCCAGATCCTGTTTATTCATCTGATCTATTTTCTTCTAAGATACACTCAGTTGCGTGGACTCAAGTGTGGGTTTGAGTTTTGTCCCTGTGGGGGGAATTACTCAGAGTAAATGAAGTATTGCCCACAGGTTGATAGAGATTAACAAGAGCAGATGTTTCATACTGATAAAACGCAGAAACAAACACACACACTCACACGCATGCACACAAAAAACCTACGCCATTAACAACCCCCTCTCTTTCGTAGATGCTGACACACTTAGCAGCCATGTGTTATGTTGGTTTATTCCCTTTTCTCCCGATCCTCGCATCTGCCTTTTACTTTACTTAAGGACCTGTGACTAAATGGATTTGCATCTCTTTTCTCACATCATTTCCCAAAGGGGCGTCATCTCCTCTATCTCCGATAAAATGAGGGGTCTGTTCAACTTAACCGAGACAGATACCAGTACACAGAAATGAGGTGTGTCTATGCAGTCTGTGGCACAGCTGATGCTGATGCACCATAAACACTCTGAACAAACACACATCGATCACATGAGGCTCTCTTGCTCCACACTTTCATTCATGGCAGGCACCTCCATTCAGAAGCTTCAGGCCCAATTAGCACCTGCCCAGTCCTCACACTCAGATCAGGCCTCCTGCTACAACAGGAGGTGCGACGCTGAGAAAAGCTCCAGCTGAACCAACAGAACCAGCACACACACACACACACACACACACACACCAGGCTTGAAAGGGGAAAACCTGTGCTTTACTCCCCCACACACCCTCTGTCACACAAAACACTCTGACCGATACTGATCTCGGCCATTCAAAGATTTTTCATTTCTACATGAAGTGTGCGTAATGTATATTACACATCAAGTCTAATTTCAAGTTTTTGGGAGTACTATTGCATATCTAAGTTATATAACGACTGTTGTGGCACCAAGAAAGGGGCTGCGCAAAATCTGGTAATAAGCTCCAAGCAGTTGCCTCTGAGGGCTGAAAAATGAAGCCAACAAGAAAGTGCCAAAAACTGCAGTTCTCCAAATGGCCACTTGAGGCTGACTCCAAATGCAAGTAATTCTTTATACAGCCACAAATTAAGATGCCCTACTTTATAGCGGAAATAAACATGTTAAGAGTCTTGTGCAAAAAAAACAGTTATGGTCTCTATAGCTAACTTCCCTCTTTATGATGACTCTATGGGGGGGAATTTTTATATAGGTCTCTCATTTAAATTATATTAAGATCTAAAGTGTGCAAGGCTTCACAAATCCTCTTTGCTTCACCCTTTTGTTCAAATATGGCCACTTCTGGCTCCAAAAAAACAAGGTAGCAACAGCCATAATGCCAGACTTGAGGCTTCAAAACAGTAGCTCATAATAAAGTGGACTATGTGATGTTACTTGAGGCAGCATGAGTTGTGAATTGACCACACCTCTGCATCCTGATCTCTGCCTCTACATGAGGCTGTTGACTCAATGCTAGATTAACTGCCACTAGTATGACACACCTGAATCTCCATCTAAATTTTCAGAGGTCAAAGTTGATTTCTGGGTAATGTAGGCACCAGATATCAACAAAAAGGAAGAATATGTGGAATAAAAAAGATGCTATCTGCTGCTGCATCCCAAATTTGACTATAGGAATGCAACGCTCAGTTGGTGGGGTCCTTTTTTAAAAAATATTTGGTGAAAGGAGTCTCTAATGTTGATTATTAATTGATCATGCCTCATTTTTTCAGGCCAAAGTCCTTTTTTTTCACTATTGCATCAATCCACTGAGTTCACATGGTATGATCAGGTAATTTGTCATGGAGAGTACCACACAAGCTGTGACAACATTCTTCTCTGGCTTCAACGAGTGTCAGAAAATAACCTTGACAATGTCATCAATGTCATCAATGTCATCAATGTCATCAATGTCATCAATGTTGTCTCATGAATCAAGACTTCCTGTATTATAAACTGGGGATGCAGAATTTGAAACATGTGCGCATATCCTGCAAAAGAGGGGACATTGTCAAATTGCATTATGGGGGGTGTAGGACCCATTGTTTTTGAAGATTGACCCTATTCTGCATATGACACTGATTTTAACCATCATTTTTTAGTGAGAAAAAAAGCCTCCAAACTTAATGTAAGTGAAATACTAAAATGCTGATGTACCCATTTTAATGTCTTTGTTCTATATTGAACTTTGATTAGAAATTGCTTATCGATCACATTTTTTTTCTTCATTTTTAATTTTAATAGATACAAAGCGTTTTGTTTGTGTAAGTGATCAATACTTCATTGATGGTGAGTGAAGCAGTGCTTAGGCTGTATCGACTGTGAAGTGACATGTGACCACACTCCAGGAAAGCGTGCTGGAATATGTTCATGTGAACACAATGACAATTAGGCCACATGATCTCTGAGATGATCAAGACGAGGAGGAAAAAGGATGTTGATGATTAAATAATGATGATGCTGATAACAGTCATTGATATCAGTTTGGAGGCTTCTGTCCTTATAGCAGGATAGGTGGAGATAGTGTTTGTACTCACTGTTTATAGAAAACAAGCCAGTACACTTTTATGTTCATTTTCTGTAGCTCAGAGTTATATCACTAGCTAAAAATTTAGGATGCAATGTCTTTGGCAAAAGCCTCCTGTGCATAATATGAGTGTTTAATATTGCAGTGTTGGGTTTAGGATTGCATGTTGTATAATACATACATTGAGTTATTGTTCTTATTTATATGGTTAACATAACAATTAGTAAGATGTGATCTGCATTAGCCAAGAATCTGGTACTCATAGTAATGCTTGGTATCTCAGAATTGGATATTTTTTTATATTTGGTAGAAAGGGTTTGCGTGTCGTGGTCTAAAAGCTGCTTTTTTAATGCTTTTTTTGTCTTTTACATGTATTTAATATTCAGACTACATACCAAGAGATTCCAATCCATTCCGTCTTGGTTTTTAGTGGATCGTATCCCACTGTGTCCCACTAAATTGTGAGTCTATGTTTGTTTCTTTCTACCCTGTATGTAATGAAATTCAGGGAGAAAAACTAGATTGTGAAATATCTTTTGCATGAGACTGAAACTGATTGACGCGAGTTACGTGCTTCTGGTCTCCTGCTACTTGCTTTCAAAAGCCTCAAAGCCACAGTTCACAATTCCCATCACTCTCTCTCTCTCTCTCCCTTGCCATCCTCATCCCTCCTCCTCCTCCTCCTCCTCCTCCTCCTCCTCCCTGCTCACTGTTTCCTAATCTCTGCTCCTCTGCCTCCAGTACATCATCTCTCCCTCTCTCCTCCTGTTACAGCCACTGTCCCCCTACCTGCCTGCCTGTGCTGGTACAGCCCCCTCTCTCTGCCTCTGTCAATGTATTTTGCCCTTATAAGGAGAGAGCACAGGCAGACTGTACTAACCGCGTGAGCTCGGCGGGGGTGTTGCAGGGGCAGGGAGACCACAGCAACCGTAACGGCAGGGTGAGACAGGAGGAGGATGGGAGAAGAGTGGATGGAGAGATGGAGTGGGGTTGGGGGGGTGGAGGGGAGGGGGGTTGTCGAGCTTTCACACTTCTGTCAATGACTCCAAATAAGACGACAGAAATAGGCACAGAGGAGGAAGAGGAGGGGCGAGGGAGGAGAGAGGCTGATGATGGGAGAAAGGATGGTGAGGAGAGGCAGGTGGATGAATGTGTGAGTGAGGAGGCTTGTATGTCAGGCTGAGGTAATGTTACCAAGAGACAGAGCAGTTTGTTTTTTTTTTCCAAGCAACATTTACTTTCCGTGTCAAAATCCAAAGAGGGTCCCCCACTGATAAAATACAGTTAGAAAGCTCCATTTTGTCAGCTCTGAAACTGTGAGGAGTGTTTGCATGGTGCCAGCTCACCAGCTGCCCACATACTCATCGATACAGAAGTCTAACATTTAGCTGGTGAGAGTCATGGAGGGAGAGTGTGGGCTTCAGTACAGACGTCTGTGGTGCAACGTGACGAGTCCAAGCCTTAGATGTTCAATCCTTTGATGAGAGGAACAAGATGCCCTTTGACTAGATGAACCCTGTCCAACAAAATAATGATTGATTTCAAATTATTGAGCATGTTCACGATGACTATTTTTGGATGAGGGATCACAATCAGTTGGATTAATCTGAATTATTTGTCCTCCTTGATTCAAACATTCTCCTACCTTGTAAAAAAACCTCTCACATGCAGCTCAACGCCAACACTTTGCTCAGATTTTTGGGTGTGTTGTACTGGTAGTGACATGACTAATGCAGCTCTGAGCTGCTCGCCTCGGCAGAAATGAAGAGAAAGCTGCAGAGGTCTGGTAAGCTCACTTGTTTTTCCAACTCAACACCTCCAGATTGTTTTCATTTTGCCAAAGCTTTAAGTCTTCAGAGTCAACCAACGATGACTCTAGTTAAATCATTTAAGTCAATTAACAGCCTTTGAGCAGCTCCCTCAGGAGCCATTAAAGCCATTTTTTAATGTATGGAGTAAGTCTAAACACTTGATGTGTAAAGTCTATGGAGTTCCTGTTTAACAGAGCAAGATTAACAGTTAGCCTAGACTTTTTTTTATCACTGTGGTTAAATCTCTTTCGGTTTGGACAGCTTGACAGTGGATGTCTGAGGTCAGATTTCAGAGAAGAAATAATACTTAAAATAAAAATTGAACGCACCCTCCCTGAGCTCAATACACTCAGGGGTTATGCATAAACAACTTCTTGCATGACCAGTAGCTTATTGTGTAGCTTACGTATGTAAGCTAATGTTAGCAACATTTAGGTATTTCTCTGTAACTGACTGAGTTCACTGAAATAATGGTTCAACTTTTCTCATGCTGCTTTTATACCATGTGTTGCACCATTTATTAATAATCTCGAAACTGTAACTATTCAATTGTGACCACAGTGACTGCTGATCTGAAACTTTCTTTATTTTGACTTACTTTCAATTAAATTAATTCAAATAATTGTCTTTTAAGTCCCAATCTATCATTGAATCAGGTAACACAATTGTGATTGAGATTGCTAACTGATGAAGGCCACTGTATATGTGGCATCATAAACTGTGTCTGTGGCGACATTCATGAGAAAAAGCTCAGCTGTTTACAGTTAGTAGCAGCTCTTCATCACCCAGCAGTGGTCGGTCTGACAGAAGTGGGTGGAGCCAGTACAACAGATTTGCTCCTCGGACTCCATTCTTTAAAAGTCGCGAACTGGTTTTTCTGGGCTCTGCTAAGGTTAAGAGTGAGCCGTTACTGTGGCCGAACAAACAAAGAAAGATTTATGACTGCAGAAGACAAAACTTCAAAAACTAACAAAAGAAGTGTCACCGTTTGACTCTCTGAGATGTGAAGATCAAATAAACATCTGCAATAACTGCCTTTTCGCCGTGGGTGCCTGCAAAGAAAATGAAACAGAAAACTCTGAGATGTTCCTCTAAAGTAGACACTCCTGTTAAAACACCATATTTCATTAGAACACATATACAGTTATAATCTAAATATCCTCAAACTAAGAACCAAGATTTTTAATTAAAGGCCAACCGTTGCTTTTTGTTGAATTGATCCATTTTTCTTTGTCTTTTAGTTGTGAAATTTCTGTATAAAGTTCTCCTAAAATTAGTTCCCTCAGCTTTGATTCTTTTCACCCCAAGTTGCTTTTTCACTACATTTCACTTTAATGCTACTAGTGCACTTTACTTCTCATAATTCATAAAGCATGTCTTAATAGAGACTAAATTCATCTGAGGACAGGCTCCCACACCGCAGGCAGCCTACGCCATTCATGCAATGGCAAGCAGGATGGGACAACTGACCTAAAAAATAATAGACACTATATAAATAATCCAAGGTGCTCCACCTTATACTGGTGGGCAATAATGCTCCAGTATTAATATTTCAGTTTGAAAAGACCTCCTTACTTCTCCTGCACTTTCCCATTATGCAGGCCAGGCTGGGTCTTGAAAAAGAACCTTGTTCCTTTTGTTGCCTCAAAATTATGGAACATAAAACTAAAAAATGCTTTGAAATTCACAGCTCATATGTCCTATGTTTAAGTCGAATTTAGAGTATCCTGATATTATATAAGATAAAGTACATGCAAAAAAGAGACCTCTCCAGTTAAAGTTTATGATTATTTATTCATGTTTATATACTGAGTAACTGTATACAGTAGCTTTTAACTGGAGGCAACTTTTCTGAGAAGCCTATGCAAATCGACTTACTCACCATCCTCCTTCAGTATCCTTGGATACCAGTTATTTATTCATTTTTGTCTCCTTCACTGCAGAGCCGCTGTCTTTCAGAGCAATGCAACCAGATCAGGTGACCATTAGTGTCTAAGCCAGCGTCTGCAGTATCTGCTGTTCAGTCTGACACACACACACATACGTAACACACACACACAGACAAAGACAATGGTGTAAATTTCACAGTGTGGTGATCTGCGAACGACTTGTGTGTTAGCCAGAGATCAGCTGGTCGGAAGGGTTCAATACACGGTGTCAGATTAAAGATGATGTTTGTTCACAGACAACAGGCAAAACCCAGCACCCTCTGCCCCGTCTCACCGAGAACATCTGGTCCCATGCAGATTTGAGTCATTAGGAGTGGCGACTCTTGCGACAACTGTAAAATTGGACTATTTCATTGTTTGAAATCCCTCCAGATTCTGATGCACTGAGTTAATAAATGATGTCAGTCTATGTTGCAGTCAATTTCAAAAAAAAATTAGAGGGGCAACACAGTTCATAAACAATGAGTCAGTTTGGTCACACAGTCACGAGTGAAACACCCTGTGGCAGGCTCACACCGCCACGCTTTAACTGCTGTGCACCAAAACAGATGCAACCATTTGTGATCTGCTGACGTCTCAAGTTTCAAGATATTTCCTCAGGACCTGCAGCAGCACCTGTTCACTCAACAGATGGGTGCAGACCCACTCTGTACTTTCATGCTTTTTAGCATTGTAGTCACTTTTTTTTTTTGAGTGAGACAAAGGGAAGTACAAATTAAACTCACTGTATAACTCTGTAACAACTATTAGTACGAGGTTACTAGTGACTGTATGAAAACTTGACCGAGGTAGGGAACTAATTTTACATTTTGGAAACCAGATGCAGTAACAGACCACAACATCAAATCAGACTGAGATGTCCATCACTGCAATGAGTCTCACAAAAGTTTTTGTGATAACTTCCACTCAATGAACCAAAGCTACGTATGAAAAACCCTCTGACGTTTGTTCTCCTCCATTCCTCCGCCTCATCTGACATCCCTGTGGAGACAAGCTCTTGTCTCAGCATGTGTTAAATTAAAAACTACAACACTTTCACACCACTACGACATGAAGTGCTGCTGTTATTTTCAGTTCTGCCTTTTAATTCAATACCCGCCCCATTCTTCATCATTGTGGCACTCAGTTGTCAGCAAACAGGGTAGTGTCAAACACTGCAGCACCACTTCCATGTTTCTGTGCATTTCTTCCTCTGTGCTGGACTACAGGGAGACAGGTGAATTCTGGTACATGAAGTCCACACAGACTTTCTTTGAATCTGTGCCCCGATACTTAAATATATGCTAAAATATACAGAAGCTGACATATCTTATACCCACTTTATTGATTTATTTTCACTATGACATGATTTTGGCCAAATGCTAACTTGCTTTTGTAATACACATTCACAAACCATGTCTGCAGTGTTAATAATGTAATATCACAGGGAAATGGGGGTGATTACAACACTGTGTTTAATGATTGCATGTGATTGCCTGTGTAAGGTCTGTGTAGCAATGTGGGACAGAGTTTGGCGATGTGAAAGTAGCAGTCAGAAGATCCACTTCTCAGACACGACCACAAAAACAGGAAGACTCATATTTATTGTTGGACGCTCTGCTTTTCATTTAGGTTCAGCAGACAGCATAAAGCCTGTGTGTCGCAGTTGTTTCCGATGATTAGCAGCATATGTAGGGCTTTGTTGCATCTGAACTGAATCAACTACAAAAATTACTATTATAGGACAAATAAGTAATATGCTCAGTTTATGCTATTATATGCTAATAATACCACTGCTTACATGTAAACGTATGGTATTATTAGCTGCTAAGTTGCTAGTTTATTCATATTTTAAGTCATTTTACACAGATTGTTGCATCTTTTTTGTCCTTTCTAATGATTAAGTGGAATCACATTGCAACCTCTATGTGTATATGCAATATTGGTGACAGACAGGCCTTCATGTTGGCTGGTTTTATTTCTGTCAGAGGCAAACAGACAACATTCCTTTAGATAAGCCAAATCAAAGTGAATACATTGGTACTTTTTTCCCCCCTAATTTGTCTTGTCACATTGCCTTTTTCCATTGTTGTGAGTACGAGTGATTGAGAGGCAAAGCTAATTCTGAGGCACTTTGTAGTCTGCAGCTGTCATGTGTCTTCTTGTGCTCATTTGACCCAACGGCCGGTTTCAGATATCAACAATGGCTGCATTTGATGAACTGGAGTTTTCTGACTGTCTGCAAATACACCAAATACACCAGAATAATCTGAATTGTGCCCTAACTTTGGCTGTCACACAAACTGTGGTTAAGCTCTGCACGACAGCTTTTGGTCTTTAGCTCTTTTACTTTTTTCCAGTCCCCTGGGTGGGCTGCCATACGCACTGGCCTGGGTACAAGCCCACGATACAATAGACATTCTGCCCCCCCAACACACACAAACGTACACAGTTATTAATCAAGCCAAGGCTCATTTAATCATGCCCTTTTGTCTGGGCTGTGACCCAGTGGTAAGGGTACTGATGGGAGTTTTCACAATACCAAATTCCTACTGAATGACAAGGACAAAGAGGGAAAGGGTAACATGCATTCACACAAACACACTTAATGTAGTTGCCAACCTGTTATAGTCTCATAAATGTCAGCACATTTATGCTCAAAGCAGCTCTGTGCTTTTCGTTCTTACAGTAAATATAAACAGCTTCACACCCAGGCTGCTTATAACCACAAATAAAGTGAATTTCCTTCCACTCTGTAGCACAGTGGCAAGTGATGCTCACCCACACAGTTTGCAAAAATACCCTGCTGCACATCCTTACTCACCATGATTCACTTTCACACCGTGTGGACAGAAAAAGTCACTCTGCTGCTGAAACAATGTCAAACACAATACAACTCTGCACCGCACACACATGAGAAAACACAGCAAAACACACAAGCACAACACAGACACAAAGTCGTGCCCCCTCCTCTTATTGCCAGCAGGCTAGTGGGAGATGGTAAGCAAAGGGGGAGGGGGTGTTGTGAGGACATGCTGCATGTGTGCGAGTGTGTGTGTGTGTGTGTGTGTGTGTGTGTGTGTGTGTGTGTGTGTGTGTGTGTGTGTGTGTGAGTGAGTGTGTGTATGCTCCCATGTGCAAGCAAGCAAACTTACTAAACACTTGCATGCACAAGGCTGTGTATGTCTGTATATCTCTCTAAGTGTGTGTGTGTTTGTGTGTGTGTGTATTTACAAGGCACATTAAGGTAAATCAAAGCCTGGGGGGTATGAGCAGAGAGGTTCGGAGGGGGTAACTACAGTGCATTCCCACTGTTCACTGTTTTGAAGACACCCCTCCCCCATTTACCAACTAAACATGCACACATGCACGCACTCACACACACACTCACACACACACAGGGTCGTCCCACTGCCCCCCTTATAGGAGCATAATAAAAGCCACATGGCCAATGACTTTCAGCTGGCTGCCACTGAGCCACAGAGCCAGACTGCACAGCCACCGCTGGGCTGACTGACTGATTATCTGACAAGCTACGGGGTAAAGGGCAAAGGAAACCCAGAGGAATGCAGTCTCATGCTCTCTGCCTGCTCTGGTGCACCAACTCACAGCTGCCCTCTGATCTCGTCTGCAGTGGTCGACTTCAGTAATCTCTTAATATCGTCCTCAGCGTGTGTGTGAGGTCATTTTGTCAGACTGAAGATCTGGAAGATGTTCGTGGTGCTTCACAAACAGTAGGATTGTGACTTTTGATGCAGCTGCAGTCACTTGTAGTTGAACGAATATGTAGAATTATTCATGCAAAATGCTCATTGTGCAACAAACTAAAAGTGAATAGTGCATAAAGATAATTTGGCTTTGGTCTTTAATGATGAAAACCAGTTTTTTTCTGTGGCAGAGCAGAGGCAGAATGAGATGCACTAAGTGCAGCCTTATTGTTTGATAATGTACCCTTCGTGACTGTGTGGGCGTACAGAAATTAAAGAGGTAACCATGGCCATTGAAAAAGGATGAAAGCCTAAAAATAACAGTAATGACTGTGGTGAAAGTGTACTGGACGCAGCTGAGGGAGGATGAGGCTTTAGAAGTCACCTCATCTGCTTAAGAAGTAAAAGATTTTCTTTAACAGGCTCCACTTGCAGAGCCTGGACACATTTACTTTGAGGAGCTGATGATTATTTTTGCAGAAATGTACATATATGCATTTATATGGACACAGTTTGCCAAATTTGAAAACTACCTACCCAAAGAGCTAGTTGTGGTTTTTCGTAAAAGTTTTGCAGTGGAGGCTTTCATGCAAATAATTGATGTACGTTGGCTGGAGGCGAGCCTGTTTTTTTTTTAATATAATTTCTCCTTTATTTCCACAGTCGGCACACAATGTTCCTGAATGATGGCCTGACGTTAGTTGTCTTCTTTCCTCGGGGGTTTCATTAATTTCATATTGGAATATTAAGTAGCACTTGGGGGCTGCAGAGGTCAAGCTGCTTGAAAATGTTTTTTATGAAATGGCCACTTGACACCTCACTGCTGTTGCTTTAAGGCTGCTCAGATAACGCGGTCGGTGTCAGAGGGTCAAAGCTGTGCTCAAAACGGTTAAATGAATTTAACACTTTAGGTAACAGAAGCATTTGGCCTGCCCCCTTTTTTTCAATCTGTGCTCTTCATAAAGCCTGGAAGGGAACTTTTACACATGGTTTTAGTTTAAAGTGCTCTTGTAAAAGGACACAGTGATGACATTCAGTTCTGTGTCAACAGTGTTTTATAGCCACACTCGACATCATTCCACAGCAGACTGGATCGATAGACTCAACTAAGAGCAGACTAATGGCTTCTTACTTTTAGGCATTACTTTATTAAGCCATTGAACTGATTCTTTTATTATTATTATTTTATTGATTATGCTACCTTTTTCTGGTAAGTCTGGTCTTCTGATGAAAATCCAATCTAAATGTGTCTGAGAGGTTGAACTCATTCTAGTCCCTCAATTATCTGACTCATGTAAAGTGGTCTGTGATGTCTGTAGGCTTCTTCTTCCCATTGCATATTAAATTCATCTATTATTTCCTTCTAGACAAGGGCAGGCGAGAATTACAGTAGAATATAAAACATGCTGTAAGAAGATGGTGATCAATATTGGGCTCTTATATTTGGGGAAACTGTAGCATTCAAACTCACTCACTCAAAGCCACTGGGCTGTTTCTTTAACCAGGTTTTATAGAAAATCCCTCATTAAGTCAAGTTTAGAATCGATCATCAAATGCTTCAAATGTGCCTTCCTAGAGTCAATACTTCGATTATTATTATGATTATTATTATCCTTGAAACCAAGTGATAAAATCACTGATCTGTCCATTTACATCTCATCGATAAAATCATCATTTCTAAATTTCTTCCCTTGAGTCCTTTTTAAACCTGCAATCATGTCCATTTTTACAAATGTAAAAACGTGTTTTACAAATAAACATTATAGAGCACATGAGAAAAAAAACAAAAAGTAATGGATGTAAAATTAAATTTACAGTCACAGAAATTCACTTAAGCATCAAAGCAACAGATAACTAAAGCAGGTCCACTGTTGCATTTTAATTCAGTGAAAAAATGACTGCAAGACTGCACACGTCCTCCTCATGAACTGTCTGCAGCCCAACTGTCCCTGTGACTAAACCAGAGGACTTGGAGCAGGTATGAATCATTTGTTCTGCTCATGTTTAGAAATGAAGAGATCTCAACTAAAAGCTGCACATCACTGGTCAAAGTATCAGTCTGAGTGATGCTGTAGGTTTTGTTGCTTAAAACATCGACACCTACCAGACAGAGGGTTTCGGCCCAGAACCAGCACGTTTGGCAAAGGCATCATCACCAGCTGCTGGAGAGTCTCCTGTACAGTGGACAAAAAATACAAAAACATGTTTAGTACTTAAAAAGAACTATGGAAATGAAAAAATGAAGAGATGTACGACCACACAGTCACTGCTGAATAACTGTAATTCAGTGGGTGTTGGTCTAAATAAAGGATTTTAGCCTTTTCACACTTGTACTTAAGCTCAGAGATCTGAGGTTTTGAGGTGCACTTTCCCCTGCGAGACGGATTTGGACAGTGCAGTAAGAATATGAACACTACAACAACAATCCTCAAGGTTCTGACAGTCTGACAGTGAATGTAGTTTTTTTAAAGCAGCCAAAAGGACAACACAGA
>JAQMCX010000020.1:1523744-1564929 GCA_029814765.1 Acanthurus leucopareius | reverse complement strand
TGTGTGTGTGTGTGTGTGTGTGTGTGTGTGTGTGTGTGTGTGTGTGTGTGTGTGTGTGTGTGAGTGAGTGTGTGCGTTTGTGGCGGGGGTCTTTGTGAGCGAGCGAGGTGGGAGGAGAAGGGGAGAGGGAGGGGGACATAGCGTTCTATTTCTCATAGACCAACAGCTGCTGTCTTTAGTGCAGGGAGAGAGAGAGAGAGAGAGAGAAAGAGAGAGAGGGAGGGAGAGAGAGAGAGAGGCAGAGGGAGGCTGTGTGGCGTGAGGCAGTGCGTGTGCTCAGTGTTTGGGTGAATCCACAGCCCTCTGGCTCACGAGGATAAAGGAGTCTTTCCAAGAAAGACGGAGAAAAGCGGCACAGGGAATTTTTTCCTCTTTTTTTTGTTTCCCCTGTCGTCTTGCTTTATTCTCTCACAAGTCACCAGCCGTTGGTGTCTGCATATTGTCTTTTTTGTCCTTCTCTTTTGTTCCCTGCATCCTTCTGTGTTTCACCTCGGTCCAGAGAGAAGGAAGGAAGAGCAGAGTCAGAGGCATCATCCTCCCCTCCTGCACGCCCAGCCGGTAAGCTGAGCCAACACTTCATTTTTTTTCTCTTCATTTAACCTCTCGCAATCGCTTCATCTGCTTAGCTCTGACATTTGGTAGGGGTCTTACAGTCCCACCCTGCAGCTAAAAGAGAGGCTGCGAGCTGGCTCTGCTGGAGGAGGAGGCTGAGGCTGGAGGATGGATGTGGGTTAGACTCTCAGCTGAGGCTGGTGGCTGACTGGTGCTCTGTTTTCGAGGTGGGCTTTGGCTGAGGGATGGTGCAGTTGCCTGTAGGTAGAATGGCTGGATGTGGAGGACTAGAGTGGGTTAGAGGTAGGATCTTTGGGGTAGGAAGGAGATTTGAATTTGGTCAGACCACATAATAACCCTAAGAGTCTGGTCAACTGGGGCTTGTCTTCTTTCACTGCAGTGCCTAGCCTGAGTGGCACGGTCACTGCCACAGTCACACACACACACACATACATCACACTCACACCTCAGATCATTTCCTCCTGTGTATATTAGCAGGAATTTGTAAGGAAAATATGGAGGCCAAATATGCTTGTGTGTGTTGGTGTCTGTGAATTTCCCGTGATGGATGATGGTTTGGTCACAGGACATATGTGACCTAGAACCATCACAGCACATCGCACTAGAGTGTTCAGTGAACAATGTGAGTAAATAGCATGTCAAAGCATGCCTCTTCGCCTCTTTGGCTCCATTATCAGGAATTTTTAATGTCACGACAAAAGGGGCTCAATTTTGGTGAGGTGGATGTTTGAGATGTGTGTGTGTGCTTGTGCAAGACGTCTCTGCAAACAGCCTGCTAAAAACAATAGCCCAAGATTGCAGCGCTGATCAGAAGGGGTGGCTGCATGCGACTAGAGTGGAAAACAGGGGAGGAGGGAAGGAAGCAGGGAAGAAGGGAGGGAAAACTGAATGGAGGGATGAATGAATGAGGGCTAAGGGTTTTCAGGGGTGTTTCGCTCTTTCAAATGTGGGAAAATTCTGGCGGAGATAAAGGGTGTACGTGAGGTCGTTAGATGGAGAGGGTGAAGCTACCTACAGTACACCGTGCTACTGTTTGATTCTGCAGGTCTTTGTGTGTGCGAGGGGGAAGAAATGAGAGAGCGGTGCTGTGGATGGAGGGATGGGTAAAGGGTTAAGTAGAAAGAGAAAGCATTAAGTAGCCCTGTGTGCGTTTCAGTGTGTATGGGCGGGTTAAACAGACTGGAGAGGTGTGTAAATGAAAGATCTGGGCCCGTCTGTCCCTCTGTAATCTACTGACTCTGGTTATAATCCACATGAGTAGATTAAATGATGAGTTACTGCCATGTTGAATTTGATGACACACACACAGCCTGGAGTCAGTATGTTATGCTATAATAAAAACCGAACAGAATTGCAGGTTTGTTTAATGTTTTTTTGTTTAACATACCTATACATACAGCTATTCATTTTTGTGCATGTAAAGACATAAATGCACTAAATATATAAATACAGTTACAGACATTGACACATAACAGTATGCATATTACAACACTTTCACTGTGCATATTAAAATACATGTATATACACATATATTCATATGTATATATTAATACATACACATATTTCATGCTGGTACTTTCTGTGTAGACGGGAATCGAAAATTATGTATAGGACTGAAAATTATACATCTCTTTAATGTCTGTATGTGTCTTTAAATAGAGACAATGAATATTTGATGCTTGCCATAATTTACAACTTTCATTATGAAACATGCTTACATACAGTGAGTGAAATATAGGTTTTGCTCTACATTGTACAGTCATGAATCAAAATATGCAGATTATAACCCATTTACATGTATGAATAAACAGCAAGATTCACTGAAACAGCAAACGTGTGTGTGCTCTGAGTCTGTGTGGGTTAATCAATGTGTGTGTATCTGTTTGCATGTGTGTATGAGTGTTTTGTGTGTGTGTGTGTGTGTGTGTATGTGTGTATACAGGGTCTTTTTCGGTCTAAGATGGAACAGTGGCTGCTATGGTATTTACTCCGCTGTTGCTAGGACACTCCCTTTGAACATTTTAACCAAGCCTTTTCATTGGCCCGCTGCAATGATGCAAGATTCCCTCACCCCAAATCTTTCCTGAGCGCCCATAGAAACATGCCCGTCTGCATTTCCTCCTCTTTCTCTTTTTCTCTGCTCCTTTTCTGTCACTCTTTGTCTCTGACCCCCTCATTCTCTTCTCTTCTGCTTTCTGTCCATCAGTATTTCTCCTTGTCTATCCACTCTCTCTATTCATCTCTCTCACTCTGTCATTAACTCATTATTTGTCTCTGCTCTTAATATTGCTTTCCTTCCGCGCTCCTCTTATCAGTCTTCATCACCACGGTACATTCTGTCACTTCCCCTACCTTAGTCTAATCAAAACGCTCATCGCGAAAAAGTGTTGACAGATTGCGGCGTTGTCTTCCAGTGCTGCACAATCATTCTGTCCTGCTGTCTTGCAGAGGATTAGTGTTCTATGTGTCTCACAATGTCCCTTTTCCTCTGTCCACATGAGGTGCACGATCTTATTAGCTTGCCTTAGCATGTGTCAGGATTAACAGGTTTGACAAGGGGGAAGACAGGAATGGGTGTTGGGGTGTCACTGTGGTTCAGGCTCTATTTATTTCTCTTATTGTACATTACCTTATGTACTCCAACCTTTCTCTATCTTAGCAACATGCACAGTTATTTCAACTTTACATTCATGTTATCACTGCAGTTTTCCCAAGTTCAAAGCTACACAACAATTCCCACGATGACATGTAATTCACACTCCAGATGTGTGTAATCTTATGGCTCCAGCATATCGTTACTACATGTTGAGGGACTGGGAATAGAACAAGGGGGTATGTAAGGTTAGAATAAGAGAAAAAAAAGAGAAAGCAACAGGAAATGGAAGTGAAAGGTTGGGTATGTTTGTCTTGTTTGTGGCTTCTCTCACTTCTCACCTTCACAGCATAATTAACAGCCCATAATGTGCAATAGCGTGTAATGATCTCCCCCAGCCGACACTGAACTAGACATGGGTGAGGTCGCAGCATAACCTCAACTGACAGTCTATGAAGAGGGCAGATGAGTGACAAGTACAATGACACGAAAATGTGTGCAGCTCCTCCAGAGTGTCATGGTTCACGCCCGAAAAAGTGTTTTGTCAAAACATTTTGACACTGAGTGGCTGCTAATAGGACAGCTTGAAAGAGCATGTTTTTGGCCTGAAGTGTAGCATTAAAATTAGCATTAAAATGCAGTTTCCTGCATTGTCTGCTGAAAGCAAGGATGTAATCTTCCTTATGGGATTTACACCAGTCTCTACAGCCGTTGTACTTGCAAATTTGACCTTAACATAATTTCATTTTGCAGGAGATGTGTACTTTTTTAAACTCAAAGCAACCTTGAACATCTTGTATTTGCCCTCATTAAAAGAGCAACAGCAAATCGGGGTGGATTATTGCTCTTTTTTACTTAGAAAAGCCTCTAAAATAGACTTTTGTTTACATATTATGACACAAGAAACAAGTAGCTGGACAACCACGTTGAATTCAATCCTTTGATTAAATACAAGTTCAACCGTATGCTTGTCCATGTGTTTAAACTCATTTTCCTCTAAAATGCCTGACAATCCACATTTCAGCCAAACGTTCCTAATCTTGTTGACTAGCTGATCCATCTGTCCAGCAGAAACATCTGTCATTCAAACATCTGTCACTAAAGCTTTCATACTTGATGTTGATGTTTCTTTTGTTTCTACTGGAGTTCAGAGGTTGGATTAAACCAGTTTTAAGCCCAGGCTGAGATCATTTTTAAATTTTAGATGTGATCCGTCTGCACCTGGTAATCTTATGGTTTTTAAGCCAATAGGCCTATTATCAGGAATCAGGGATTATTCTCTCAGATCAGAGATGATCCTGTTAAAGGGTGACTGGATCAAGTGATGGAGGGTTCAGGCTGGTGAGGGAGGGTCCATATATCATGCAGCTCCAGACAAAAAAGGAAGTTTAGGATGCTGCCATTTAAAAAACTTAGTCTAATAGGTTTTTAAAAGACAATAGAGCAACATTTTGGAAGACGCTATCAGCTTTCTTGCTGGGAATTAGATGAAATATTCCACTCTCATATCTGTGTTAAATAGAGAACTTCAGTCAGTCAGATTAACAGAACTTTTTATATAGACTGGATGAAGGAAAACAGCTAGCCTGGATCTGTCAAACAGTAACAAAATCCTCCCACTAGCACCTCTGAATCTCACAAATTAACCTGCTAAAACTCATTTGTTTGATCTGTACAACAAAGTAGGTGTAAAAACAAGTCGTGTCTGACTGTGTTGCTGATCTTGGTCTCTTTCAAATTTATGTTGCTTCTCCTCAGTTCACCTTTTGTAAAAGGAAACAGATTCTCCAATCATAGTTTACCAACTACAACCAGGCACAGCACTGTAGTATGAACAGTTTTTGGTCATCTAAAAGGCTTGAGGATGGTCTATTTCATTTAGGTTAAACCGAAACCACAGGAATAAAACGTGCTGCCAGTTAGACTAGATTTGCTCCACTTGGACAGAGTCAGACTACCCCTTTCCTTTTGCTTCCAGTCTTTTTGCTAAGCTAACTAGCGACTGGCTGTGGGCTGTCCCCTTGCCCCCCTCCCCAACTTTCATGAAAACATCACCTGTTTCAGTGATTCTCTTCAAGTTTCAGTATCTTGAATCCAAGAGGTACAAGGATCCTCTAAAACCTAAAACCGAAAATAACACTCTCACAAAATGAGATTCACAAAATGGTGATTTAGCAGAGACAGTAATTCACTTACTCTTTATTTGATTTGCTTTTAAAAAGACGAGACCATTAACTCAAGACTTGATTAAAAAACTGCTTCACAAGTTTTAAAATGAAGGACCATTTAATTTAACAATCTACGAAGTAACTCACCGAATCAGTGAGGAAAATAATAATTCTGAGATCACATATCTTAACTCTGAATGTCAGGTGGCACTCGTGAAGACTACTGAAAAGTCTTTCTAAACTCTGTTATCATTCTTGCTATAAGTGTCCTGCTGAAACTTTTTGAAATGTGTGATATAACATTCAGTGAGACACAGAGACGGGCCACGGTGAATCCTCTCCTTCCTCTGGGAGTGAACTTCTAACTGAATGTGACTTGGCTTGTCTAATGCTCTATATAGCAATAAAAGATAAAATGGTGAGTTTCTGGATGATATCAGATTACTTCTGATCTGATCTCACTGGACTTCCTATAGTATTGTGGCTTGTTGTCTGCTGATCAGATCAACTGCTGTCAACTAACATCAATGAACAGCACAAACGCCCGCCCTCTGGTCATATTTAGGATCAATAACCCCAATTCAGTAGGAAGGTGAAGCCAATTAAGCCGATGGAAAACGAAAGAGAGCAAAACTGGAGGAGATCCAGCTAGACAGTATTGCAATTAGCGTGTAATAAGTGAAGAGCCAAATTGCCTACTTAGCAATGGTATCTCAATTGAGGCTCTAGCTCTCTTACAATAATAAGTCCTGCTGGATAATATGGCAAAGTGTTTGGTTATAGAGGCTCAAGGTGAACACTGCACTTAGGCTACAAGAGAGAAGAACGATTTGTCTGTCTGAGATGAATGACTGACAAAGTGTATATAATGTGAATAATCAGAATGAGGAATATGTTAATGGTGACGGTCTGTCTATGAAAACTCTACAGCTTCTCTTCAGTTGAGCATTCACTTTCAACCCAAATAGTGATTCCAAATTAATAGCTAGCATTTGTAACAAGGCTCCGTCAGGATTTTCTTTTTCTTTTTCTTTTCTTTTCCAAAACTGGAATGAAAGTTTAACTGATTCATCAGACGAACACTTACACAAACATCAAGATTATTCTAGGCATGTCAAAGCCCCTTAGTGGACAGCTTGTTCATGCCCCAGTTATTTTGTGCTACCAAAACCAAACTCCAATATTAATGAATCAGGAGGGAGTTGTAATCTCACTTTAATGATCACATGGACATAAAATTTATATATATATAATTGCAAATAAAATTGTTTTTTTTTTTAAAAAAACAAAAACGAGTTTAACAGCTTGGTGACTTTGCCCCAAAATAAAGTGATTAAAATTATATTTTTCCAAATTGTTCACAAGCCAGTCAAACACTAACTTCTTTAATTGCCAATACAGATTGCCAAAATGATTGGCTACATGTGTTTGCCAGTTCAGCTGCTGTATAGCAGATGATGGGCTTTTAGAGAGAAGGTGCTTGATACATGTCATATAACCAGCATCTCAGGTGCTAAAGACTTTTCAATTCAAAATTCTTTAAGTAGTTTGTCTCCTCTCTTATAACCTTCAGGTTATCAAAAATACCTTTAGGAGTGAGACATCCATTATGTAAACTAATTTACAATTTTGTAGTCCTTAAAGGTGCTATATCAGAGTTTGAATAAGCTCTTTCAGCAACACTAATCAGTGTCTCTGGAGAGAGCTTTGTATTCATCAAACACATTGAAAATCCTTGTCCTTTAACTAGGTTTTTCAAAAAACTTACCAATGATATAGCTTAAAGAATTTAGAAGCTAAAAAAAAACTGTAGTAGGCTATTTTTTATGTATGCATATGGGTGTGTGTGTGTGTGTATGTGGTGTTCACGTGTGCGTATACCGGGTCTGCCGTGGGCAAGCTGGGATGCTGGCAATCAGGCTTGTGTTCAGTGTTTGATCAGGCTTATGAGACTATTCACCTATTCTCTCTTTTTCCCTCTCTGTGCACACGAAGACACACACACACACACACACGCTCACTAATTAGTTCAGCTTGAATCAGTGAGGATTCTGCTGCACATATCACTCTTTTCGTATCAAACAACAAAGAAAAAATGTGAATGCACCTCAAAAATAAATCACTGGACAAAAATAAACCACAGAACCAGCCAAGATCTCAAACTTTCACACCAGGGATCCACCATCACATCCCAAACTCACTTCTTTTTAGTTCATTCTCATCCTGTTTCATCAATTATTTTTTTTCTCTGCGTCAGCTGGAGTCCATAACTCAAATCGTAGCCAGATTCCTGTGCTTCAGAGCTGCTGCTGCTATTCTGCCCCTCCCAGTGGGACAGAGAGTAGTGTAACACTGCATCCTCTGCCATGTGAGACACACTGCAGCACAGTGTGATGGAGCATCAGCTCCGTCAAGGACACATTCGTTCTCTCCGGCATGTAGAGAGTGGATGACTTCTATACACTGAGCTGAATATAGATTCTGGGTCACGCTGGGTCAGAGGTCAACCCATTCATTCATTCATTCTCTGTAGTCATGTGCTGTGCCCAAAGGATTGAGATGCAATGTTGTGTTCGAGTTCCATGTGACATATTAATAGTAGAGGCCAAATTAAGAACTACAAATAAGTTATTACAGTTATAATGACAGTAATTGTGCCATTTATCAACAAACAAAATATACTGTACTTTAGTGCCTGATGACCAGATTAAGTAGATCTTTAGGTGTCACTGCATTTTTCTCTCTGACATTAACTTTGTTTTTAGATTTTTATTGGTGCATGTCAGCAGTTTTTCGGTTGTATGTTGCAGTTTTTGGACCCATGTGCCCATCATGCTAGTCTGACTTTCATTCAACACAGGGGCTTTAATACTGGTTGCTAGGAGCAGGTAACTGAAGGTTTTTCACATTGAGGAACTAAGCCGTATTAGGAACTGCTATTTTTAATGCACCCGTTTTAATTTTTTTGGCTGGTTCAAGCTCCAAGCTCTTATTGGATTAAGTCTTTTTACAACCAGGAAAACAGCTGTTAATAAGTACAACACTAAACCTATTGGAGTTGCTAACATATTGTATACGTTTTGAACATGGCTACTTTACTGTCAGTGCAAGACACAGCAATTTTTTTTCACAAATATTTGATATTATTTTTAATTCTTAGATTACACAAAAACAATTTTAAAACTACATTTACAACTCTAACTTTCCATTTAATAAAATAGTGTACAACAAGCAATTTGGAATCCTCTGCATTTTTAGTCATTTTTACAGTGTTTAGGCTGAAAACTACAACTACAAACCGGCTGAAGAATATTAAGCAGAGCATGAACTGCAACTTTTTCTGATTTGATTCTTGCATACACCCTTCTTTCTAATGCCATGTTTTTTACTTCTTTGTCTTGACTATTAGCTGTTGCCAACAATATGGAAAAGGGATTGAATGAGAAAAGATGAGTTATGAGGCAAAGAAAAAGAAGGAATTTAGACTTTTAAATGCTACAAAAACAAAACCTATGAATGTAAAGGAAGAGAACAGTGTCTGACCTGTACGCAGGCTGGGAAAGTGAACTGACAAAAAGACTGCCAGATGAACAATGAATGGACTTAAAGAGTGAAGGAGAGTTAAAGGAGAGAGGACATTCACAAGACAGCGAGACGCCAGGGAGTTGAGTTCAAGCTGCCTTTATGTACTGTTTTATAGTAGTCCTTGACGCTCACTGTCTGTTTTAAACACACACTGTCTCTCTTTCTCTCTCTCTCACACACACATGCATACACACAAGCACACACACAGGCATGCATCTCTTTTCTCATGGGGACATTCCACTGACATAATGCATTCCCCAGCCCCACTCCCTTACCTTAACTATCACAAGTGAATGCCTCAACCTACCCCCAACCAGCTATAAAAACAAACACACACACACATGCATGCACATGTTTGACACAATTTGATCCAGCTCAATGCAAACACAATTAATTAAATTTAAATTCAGATATAAACATGCTTACAAAGAAACATTTTGCAAGTACAGGCACCTAAACATCACATACACACACACACACACACACACACACACACACAAACACATGCACATACTAAAATTTAACTGTATTCAAATTAATTCAACTCAATTAAATTTGATTTCAATCCTAATGAAAAACACACACACACTCAAACACACACTTCCCTGATGGATTCAAAGCAGTGTGTGAGCAGTCCATCTGGGACAAAGAGTGGCTGGCTGCACAGACGTGTATCGCTGCTTTCTTTGTTCATAGATAGCAGGGGGTCAGGGAAGGACAAGGAAAAAGGGGGGTGCAACAATAGTTACAGCAATTACAGTAACACACACAAATGCACATACACACATCATGAGCCCTCATGCCAATACATGCAGACCCCTGAAAGACTACAGCACTCCTTTTGTTAGCAGCTAATTGGGATCCCACAGCACAATAAAGGATAACAGCAGTTTACTGTACACCTGCCCATCCTCTGACAGCCAAAGCTCAGACAGGAAACGGCTCTTGAAATTTAAGGCTGTAATTTTTTCTACTCTGCACTTTCAAGGTTTAAAATGCCCCTGAGCCAAGTTATGGTACTCGAATATTAATGACTACATGAGATATAAGGAATATATTCATCTATGTGGTTTAAGAGAGCTGGAAAAAAGAGCAGAGACACTGAATGAATCTTTCATGTTTGACATTTTGACGGGCACGATGCTGCATAGAACAAAATGCAAATGCACTTATTGCACATGAACCTTGAGTAATATCAATGAAGACATTAGAGCTCTGTTTTTATTCAGCAAATAAGCCGTGAAATCCCTCAGATGCTGCCCCAGTTCTGTATTACAATTGAAAAAAATGATCACACTGAAGCATGTTACACAAAGAAAATGGATTCAAGTGCAGCTTAAACTCTCCATCATTTTTTTTGTGTCTCTCCCTCTCTCTCTCTCTCTCACCATTCTCCCGTTATTCTTTGTCTGGCTGCAGCACAGATTCACAATGCTCATTTGCAATCACCCTTTCATGAGGCACCATGCGCTGAGATGGACTCAGACTCAGCCAGTGTGTGTGCGTTCACAGTGTGCGTGTGTATGAGTGTGAGAGAGGGAGAGAGTGAGTGAGAGGAGGGGGAGGGGTGATGCTGAGGAATCATAACCTCCTCCTTCCATTTCCATCCTTCTCTTTGCTCTCTGGTGATCCATCGTTTGCTCTCACGCTCACGTCTTGATCTCTCCCCTTTCATTCTCCTTCCCTCCTCACCTCAGCAAGAGACAGCAGTATCTATAATTGTGTATGAGTGTGTGTCAGTACGTGTGTGTGTGTGTGTGTGTGTGTATGTGCGTGTGTGTGGGCCTGAGGCAAATTGGCTGTAGCATTCCATTGTCGGTCAATCTTTAGAGATGGTCTAGCTGGTCTGACACTGCCACCTTCCATTACTCCTGATTATACTCCTGAAACTAGCTCTTTGTCAACGTGTCCTCTCCTCTCTTCTTCTTCTGCTCTCCACTCCTAGTATCTCCTTTCCCTGCCCTTTCCTTTCTTTTATCTTTCTTCTTTTCCCCTCTTTCCTTCTAATTTCCCTCCTTCTACTCCTCTCCTCTCCTTTCCAGTCTTTCCTTTTTAGTCTTATCCTTTCTCAGTCATTTTTCACCTCTTCTGTCCTAGCTTTTCATGTCTTTTCATGTATCTTCCCTTTTCTTCTCTCCCAGGGTCTTTCTTCTGTCATTTTATTCACTCCATTCTTCCTATTTCTTTCATTTTCACTCTCCTCTCCTTTCCTTGCATTTCCATTGTGTTCTGTCCTTCTCTTGCCTCTTTTTTTATTTGCTCTTACTCTCATCACATCTCTTCTCCCCCCCCACAATCTGACCTCGAGCACAGTATGTGATCATCACCCATGATCCTCTTAACCTACCACTGGCTATTTGCAGCAATTCACTGTATATTAACAATGTGCATTATATAACTTATCTTAACCTTACAAAGTGGTTTAACTCATTTTCTCCAAACAAAACAAAGGATTAACTGAGTGTGGTGGGTGTTCAGTTCACTCCAAATCCTCCTCTTTCCCCCTTTTTTTCTCTCAAAATACACATATGAGCTGGTGATTTAACAGCAGCCTCCTCTACCTTTAGGGAGAATATGCTGAGGATAAAGCAGGGAAGGATAGAGGGAGGATATAATAGACAGACAAACAGAGGGAGAGGTCAAAAGGGTGTGCGGTGAGAAGATGAGTAAATGAGTGGCTGCACAAAAGAGGTGCTTGGAGTGAACAGGGAATGGACAGAGGGTTGAGAGACCGGACGAAAGGTTAAGAAAGGTTGTGAAAGAGATCGAGTGGAGGCCAGAATAGGAATAATCACGAGTGTTTTTATAGAAACAGATCTGTTCAATGAGCAGAACTAACAGGAGCTAAGTAGCATAGCCTCCCAACAAAACACACAGATGTTTGCATACAATGACTTGGTGATCTCCCCTTTTTTCTCCCTCATTGACCCTCCGGCTCTCTCACCGATTCTTTCTGAACAACTTATTGACTCTAAAGTCACTGAAAAAGCAACAATATTTGAAAACTGTCCCTCCAGATGGCTAGACCTCTCTCTCAGTGTCTGCCCTCCGGAGACTGCGGAGAAGTCTAATATTTGATTAGCATGACACTGATTCATGATGGGACTGTTAAAGCGGCTGTGCCCATATCAAAGTAAAGTTTTCCTGGAATCTGATTGATCAGTTTTGACAGTATAAACAAAATGTATACATTTGCATCGTGTTCACACAGTTTAGTGATAAATAGAGGGGAAAAACTGCTAAACTTGTGAAGAAATAACAAATTCATACACCATTTACACACAAGGAACAACTGTTAAATGTGTAACTAAATATAAGAAGAAAGTAAATTATTTGCATCAGACTTTAATGCCACCAGATCTCAGATCAGTCGAGCAGCGTCTTAAGTGATTCTTAAGAGTCTTGAGTGATCCATTAGACAACACATCATAAAAACACAAAATGAGGGAATATATTTTGAAGAATAATTGTCATCTCTACAGTAGATGTCCTAAAGCTTAGAGAATCTTCGCAAAGCAGCACTAAAGGTGCTTGGCTGAAAATTCTCAGCACTAAATCCATTTTTTTTCTGAAGCTTTTAACCACATATTTGGACCACCTCTACAGATTAGGTTTAGTTGTCATAGTAATGATTTAGCTCTCACCACATGACGCAACTATGAAATTTGGGCCTTTTGATAACAGAGAGAAGAAGTAAATTACTCTAAATAGTGTTGTGTAAATTTTTAGGGGTTTATTTAGTTGCTCGTTCAAAGGCCATGAATGATCCTTTGAGCTTAGCGCTGATTCTGTCAAGAAACTTTGTGGTGGAATGGATGGACTGAAAAAATGATAGGAAACATGCAGGAGAAAGAGACACATCCAACGTCCCAGGACAAACTCGAACCAGAGATCATGTAGTTCATAGTTTCAGTTTTAACCTCACAATCACAGGGACACCCCATCACTGAGAGACACTTTATGCCATCAATGTCTTTAAAAATTGAACAAAAAAGACCATTTTTATCCCTCCTATTATATTACTAAGTGTCCTATTTTTGATCGGACCATTTCTTGTATAACAAGCAGCGTAGAATCAAAGTTTAAATGTAAATAAAAAGAACTGCATCTGGTCAAAGTGCATGCAAGTCAATCTAAATCCCACATGCTGTATTGCAAGTACAGAGACTCAAACTAAAATTTATATATTAGAAAAAGTAGTGCTGAGAATTCAACCAAGAGGCATGGAGCTTCCCCAGAAACTAAAGTACTCATATATAGCAGATCTGAAAACAGGAATTCATCAAAATGTTTAGTTGGCAGCCCACAGATTTAGTAAAAGTACATATCTGCCTCCTTATTTGTCATAACAACAGCATTTTATAAATAATACCCTGAACCTAAAAACGACTTCTCTGTCATTCCAAACACGAGAAGGTCTACATGAGGTGAGTTTCTGAGGGCCTTTCAGTGTTGACGTGTTACAGACAGTTTAGGTACAAATCAATGTCAGTTTGAAAGGTCAACAGGTAGGAGACCCGAGCAGAGTCAGACTCAGGTGGAGAAAAACAAACTCTCACCTGGAAGATTTAGGTACCTCAATGTCCTGGTTTAAGCTTGCACCTCGTTTGACCTCACTACTCTGTGCAAGATTGACCTTTGCCCCAAAGATGGAGAGAAGGAGAGATAAATAAGCTTTAGGCAATTTACTTGAAGGGTCATAGTCAAATCAAAAGCACCAATGAATGGTTGAGGATATGTAGACCTAGTTTATGAAGTGGGCAATGTAGTTTATAGACCCCACAAGTTTGAGATTGAGGAGAACAGTCCATCCATCCATCCATCCATCCATCCATCCATCCATCCATCTAGCTGATTGATAACGCAGAACAGTACCCAACTGAGTGTTGCCATGAGAATAGGAGGCTGTGTTTCCCTGGCAACTATTCTTCAAAGGCCTCTGCCTCCCTCCTGTCTGCACTCTCTCATGATGAGATTCAATGATGCAAGTGCAGCAGCAGTAGTGCTAATAGTTACAACAGTCAACGAGTAAGACAGTGCTAAACTCGTGACAGATGCTGAATGAATGGTATAAGCTTAACAAGCTTAGCCCATTTTTGAAATGTAAAAATTGGAAAGAAAGAAGGATCTTCTAGGTTTTCAGATTAGACTGACTGAGCTTTTGAAAGGTTAAAGCTGATAATTTTGGAGAGAAGCTTTACATCCTTTGTTCCTGACCATGATCCAGGAGCGCTTATTACATTATAGCTCAAATGATATCACTCCATCAAGACCATCATGAGACACTTTAAGTTTTAGGGCTACAATTATTTTTTGATTATAGCAAGATTCAAAATGAGTAACCCTAAATATAATATGTAAGTAGTTGCTTGCAGAGACAAAATCACAGAGAATTATCACCAGTCTGCAATTCCTTTCAGAGCTTCCTGTTAATTAGCTTGTTTAAGCATCTGTTTTGGTTTTCTCATCACCAAAAATTGCTGGGGTTTTTTTTGTTTTGTTTACTGTTTTGTTCAGTCTGTCTGTTCCTGTTAGAGAAGTTTTTGGTCACGACAGGCAGCTGTTTTTACTGAAAAAACTGTTAAAACACACAGTGACAGACAGACAGAAAACGTTAGCAGCTAGCTAGTGATCATAGTGGAGCGTTTGGTTACATTTAGTATCGACCAATATAAAGGAGATTGAATGCTGGATTGACATAAAGTGGGTGGACACACTTAAATGCAAATGACTGATAACATTGCTCCAGTTCCTCTAAATGTGTAATCAGGCAACTGTATGCTAACATGTTCATCCTGTTAGCTAACAGGTGCTAACATATTAGTGTTGTGATCGATCACAGCTTGTTTCTGCTGTGCCCAAGTTGGGAAAAATTAGTTATTGCATATTTCAAGTAGACAAATAATATTTTGAGATGTAGCAGGTGGTCAAATCTGGGTGAATTAAATTTCACTAGAAAGTTATCTATGTGAAATCAATCAACAAAGCTAATGTAGGCAGACAACCATTTCCACCTTTTTACAAAATAATGTGTCTGTCTTTGTCCTTCCTTTTCCTGTCTCTTGTTGAGACAGTGCTTCTTAGAACCAAAATCAAGGCTTTCTACAGTTCTGCTTTTTTCCCAGCACTCTACTGTATGCAATGTCAAATTTTATGTTAATTTCTCTCCCTTCCTGTCTATCTGTCTGTCTCTTTGTCAGGTGGTGGGTGCTGATGCTGTAACCACTGTGTGGAGCTGACAAGCCCTGGTTGATGCAGTGAAGTGTTCCAGAGGGATAAACACAAGTGAAGGTAGGAATGAAAAATGAGGAGTGGAAAAAAAAAGGAAAAAGCTGAAAAATAAGGACACAGCAGAGAAACACCTTATGGGCGAGTCTGAGAGGGGAAGACGGATGGACAATTTAGGGCGAAGGAAACAGTGATGGGAAGAGAGGAAAGATGAGAGCTGGGAGAGGACAGTCATTGCATTTGTTGTATACAGTACAGCTGCTGAATGGGTTTGATTCACAGGCCGCTGAATGCCCAGTCAGCCAATGTGCGACAGGGAGATCATTGGTTGGAGAGTAAGAGACGCAGATGGAGAGGGGAGCTCAGATGGTGTTATTGGTGAGTTAATAGAGGTTAGACTTGGCAAAGACAGGCAGCGCTGTTTCTGTGCTCAGTAAATCCACACCAATGAAGCTCCTGGTCTGTAACAGGAGGAATCTTTCAGTAAGAGCTGAAAGGAAGTGGGGAGGCCTCGCTCTGCCGCTTGGCTTCCAGTCTGGAGCAGGTTTGCTTTTCAGACGCCATGTGGGAGCCCAGCCGTGTCTTTATTAAGACTCGAGGAGCCCCTCGGTTTGGTTTCTCCTGCTGGACTACAGATGAGAGCTGTGTGTGCTTTGCAGTTGCATAAGAGAAGCACTTTGCTCCACTTTCATGCTGGCTGACTGCAAACATTGTGCATATTTGCCTGTAAGAGAAACTGCAACCAACGGCCCCCAAACACACTTCCTAATTTACAGAATGCCATGTCTTAATGTTTAAACATTGTGCCTGTGATAGACCCACTGGCTTTAATGTAATCTACATTATGTACCCCAGTTTGCCGTGCCGCCCGATTGTCGCTCCCTTTCTGCCACTTAGTTTCGTTTGCACCTAAGGGCCACCAGTGAGACTGAGTGGCTCTATGACGGAGATGTGCTGTGACAAGACAAGGCCAGAGGAGCTGGGAGAGTGCTGCTGAGTGGTGAAATAGAGAAGTTAGGCAGAGAGGAGCACTGGGAGGGAAATTTTTGAGGAAGCCATTCTGACGTCAGAAACGAAAAGAGAAGACTTTTCTCTTTTTGTGTATGAACTGAAAGCAGATGAACAAATACATCAGGGCTATCCAGCCCAAAGGTAAAAGACAGAGGTGTAAATAACCTGAACACATTTTGTGCTCATTATAGCAACAACCTCAGCCAGCAGAGGATCATCTTCTACAAACAGCTTGAAAAAAAAAGACACAACAGGCAAGATCTAGCACACAGAATTGACAAAACCACAGGTCTTTAAATAGATGGCTAAAAAAGAGAAGTGTGAAGTGGTCAGAGATACACAGAGGGAGAAAGAGAGAGAGCTGAAGTTTACATCAGTCTCTATAAAAAGCAGAGTGGCAACCAGTGCCGCCGTGGGACTGCAGTGATCGCTCTAACCTCGCTTGCTAACCTGGGATTTACTCACGGCAACGATTTCACAAAAGCAGGAAGGATAAAGACGTAAAGGGGGGGGGAGAAGAAACTGAGGGCTAAAGACAAAGGAAGAGGCGAATCAGTTGGATCGGAGAAGAAGGGTAAGAACAGAGAGATGTGAGAAGGTTTCTGTTAGTTTCTCGATTTCCTGTTTTTTTTGTTAAAGGCTTCATGTCGTTTTGTGCTCACCATATGTGTCTTGCAATTAATGCAAAGACCGGTTGCTGCTCCGGTAGTAAAGACTGATGCGTCAGATCGCTGTTGTAAGCAACTGACCCAGCGTTCGAGCAAACTGGATACTTTTTTTTTTTCTCCACATCTTCTGCTGAGACGAGCAGACAATATCACCAGGCCAACAGTATCCTGGCAACCATCAGCCGAGCTCTGCTCTTGGGATGGACCACATGCTGCTCCAGACCCTGCGTATGTGTGTTAAAGTACGTGTGTGTATGTGTGTGTGAGTGTCAGAAAAGCTTTCATTGCTTTATATGAGGCTCCGATGTGAATCTCAGCTTGACTTCGCCTTTGCAATCACCTTGTCAGGTTGAAGATATGAATCTGGTATTCATTTATTCATAGCATCCTGCCATCCTGGAGCAGGTGGTCTAAAAGTCGGGGGGGGGGGGGACTGGGTGTGTTTTACATGTTTGGACTGATGCTCACAGGTTACAGCAGTGACTCAGCACAGCGCTCTCTTTCTCTCGCTCCTGATAGATTTTTTTTTATGGGTAGAGTACACATGTGATGCAGTAGATACAGCGCTCATCTGAAAGAAAAGTTCCCCCCTTCGGAGGATGTCAGCAAGCTGGCTCAGCGACTGCACGGTGTAACTCCATCCCCTGTCTAACTACACCTCAGTGCTGCATTGCAACACCCGTTCTTGCTGAGTAACAGCGAAAAAAGACGGCCTTCATTTTGCAAGATGGTGACATCTCATAAACATGCTAATGCTGGCCATAAATTAGTCTTGCAGGAGGGAAACTCGTGGGCCTCCACTGTGTGCTAACTTTGCACATAAACACAGAGGGTACGGCAGAGGAAGTGAAACTTGGCAGCTGCTTCTTCTGCTGCTGAAATCCCTCTATGATCGAGAGGAGGCTTTCATACTTGCACAGCTGAGAGTCATTTTGAATATTGGATTCCTCTCGTTTTTATGTTTATTGTTATTCTTTTTTTTCAAGCAAGCCCACATGTGGTCTCTCTGTCCTTTTCCTCTTTGATGCCTAAAACTAATTTTCTTTTAATCTCCTCTTTAAATAGCTTTGAGGTTGATAAAATCATATTATTTCACAATGTCTGACGATACACAGTATCAGCTTTTTACAGCCTTTAATTGAAGCTGATACTGTGTTTACAGTGAGTCAAACATTCAAACCCTGGGCTTAATTTTTTAAGACTGCACCATTAAAGGAAATTGAAATATACTAAATACCTAAAACACAATTCAAAATTTAGTCTGACACTACCGTTACCTTTAGAAACTTTGAAATATTCATCAATTCAATATAAAGATCTATACGTTTTAAATCAAAGATGATTGATGCATCTAAAAATGCATCTAATGTTACATCATATTCCGAAGTATTTCTCAATGCTTGTGTTTATCAAATGAGAAAAAAAACGTTTGGTAAACTCTTTGATGGTGATGAAAACATATTTTGAAATAGCTCCAAATGAATGAAGTTACCTAACAATTATGACACCCGACATGATAGAAAATAAGCTGTTGTGGCTTGTGTAAACCTCTGTATCTGATAAAAAAGACTTTAACTCTGTTTTGAACAAGCAGGCGTACTCAAGTTGCTTTGCCCAGGGGACACTTTTTGCAAAATGACAGGAGGCCAGGGACCAGTTAATAAACAATGATATTTACCAGATAAAATCCCAGAGTGGCTTGCCCCTTGATGATTAGTTTGTCAAGCTACACAAAGTGAAACAGCAGCAGCTTTCTCAGCAGCAAGTTGTTGCAGCTGTCAGGATCATTGACAGCTTCAGAGTAGTAATATTCTCTCTCTTTTTTCTTTTTTTATTTGCAGTGCTGCACTGAGATTAGCATGTTTTGGCTCCATATATTTGCAACTTGCATATAGCAATCGTCATTTTGCATATTAAAACATTAGTTTGGATAGGGATTAGGTGTCATATTAAAGGCAAATTCTTCTGTTTATGTTTCAGTGAATATTCTGTTTTCTTTGTTAGCTTTTTGAAGTTTGTTGTCCTCTCTCATCTTTGACAAGAGACAGTTCAGCTGTATTTGAACTTTGCTTAAACAACAAGTGTCCTTCTGTGTGCTGCACAGATCTCTGGTAATAGCTAATATGCAACTTCTCAACAGCCAAGGGACATATTAAACATGAACTTACTAACATAACTAAACAATATCACAGTGTAAATTCAGTCATTTATATTGTGAATTAGAAAATGATCATCCGGAACCTTGTTGTAGGATAAAAGTTCGTTATTTGTGGTCGACACTTCCTGGCTGCAGTGGAACTGAAGGGCTTTAACCAGGGGCAACTTTCATGGCCTTAAATTCTAAGACACCTGACATATGCTGTTTTGTCTGGTGCTGAATTTGAACTTGCAAGCTTTTAGACTTGGTATATCCTGTGCCTCTGACCTACAATACAGCATAACCTGATAAAGCTTGCATCGCTGGTTTCATAAAGCACTGGCATCTGGCCTTTGGTCATGATAGAGCTTGTCATAAAGTATCTATAGACTGCTGTACATGAAGGGCATTAGGAGAAAGTAGCCCGTACATAGCAGGCTTTTATTAGGTTACTATAGTAATGTAAATGGATTAAAACCACTGCTCAGCTCTAGTGACTCCCATTGAGTGAGCTAAATGATTCACTACTGGATTTTAGCTCCCGTCTAATCGAATACAGCGTATATTGTGCATGCAATGCAAACTGTGATCAGTGTCATTTATAACTGGAATGTCTGACTTCGCTCTGGAGATATTACTTTGACAGAAGGATGGAGGAGGAGAGGAAGGAGGCATAATTAGGAATGTGCAGATGGGTAAAAAAATAAATAAATAGCTCAGCCACAACCTGCTGTGTTCTCCTTGTGCATGTTGTGTGTTTTCTTGCGCGTTGCCAGGTTCTGCGTACTGTATGCATTTTGTTGTTTCCTCCCGTCCAGGTCGCCAGCCATGGGGAACCTCATTAAGGTCCTTGGCAAGGATTTAGAGAACTGTCCACATTTTTTCCTGGACTTTGAAAGTAAGTGAGCGCCGGGGTGTGTGCGCGTGTCTGTGTGCTTGAAATGTGAGAGCACATGTGTGCAGCGGAGGTGTTCAGTGGGAGGTCGCGAGGTGGGGTCAGGGGAGGTATATTTGGATGCGAGCTGCTGAGTTGTTGATGGTGTGATGGAGTGGTGTTGTGGGTGTGGTTTATCATTATCAGATGCTCTCTAGTCCCACTCTCAGTGCTTTCTGTAGCCCTCCTATCCACTGATATGTATAAACACAAGGTGCGTAGGTATAAATAAAACAGCGTGTAGGTAATCAGGCAAACAAGAGGCAGAATGAATCAAAACTAGTGCCATTTATAGAGAGGAGTTCATTTATAATGTTCCCTCTGAACAACACTGTACTCTGTTTTCTATGAGAAAAGTTACAACTGACTTATATGTACTATACTCTGACTTTGATACATTATGTACAGCTTTGACTCATTACAACATGCAAGAGTGCCATCATATGGAAATTAGATTAATCACAATACGATCAACAAAATCTTCCAAAAATTTAAAACAAATAAATTGAGATTGAATAAAAATGATTTGAAACAAAAAAAATTACCCTTAAAAGTAAAACCTGTGATGAAGCTGTACAAGAGTACACTATTTAATTACAACATTGTCTGCTTTCATGCAGTGCTCCAGTTTTCACCTGCACTTCTAACACACACACACACACACACACTAAAGATCATCACAGCGTCAACATGAGGTTCTTATGTGTAGTTTTAGAATGTATTCAGTCTTTTATTATGTTAAAAAATAAGATCTTATATAATTAAAGATTCTTAAGATTCACTATGCTTTTAGGTAGATTAAATTCTCTCTTAGTTTGATTCTTTGTTTATTTGATGTTATGTGTCATAAAATAAGCCATTAAGTTAAAACTATATTTTTCACTCAGAGTTCTGCAAATGCTAATTAGATTTCCTGGACTGTCTGCCCTCAATGTCCCATTCACACACATTCTCTTTAACATTTTCCATCCTTGGTGACTCAGCGACTTTTTTCAATAATTAATACCAAGAGTGGGATTAAAGAAGCTCTGCGTCCATGTTGCCATGCTTCACCCAGGACACCATGCCATTCCAACAACCCCCTCTCTCATCCAGACCCCCACCCCAACACCTTCACCTCTCACACACCACACACACACACAACTCACACACACATACACACATGAACACGCGCACAACCCTGACACCCATCCCCTCATCACCCACAGACTTCTCCCCTCTCTCTGTTCCAGGGGGCTCATGGGAAACCTCCTGAAAGTGCTGGCTTGCGCCGAACTTGAGCATGGCCCAATAGTTTTCCTTGACTTTGAACGTGAGACCATCCGCTTCTTATTTTTTTGAGTTCTCCCTTTCTCTTTGTTGCCTTTGCTTTGTTTTCCTCATTCCATTTAACTTAGCTGACCATTGTGTCATCTTTAAATCCTTAGTTACCCCTGTCTTCCTCTTCTCCTCCTCACTTACTTCCTTATCTTTGATTTCTGCTCCCGGGACTGGCATTTGAAAGTCATTTGGCTTCTCTCTAAGGAGTCTTATTCACAGGCGCCCCATCTTATTAGATGCAGACAGATGCACAATGGCATGGTGACGTTGTCGCAAAATGACAATAATAGTGCTTTGATCTCGGCTCTAAAGCTACAAAAACTGAGGAGAAATAAACTGAATGTCAGTCCTGTGTGGGTTTCTGTTACTCAGGGATGATGATGGCTAACAAAACGTCTGTCGTCATTCCTCCACCTCCTCATTTCCTCATCTCCTATTGTGTCACCAACTGTATGTCTGACCAATCTGTATGAGTGTCTGTATGCGCGCGTGTGTGTGTGTGTGTGCTTTATACTAAATAATATGTGTGTAAGAGATGAAGACAAAGAAAAAGTGAAAAGCGGAGAGAAAGATTGCGAAGGAGGTTGATAAAGAAAGCCGCCACTATCCCCTCTTTTCTCATTTTCCCAGTCAGTGAATTCTAACCTTGGCAGTGTGAAAATGTCTATCTTAACAAACAACAACTATCTTAAAATCTTCTGTAGTTTTGGCAACAAATAGAACATTTTGCAAGAATAATCAACAAGAGTCTGTAGCCATGTTAGCAACTATATGAGGCTGTACCCTTTGAGCTGAATGCTAATGTTGGCAAGCTAACATGCTAATGTTTAGCTACAAACATTTACCATGTCCACCATCTTACTTTGGTGTGCAAGCATGTTTGCTAACATTTGCTAGTCGGCACTAAACACAGAACCATGCTGCTAGCTAAAAATCCAAAATGTTCATTTAATTTCCTTCAGACTAAAGTGTTTTAGTCTTTTTATTCCCTCTTTCACGACACATTTTTTACTGGTCAGACACGGTGCTGGATCAAATATTTAATATATAAAGAGAAATAAATTGTACAGGAGATTTTAAGATTGGTAATGAGACTAAATGAATTGTTAAGATGGAGATATTTTGCAGTGTATACCAACATATTCTGCCCCTCCTCAACTACTTTCCCCCCCTTTTAACAGCTGGCTTCCTCCTCCTTTAATGACTGTATGTTACAGTGAGAGTGGGAGAGCTCACTGCTGGCAAGAGACGTCATCTGTCAAACAGGCTGAATTTACCCTTCATTTATTATGCCTGTGATTCACTTTACTTCAAAAGCAAATGGAATGAGTCAGACTCAGGCATGGCAGATTTAGACACCCCCCCCACCCCCACCCCAAACCACCCCTGTGCCATCTGCGAGCTCTCCTTCTCATCCCAGAGACACAGTCACCTCTGTCACACAGCACAGTGTTTGGTTTAAACACCATACTCAGCCCTCATGAAGCTATCGAAGGCTGAGTGCTAATCATTAAACTGTGATAAAACCCTTTTGAAGGATCAGGAGCAAAACTGACATCAGAGTTGAAAAATGTGGAGAATTTCTTGTGCAATGTCTCACACACGAAACCAGGACAGTTAGAATGATCTGTTGGTCACCTTGTCTGACATAACAAGCAGGCTAAACATCTCTGTTCAGATGACAAATTAAAGCAACATTAATTCTTTGAAGGAATAGTTCCACATTTCTTTTGCTGTCTCTTGTACTTCTCCTGCAAAACTTCACTTTTGAGCTTACAGACAGGTGTCAGTTAGCATTGCTAAGCATAGCTAACATAAAAAGTGCAAAAAAATCCAGTAAAGCTTACTATACATGTTATTTCTAATTTGTTTAATTCATACAAAACCAAAGGAAGCCATCGTCCAGGAACCTGCGGTTTTATCAGAGCACTAAAACCCAAATAAAACATTTGCAAAGAAATGTTCGAGCTTTCACAGTATTTATGGTAAGCTAAGCTAACAGTCTCCTGGCTCAGGGTTTATATTTAGTGTACAGGTATAAAAATTGTAATCTAGCACAGCAAGACAGCAAATTATACCCTTTAAAGCTATGAGCATAAACAATGCACATTTATTTAGGCTAAACAAGATATGTTGTTGTTTACCAGAGAATTGGAGGAGCACATTAGTGAGAAGTCATCACTAAAATAACATTTCTCGCTGTGCTTATTATGGTAGCCAGGATAGCAAATACTCCATGATTACTATTTCTCTGCAGGGAGGCAATGCCTCAGGGTGCAAAAATAATCAGCAGTGCTACCACATGTGGCGAGCTGCCTGGGCACACTCCCACTCTCACTTTATACCTGAGTCACACATTGAGACGCACGGCTTGACAAAGAGAAAACCAAACACACTTATGACTCAAGAGGACGCATCCTAAATTGTGTCCCTAAAAACACTTAATCCCTGCTGTACGCATGCAGCACGCCACATGGGCAAACAAAGCAGAACTGTGACTGGGAGGTGCCCTGCGGCAAAAACACTGAGTTTACAGTAGCCTATGTGTGCTGCTCAGTGTGTATCTGTGAAACAGAGAAAGAGACAGAGTGATTATGCCCCAGAGGTTGTCCTCCCCGCTGCTTGTTTGTTTTTAACATTTCTCACAATTAAACCTTAAGGGCAAAAAAAAAAAAACAACAAAAAAAAACCTCCACCATTCGTAGACATGGAGGGGGAAGCGAGAAAAAGATGGGTAAGAGTATTACATTAATCAGATGGCACAATTAAACCTACCCAGGCCCGTATAAATCCCAGCTTAATGAACATTTAATAGGATTACAGTTCAGGAGTCAGACACATTGTCCAAGTGATGCAATCTAGGCACTTTTACGCCACCTAAAAACCATGAAAATGTTTAACTATCAGATGTTACATCCTTTTTGGGATAGTTTCCTGAAGTGAAACTAGCTTGACGATGTCTGCTCCTTACTAGATGACCATACACCCCAATCAAACCTCTCAGTGTGACAGAACGTGGCTTGCAGGTCTCTTGTTAAAATTTTGTGGTGAGGGAATTGGATCTTCCTTTTACTGGCCAGATTTTGCCCTTTTGACTTGTGCGGCTGCAATGCCCACTGCAGTTATTATCACTTGTAGGGACATCTCATTTTAATTGCAGTCATATAGCAAGTAGCTGGTAATTTTAGGCTTTTATCTGGCCTGGTAGGATATCATCTTTCATCACTAACCTCCTTATCTCCTTAAATCTCTCCTTTTTCTTCACCCTCCATCTTCGATTCGCTCTTTTCTGCCACCTCCCCTCAATACATTAATCCCTTCCTGTACATCACACTTTCACTTCCCACTCTTTCTTTCTTTCTTCCTCTTTCCCTCCTTCTCTCTTTACTTTCCTTCTTTTTCCCCTCCCAGATGCCCAGCCCACAGAGGCAGAGACAGCCGTGTGGAACCAGGTCAGCGCTGTGCTGGAGGAGGCTCATGGGATCCTGGCCGAGCTGCAGTCCTATAATGGCGCGGGCCAGGAGATACGAGAAGTGAGCACAAAGTAGTCAATAAACTGTCGAGCCGTGGTGCAGTGTAGAGAAAAAAAAAAAAACACTTGGCGCCAAGGTTAAAATCTGTCATGCTGTGTACCATAAAGTAAATATATGCAGAGACAGAAATGTGTGAAACTTTCTTTTTTCCCAATGAACATTTTATGCAATATGCTGTTTTTGGCAGCAGTGTGATGATAGAGGCATAAACATCATCCGTTAGAAAGCTGGTATGCTGGTCTTGATGAACACCAACTTTAGTGTGTTCAGGTTCAGCTTTTGCTCAGTGACACATAGCTGGAAACTAGTTCCCTCTGCAGCTTGAACGATGGCTGCTGATTGCTCAGCTGCTGGCATCACTCTGCTTGTTCACATATAGTGCTGATTTGTCTCCTTCCCTTGCTTCCTTGCCTTAAAAACTTGTCATAGACACATGGGCAGACAAGACTATTTCATTAAGCTTGATCGCCCTTTTTTTCTTTTACCATGTGTTTGTATCTTACCTGCTGTAGGGTTGAGCTGTTACCTCTAACATTTGGTCATTTTTTAATAACACTGGAGACAAAATTCAGAATTGCATACAAACATGCATCTTTTCAAATGGATATCATATTTGGAGGAACATAAGAAGGAACGTTTTGCATCATTCTGTTTTTGTTGTTGTCAATAAATCTCATGAAAAGACCAAAAACAACCACAGAAGGATCCTACTAATAAATAATAACTGTGTTGGCAAAGCCCGACACAGTGCAGCCGTTTCTGTCATACCACCACTTTTATAATTCAAAAACAAAAAAATTGTAAAAACATATTAACGTGTCACAGGTTTGCACCAGATGTCATGGTCCTTCATTATAATTAACATGGACACTGTAGTTTATCTTGAATAAACGTCACGTACACTCTCCTGCTGCTCTAAATACTGACTCGCAAACCTGCATTAATTCATGGCTGAAAATAGTACCCAGGGAATGCGCTGTTCCTGCCTCTGTAAGGTTTACTGAAACTGCAGTGACCAGCTGTTTGAGGAAACTGAAAAAAACAAAAAGCTATTTTTAAAAATGAAACTTTAAATTTGTGACCTTTTTTTTTTATTTAGATGTTCAATAGGATTAGATGGTGGCACTGGTGGCTGAATGCCACAAAAAGTGATAAAAACATTAATGTACTGAGATAAATACTAAATAATGTATAGTTGATATTTGATAATAAAAACAGAATAAAATAAATGAAGTCTTATCCTATAAAGAAAAATGTTTCTACTTTGATGGCAAAAGCCCATCACTTAGCTTGGGCAACAATGTCTAATCATTTATTAACATTACCACATATTACAGTCATGTGTCATTAGGTGGTTATTAAGTAATTCCTCTGACACAAAATAAGGCTGGTACATTGCTGGCATTTGATGCAGAGTGTCTATTAACTCCTTTTGCTGAACCGAAATCAGTATAGTATTGCAATTGAAGTTGAAACTGAAAATGTTACTAAAATGAAACTTTGCTTTAAGGAAGAGAGGATAGAGGAGATGGGGAGGGTTTTAAATCCTTTTTGGAAAGTAACATCTGTGCTTCTGCCTGTGTTTCTTGCCCACAGGCCATCCAGAACCCAGGCGACCTTGCTCTTCAGGAGAAGGCCTGGAATGCAGTCTGCCCCCTGGTGGCCAAACTGAAGCGATTCTATGAGTTTTCTCTCAGACTGGGTGAGAACGGCTATTCATACAATCTATAAAGTAATTTCAGGTGATGTAACAAGCTCTCTGGAGGCCATATTGAAAGTGCAGTAGGAGCTGGAATTATATTTGTACAGGTATAGAGTCAGAGGGCACACAGAGAGAGATGCATCATTCACATTCATGTCTGTTTGCAAAGGATAAAATTAGACATCCTAAAAAAGGTGTAATATCTGATGTCTGACACGTTCAACACTGGTCTTACAGGTTACTGTTGCATTGTGAAACTAGCTGTTTTTTTTCTTTTTGACAGCTATTTTCTATTTAAAGGATGTGAGACATGACACGTAAAATATGTGACAGGAACTATTGGTGTACATTAGAATGTGACCCTTAACCACAGCACAATAAACATATTGTATATGTTTAGTGAACCTTAAATAAGGAGCAGATATATTTTAACAGGGAGGCTCTTATCATTACCAGTAATGGGGAGAGGCTCGATTTGTATTGTCAGTGCAGCCTCACAGCTCCGCTCAGTGTTGTTATGTGCCACAATCGTGATTTTACAAGCAGTTTTAGTTCGACAGCATTCCTAAACTCACACACACATACACATACACATCGTGATGTCCTCTCAGCCATCTCTGCAGCATCCTGACCCAGCAGCTAAGCAGCCGTTGCTACGGAAACAGTGGTACATGGTCGTCCAGCACAGAGAGAGAGAGAGACAGGGAGAGTAGAGAGAGAGAAAGAAGTATGAGCAGAGGAATGGAGTTCAGCCGCCGCCTCTGCACTGCCTTCCAATAATACTTCGATCTCATGGACATCGTGTTCTCAGATTACCATAGAAAGAGGGCTAACTAATTATTAATGACAATCTATCAGTGCTAATGTATCTCTGAGAAACAGTACAATGAATGTCTTGTAGACATCACCTTCTAAAAAGGAAAGGGATCAAATCTTAATGACTATGAGAGTGCAAACTAGATTATCCCACTATTTTTTTGCCCCTAAAACCAGCTTTTTTTATGTCTGTATTTGATCAAAGGAGATAATATGAGGTTAAGAGGTCACAAGTACAGTAAACAAACAGCTGCAGTGTTTCTCCATCCAATCTGTCAGTATATGCCCTCAGGAATCGGTGCCCAGGATGGGAAACATGTGCTCTGTGCTAACAGCAGGAGGGAATGTGAGGTTTCTGCTCAGGCCCTTTAGATGAAACACTTCAGTGCTGTATTTATAGAAGGTCCTTATACATTTTTAATGCAGAGGAAGGGATGAGGCCTCTAGAGACTTTGCTTCTGAGGCATTACTACCTCATACAGCCTTTTGAGTCCAGCTCTGGTGTCTGATTTGTCAGAGGCAGCAAAGCAAGGAAAAGGATGGGGTCGACAGCATACGTGACACACACTGTATGTGGTCACTCATATGGTGACCACAGGGGTGTCCAGGCCACAGCGTGATCTCGATGGAGCACCACTTAAAGTTCATTTTGTACTTTAGAGTAAATTGACTGGTAATGCATGTGCTTATAGACGGTAAAAGGATCTATTAAACTGCTGAAAGTAAGACAAGATCAAAAATACTCTTCAGGTCCAAACAAGCGTGTTAAAGGACTTCAGTTTTGGTTTTGTCTCTGTTATGCTGCTGAATATTGAAATAAATAATAATGTGTAAATAATAAATAATGTGTGTTTGGCTTAGATTGATGAAGAGAGAAGCTGTAAAATAATTTGATAAATGAAACCACCTTTATTCTGACTTTTCTCATTTTCCCAGTCAATGAACTCTACACTGTGAAATAATATCCATCTAAATAAGTCATTTAATTTTGTACTCAATATTAAGGTCTCATTTTAGTTTCAGTAATAAGGTGACTAATTGAGAACTAAGAGTCTAGACAGCAATGCTAGGCTCAGAGGCTGCAGACACAGCAGTGCTTTCATCTCAATACCAGTGTTAGCATGCTAGCATGCTTAAAATGACAAATTTAGCATGTTTCACGGTAATCATGTTTATCACATTCACCATCTTGCTTGAGTGTATTAGCATGCTAACACTTGCTAACTATTGGAAGCTACATCAGCTGCCACTATCATAAAACACCTAAATCTCTGTACCAGTTAGCATTTAGGGTAATTGGGCACCAGGTTTTACCAAGAGAGAAAAATGCTTGGCAAAATAAAAACTTCAGTTTTGTACATTGATTTTGGTCTTTTTTTAAACTGTTCACCGTGATTACAACAGTTATTGGAGTTAAAATCAGTGGGGTACTCTTTAAGGGAAAACCGAAGTCATTTTGGTTAATCCCGAGAGAACTATGAATTTCATAGCAATCTATGAAGTTAAGTTGCTGTGGCGGACTGACCAATCAACACACCGACACTGCTTCCCTGGAGCCATGTCACTACCTTGACTAATAATGTTAAAAAAATAAAAAGAGCCTGTACATTTAAAGTTCAACAGATGTTGTTCAAAAGCCTGAGGGCTCTACTGGTAAATTTCTGGTCACACTAAATGTTAAATCCCTGTTTGAGGAAATGAACCCTGCTCTCAGTGGAGATCCAAAGGTCTGTTGTACTGCCTGAGGCCGGATCCCCCTGTACTTTAAAAAGTGCTAGGTACATTTCTGCAAGCCTGACGGCCCAACAGGTATCCAATAATATCCAATGAGGAGGTGACAGAAACTGGAGTTAAGTGATTTCATCTGTTTGAACTTCCTTAAATCTTGCTGCCACTGCTGCATTTTGTTGTTAAAATCTGGTGACATGAAGGAAACTTCAGATCCGAGCCAGATTACAGAGACTTAGAACAGCCTGAACACGAGGAGATAAAAAGCTTGTACAGCAGCGGCAGTACGACATGCGGATTCCAGCTCGTGCAGACACATTTCTGACATGTTTACTATGTTTACAGAGAATGCCTTGCGCAGCCTGCTAGAGGCGCTGACCAGCCCGCCGTACGCTCCCATGCAGCACCTGGAGAGAGAGCAGGCCCTGGCCAAACAGTTTGCTGAGATCCTTCATTTTACACTCAGCTTTGATGAACTAAAGGTGAAGGGACTCATTCTTGATCTAATTACAGTCCCCAGAGACTGACCTTTACTGTTTTGAAAAATCAATATCCTCTTTGAATTGCCTTTTGAGAACCTCAATCACCTCATCTCTCACCATGCAGATGACAAATCCAGCCATTCAGAATGATTTCAGCTACTACAGGAGGACTATAAGCAGGAACAGGCTGAACAACCAGCAGGTGAGGCCTTGGAGGCATGATCTGGTTCAAGCTGTTATTGTTGCATACATGATCAAATGTTCTGCCTCAGCAGCATGGCTCCACTTTCTCTCTCTAAGCATTAATGACTGAAGAGGAGGTGTTTCCTTCCTCCTCACAACACAAAGAGATGTACAAGTAATATTTTATTTGCCGTCCAAGTTACATAAATTAGAGCCAGGATTGGCTTCATTCTCTCTGGATGACATGTTTTTTGGACTAGATTCACTTATGATTAATGCTTTTTCTCTGTTGTATTGGCACACAGCTGGAAGCGGAGAATGAGGTTAACAATGAGATGGCCAATCGGATGTCCCTGTTCTACGCTGAAGCAACACCCATGTTGAAGACTCTGAGTAACGCCACCACCAAGTTCGTCTCAGAGGTAGATTTTTTAATTCTTCCCAAGTCAGATCCACATATAAGGCTACTGTATTGAAAGCAAGAACTTTTAGATTTAACTGAGCTGGAGTCCAGATTTAACTCTCATGAATACAATCAATGTCAAGAAAACCAAAAATCAAGCAAAGTCACGTGGAACTGATTTAGAAGTCATCCAAAAAATAACTTAGGGAAGTGTTAAAAGTAGCTTTCCTTCCAAGTGAGAGTTACCAGTCATCCAAAGCAGTAAAGATCAGAGATGGAGAGGAGCTACAGAACAGTGTGAACAGAAAGAAGACTGAGGTCCATCATAGCTGACAAGGCTGAGAAAAAGAGCAGAATCTTCGCGTAAATAGGCTTACAAAGTGAACACAAAACAGAAGTCCCCTTTCTGTTTGTTGGTTCTCTTTAGACTCAGCGTGGTTAACGCAAACAGCGCCAAAAATAATATATCATATTTATCAAAAGGCTATCTGTTCATTAGTCATGAGTCTGTTAAGAATTTAATGCACAAACTATTTGTGGATTTTATGTGAACTAATCAATCAAACAGTGGGGACTGACCAGAGTCAACAGGACTCTACCGATCACCCTGACTACTCTCATGTTTACTCATCGAGCAGTTTGTGGTCAGTTTCGGGCTGTCAGTGCTAAATAAACACAGAGTACATGCAGATCACAGCAAACAGGCCGTTATTTAAAAAACCCACAGAGTCCAATGGCCTCATTCAGTAACATGAGAAAAATGGAAGTAATATCAAGAGAACAAAATTACTGAATAATGTTGCTATAATAGTCTTATAACACAACTCAGAGGCACTGTCTCTTTAACATTTAATACGCCTCTGTTGTATGATATGGTTATGTTGGACTTTAGAAATATATTCTGCCTTTTATCTTTATCATGGAGTCAAATAAACCCCATGAAACAAATGTCCCCTTTATAAAGCTGCTACACTAAAGCGGGTGGTCTTGCATGACCGAACCATTACAACAAAGCATTTTAATTGTTTAAAAGACAGTGACTTTGAGTTCTGTCTTAAATTTTTGCATTAATTTATAATCTTATCCAAAGAGCACCTTTTAAGTCCAGAAAGCACACGTACCCCTGCATTATTTCACTATATAATGTTGCTTTGACATTGTCAAAATATATGTCTATAAATACAATCATAAATAACTTAGATAACTTTTTATCAGTGTCACTGTTTAAAAGGCTTTTTCATCATAGCGTGATTCAGTCGTTGGTTGTCTTTGCACCCTTGAAGCTTCACCTTAAGTGGCCGTGCTGGACTGTTGCGTGACACCTTGCGACCCTCTTCTTTCCTTTGCTGTTGAAGCAGTGTTTTATCTTGGAAGCTTTTCCTGACTTTACACCTCAATACTTTTGAGACTCATGAAAAATGTAGAGGACATGCTGGTCATGATTGCCTTTTAGCGGAGTTGCTTCTCTGACCTCATACTTTTACTGAACTCTGCAGATGTGCTCTGTCTCCACCTGGTGGTAGGACATTTTGTTCAGTCAGCATATAAACTACAGAGAACACTGTTGGTGCATTTGTTAGAAGAAAATGGATGAACTTTAATTATGTTTATCTATTTTTTAAAACATTCTCTTATTTTTTTAACCACAGAAACATTTTTTTGGTCCTGATTTTTTTTTTTTTTGTGCTTCAGAATAAGACCCTGCCCATCGAGGACACCACAGACTGCCTGAGCACCATGGCTTGTGTGTGCCGTGTCATGCTGGAGACTCCGTGAGTCTTTTCCAAACTTTTACCCCTGTATTTCATCCCATTCTCAATCTTCTCTCCCTGTCCTTCTCCCCAAAGGTCAGAACCGAGATTTTAATTAACGAGCCCTTTCAAAGTGAACACAAAAGAGGCCTTCTCAAGTTTGAGCCTCTAATTCAATAGACTGATTAACAGCAATTCATGGAGTGAACTGTTAACAGAGTCCTTCACGCTTAATTTAAAGATTTTTAATCTTTTTTTATTAGATGTCTTTATGTGAGCAAAAAGTCATCAGCAAATTTTCAGGGCAACCATAAAGAGCCTCAAATAACACAAGTGATCTGCCATGACTCAATGTCCCATCCTGTCCTCTGTCATTATCATATTGTAATGTTCTTCTTGTTAAATGTCTTTCCTCCTCTGTCGCAGGGAGTACCGTTGTCGGTTCACCAACACAGACACCATGCTGTTCTGCATGAGGGTGATGGTGGGAGTCATCATCCTCTATGACCACGTTCACCCTGTCGGGGCTTTTGCCAAGACCTCCAAAATTGATGTGAGTGCAGACAGATGCACAACTCTGTCACATTTCTTCCTCCTGAAGATTTGCAACACTGTTGAAACTCTCTTTTTTAAAATTTTCTATTGGAATATATTAGAAATTGTAGCGCACATCAGTCCAAGCTATGCAGAGTTATTTCTGCGCCAATACTTTTCCCCTATGAAATGAAACAGAAATTTTAGAAGGGATTGTTTAGAAGTGTTGGAAGCCCTTGGGAGACAGAGCGGCTACAGTCTAAGAAGTTATATGTGGCTTGTATTTAAAAAAAATGGCCTGTCATGTCATCCATCCTCAATGCAAAAAAGGCTCATTCAAGTTTTTCTTGTAGAAGATAAATACTTATTTGTTATGAAGCTTTAGTTGTGAAATTGTGACCAGCTTGCAAACATGTATGCATTATGTGTTTACATTAATATTTAATTCCTTACTGAAAACACATCATCATCATCAGGACAAAACAATCAATAAAACCTGCAGTAAAAGCTGTTCAGCCCTTAAAAGCTGAAACCACCAACAGTATAGTACAGCTTCTGTGGAGAGTTTTACTGTTCAAGCTCATGTTATAAATGCAGTTTAAAATGCTTTATATCTTGATTAACTTTTTTCAGACAGGGATTTTTTAGATTTTTACGAAACAATTTATTTTCACATTACAGAACACATGGGTTAACTGGTAATTATAAGCATAAAAAGTTGTAATCAGAACAACACAATCAGTTTAGCCCTTTTTTTCATATAACTGTACCCAATTCTTGTAAAATGGTGGAAAACATAAACTTGTCCAAGCTGTAATAACTATTGTAATCAAACAGTCTGTGGAGCAAAAAATCATTATTTGATTCACCTGTTTACATCTCATGTCATGTAACAAGTCGAAAAGGTTAGAATGACAGGTCAAACCTCTATAAAGACACATGTTTACTTTTGTATGATACATTGTCAACATTACACCTTCAGATGAGGTTGCTTGCTGTTAGAAATGTGTGTTTCTGAGTCTGACTGTGACTGCAGCAGCAGCAGCAGGAGATGAGGTGGATCTGAAGCTGCTGACCTTTCTCTAACACCCTCTGTTGTCTTTGTGTCGGCCAGATGAAGGGCTGCATCAAGGTGCTGAAAGAGCAGCCGTCCAACAGTGTGGAGGGACTTCTGAACGCACTGAGGTGTGTGTGTGTGTGTGTGTGTATAAACATGTGTGTGAACGTGTGAGTGAGTGTTTCAGCATTAGAGACAGAGATATGACGCATGAGGATTTTAACATGTCTCTCTGTTTGTTGCCTCGTTCCTCAGGTATACAACACGGCATCTAAATGATGACAGCACCTCCAAACAAATCAGGGCCCTCCTGCAATGAGAAAGAGGGGAGTGGTGGAGAGAGGGAGGGAAGAAGGAGTGCACTTGAAGGAGGAGAAAGAAGAGGAGGAGGAGGAGGAGGAGGAGGAGGAAACAAGCTCCAGTGGCTGATAAACCTGTTTGTTTACAACGAACAAAGAGAATCATCTCCAGGTTAAGACAAACCTGTTGATAATAAGAGGAAAATAATTATATATATTGTCAGCTGTCCATCATTCTGTCTCTCATTTTGTAAAGTAAGAAAAGAGAAAAAGCCAGAAAAGAAAATATAGATATATATTAAAACAAGTAAAACACAAGCAGTAGATGGAAAATAAGTAGGATTTAAGAGGAAGCTATATTGCAAGATTTAAGGTCGGAACTGAAGCAAAGTGGAAAATTTCAAACAAAAAAAAAAAGGGTTCATGTCCCAGCAGTAGTCTGACAAGTATTTTTGCACACACTTTGAAAACATCCGTATCTCCTTTCCCCTTATAATCTGATCCCAACTCATCTCGGAGACTTTCCCCCGTGCCCCCTCACACACACTTCTTCAGAGGGGCTTTAAGCTCTTGAGGTGTGCAGATGCAGTGTTGTGGCTGCCTCCTTCAGCTGCACCGAACTCCACCTGCAGGCGATTTATGAAGCAATGTGATGGATGTTGTCCGGAGATTTGCTTCTACCTGTTTCGTTCCTTTTCTGATTATCGGTGCAGCTGAAGGAAGGGAGGCAAGGACGCAAGTGGTCTTTTTAGGAAGCCTCCTATATTTTTCGTCATGATTTCTTCCTCGTTGCCCATCCCTGTACCCCCTCATCCATCCATCCATCCATCCATCCATTCATGGGATATGTGGTTTTTCCTTGGCACAAAAACTTCCATCCATGCTGTGTGCCCCTTTACTGTACGTTCCAGCACAAAGAATCTCGTGAGCTGTCTGGCTTTACTTGAACAATGTCGTTCACTCTCTCTCTCTCTCTCTTTCTCCATGGTGCTAATGTGGTTTAGATATCACAGTGCTAGCTTGTTAGAAATCATGTACAAACGGGTTTCCTCCTTCCTTTTTTTTTGCACTAATTTGTTTCATCTTTAACATCTGAGGAAAAGCTGATCTGCTGTCAGCTGTTCTGTGATTTCACATTAGTGTACAAACAAAGGATAGATGACCTGCAAGATTCGAGAAAGGTGTTTGAGGAAACCACAGCACACTTACTTCTTCACCTAGTGCCAAAGCTGATTGGTTTTTGCTTTTATTACATCATCGAACCAGGCTTGAGGAGGGGGGGGATGAAATCTTGCAGACTTGTAAAACATCACCGATCATCGTTTTTAGTACGTATGAGGATGAGAAACAACATGAAATGTCACACATAGGTCAGAGGGTGGTCAAACTCACACACATGCATTTTTAAAGGGAGAGCTCTGAATGTTCCGGTGTAAATATGTGAGGCTTTTCTCAGCAGGCATCTACATGGTCAGCTTGGGTCCTCGAGGAAAAACACATCGATATCTGCATACAACTAGAGTTCTTTCTTTTAGTACCAGATTGTTAAAGAACTAAGTTCATTGATTAAGTGGGAAACGAAAACAAAAAGATTTAAAAGGAGATTAAAAAGAAGTGCTGTACTTTGGATGTCTATAGCCCTTAGTCTAATTTAATTTGATCTTATAATATATTTTCTATACAGGGGTATGTGCACAAGCATATTCTGTATAAATATATAGATGGCATGTTGTAAAAGTTCTGACAGAAATGTGTAAATAAGGTGTTTTTATTCATTTTTAATTGTTCAGTGACGCTGAAATTGGGTATGTGTTGTCTCTCAGAATTACCATGCGTTTGGCTTGGACCATCGGACTTGCCGTAGTCATAGGTTTCAGAAATTCAGCTTCATTATGGCGAATGAACCAGAGGGAGGGGAGGGATGCTAATGGGAGGGAAAGGGGCTGTCCATTTGCTTGTTATTTTGTACATTTTGTGCAACAATAAACTTGTCATTTATTACATTCAACCACCAATGTTCTGTGTCTGTTAAGCTGCACCCAATGCATCATGGTTTATGACTGCAGTGAGGTTCAACTTTTATGTTTTCCATGAAATTAACTGAAAGCAACTACAATGATATGCTACACCTGGTTTTTCTCAGTCACATGTCAAGTGCTGGCAGGTGTCGCAGCTCAACGAGGGCTGCCTTCCTAATGTTTATCATCTTAGTACCATATTTAGGTAACTAACAATAATACTGTCAACATACGATACACACAGTGCTATCAAAATTTTAAATGATAGGCTAACATTTAATAAGACTCTCTCTAAAAAAAAAGAAAAAAATCAGAGAACTACACTTTCATACTTAGGTCATTCTTCTTGTGCAAACTGGTCAAGATCAAGTTCTCCCTGATTCAAATCCAAAGTAAAATGTAAGTAAAGAGGGAAAACATCCTGAGCATTAGTTTAGCTAATATGTGGCTTCAGGAATTTGTCTTAGTGAAAGTTGGTGGATATCTTTCAAAGTTTAAGTCTTTTTAAGTACAAAATGCCTGATTTTTGTACTTCACACTATTTGGAAAACACAAAAAGGAAATTTTGTAAGAAAAGACTGCAAATCTGGTAGGTGATCACTTGATTTGACAAACTTGGACTGAATACACCTTCCAATACCTCAACATGGATTTTTGCACAATCACTGGATTTTGTCTCCCATCACAGACATTTGAATCACATCAGGGATCTCCTGGTGTTCAGTATGAACAGGAAATTATCAGGAAGTGGATGCACATCCATGAATTATTTTCAGGTACAGGGTGACAATAAACTGCACAAACAAAACAGAAATGTTACAGGCACATTGTTCCTGGATTTTGTTCCCAGTTCTTCTTTAATTCTGCATAGACTTGACTTAACTAGGAACAAGATAACAATATTCTGATACTTTTTTCATTCAGTATAAAAAATAGAAAGACCACAAGCTAAACCTGTGTCAGTATTCATATTAGCAGCTGACTTTTGTTTTAAGGCTGCGGTCACCCATTACATGTTTATTATAATATTCAAAAATTACAGAGAACAATAACAATGTGAATTTAATGAAGGGCAATTATAGTGTAGGTTTGAGTCCGACCTCTGAAGTGTGAAAATGTGGTTCCCAATATGAAGGTAAGAGGTGATAACTGTGGTAGTGATCAGACAAACACAAACCAAAACTAAATTCTGCAAAACATTACGGGGTTTCCTTTAATCGTGGCTTTTATTCCACCTATTTAAACACCGTAGTGTACTGCTGTGTAGTTTTAACTGACCACTAAAATCAAGTGAAACAATATAAAGAGGGAAAAGCAATTGCTGATTTAACTAATAACTGTGATGAAAGGTTTCGTGTAAAAAAATAAAAATTAGGAACCACTGAGGTTATTGATGATCATTAAAAACAAAACGTTGAAACATATGAGCATTAAGGCAAACTGAGCCTTAAACGACACACCTTCAAAAAGAAAGCACTGCAAGTTAACACAGTAAACTTCCACCTAATTTTTATTCTAAACTGAAATATGCAATGCATATATATGCAATTAAAAAATTACTAATTAGTATACATATTATATGATTACTCATGAACTTTCATCATCTAATCTTTTATGGTATAAGTTAAGGCTCAGCACTTCAGACGGTGCTGTTAGTTTTATCTGTTGTCATCCATTTTTATCAGCCTGTGCTACAAAGATTTTGATTTTTATCGTCCAGTTTCATTACACAGTGCGTGCTGGTACAATTTGTTCTCTCACTTCAGAATGTACTTCAGTCCTGTTCCCCCTATGACCACAAGGAGGCAGCAGAAGCTAATTTTACAAAAGACTGCCAAACCAACCAATTATAATTAATGCATTTGAGCAACCTGCTTTATTAGGATGGAAACAGAAGAGGTCAACCTGAGAACACTTTCTGACACTTGACATTAAAATAAAATATGAGATTATATATGATAGAACTGTTCGGATGTTCCTAATAAGTGGTAATGCTTGATTATGAATTAGCATCTAATATTTAAACATTAATATTTAGGGATCACTGTGACTGTTTTAAAGTAGGTTTTAGGTGAAAATCAGGCACACAGTCAGGTCAGCTGTAGAGTCTGTGAGGCCGTGTTGTACAGTGAGAGGGTTGGAAGGTGTAAAGTAGGGCAGGAGAGCCTGTCACAAGTTATATATGGAGAGGAGAGCAGCACGCAGACACTGTACCATCTTATAAGGCAAACTGCAACCACACCACAACACATAGAGAGGAGGACGCAGCTATAAGGAGACAGACACAGACACTCCTGAATCAACAGTGATTTGGATGTAAAATGAAAAAAGATACTAGGCAAATATGGTATCTTGTAGTTTGAAAAGGGAAATGAATGTGCATGAATGTGTGTGTGTGTGTGTGTGTGTGTGTGTGTGTATGTGTGTGTGTGTGTTACAGACCAGTATTTGTGGGTCTGACTTGGGCTTGGTGCCCTAACTGTCATGTAATAAATAAGGAACCAATGTGTCACTTTACTTCCCTAATCGTCAAAGTCAGAACGGTGTAACTCCTGACAAACATTTGGTTTTTACTGCCTTCAATAGAGAATATGCAGCATAAAATAACAGTTACATCAGATAAGCCAGTGATAAAATGTGACTTTATTTGAATGACAGTAGCTGAGAGTCACTAAAGGTGCTGCAGATATTAAAGGAAATTAACTGTAAATTTATACTTTAGAGCCAAAAATTTGTTTTCCTTTTTTTTTTCTATTCTAAGCATTCATCATGGGGCATTAAAACTCATTAAAACCCACACTAATGGAAATATTTAAAGGTTAGCACCTTCCAACACCTGTTCATTAGTCTGGGATACGCTGAGCTTTTAAAATAAAAAAGTTAGTTACAACAAATTTAATAATGAAATGAGGGAGTAAAATATGCAAACAAAAAGCCCATTGTAGGTTTTAGACTATTGTAATTGTAACATAGGTAGAACCTCCTCCACAGCAGCAGCAGACATGAGATTAGACTATACTTTCAAAACTATTAATTTATTCACTTGGCTGGAGTTGTGATTATAGAGCAAAACACCTGCAGAGCAGACACAGTTATGAGTGGGTGTGTTTTCTCTGCAGTTAGATTCCTCCAACAGTCGGAGCAACGTCTGATAATCCAAAACTTCCCCCTGAAATGTTTTGCAAATTCCCCTCTTTTCCCTCCGCACGTCGCGCGGCGGCTGCTGCAGGGCTCTGCCCAAACGGATCAGCTATTAACCGTTAACTGCCCAGAGGAAGGGACACTTTATCAGCCAAACTGTGTGTGTGTGATATGCATTCAACAGTGGTTTCACTGTGTTTGCTTCTCTTCCCGCCTTTCAGAGAACTATGCACACACAATAACAAACAGTGTTTTTTTCCCTTCTTTGTCTCCCTTTCACACACCTAACTGATGAACACTCCCTCACATATCAGCAGCCGGTCGTTGTCCTCACAAGCCGCAATGTAAATCAGCCCTGAGTGTCGTTAGTGCTGGTAAGCAACCGCTGCTCTGTTTCAATCTGCCACACAACTGTGCTGAGCGACACCTCTGTGTGTGTTTGTGAAGCCGCATAAGGACAACTGCTTTTCACTGCTCATCATTTAAATTACTTTATATGGAGAAGTTTAACACATTTTGGCATTTTTTTTCTTTGAAAGCTGGCAGCAAGTGTAATTTATAGACTGTTTTATTCATTTCATTTCAGTCAAAAATCACAAGACAGATGATGTATGAAGAGAAAGACAATACTCCAGCAACACTGTGAAAACAAGAACTTTATAGAGAGACCAAGGTGTGTGACAGTCTGTGGTTAACACCAAAGTTGTTCTTCATACTACAAGTGTTTCTGGAGTTCAGATTCTTCAAACTTTTTCTATTTTCCATTCACCTTAAAAGAAGGTGAAGTTGTGCCAGAAATCCTTACACAGCATGTATGCAGCTCAGCAGCATGCCAACATGTTAAACATGTTAAAATGCAGTTGTGTTGCTTTAGGTGCCAATAAAGTTTAAAACACTCATCAGCGATAGATGTGACCGTATTTTTATCTCGCACCTTTTTACAGGAGGAACTACAGGTATATTTGTGTGAGCAAACATTAGTGAATTATCAATAAAATTGCCCATTAAATACTCTTATTCTACTGCAGTGATATATTCTGAGTGAATCTCAATGGTGTTGCACTGGTGTGAAGCTTCAAATGCTGCATTACAAGTATATCCTTGTATTTCTACACAGGTCACATACACGCAGCTGCTGGTTTTAGGATAAAAGCCAGTTGTTTTACCAGTTCTTTACAAAGAATAACTGCAGCACATTACATAACTTCACTGCTGTGCATCGAATTTCACATATGTTTTATGACTGTTGTTATGCTACGACTGGTTTCTACATACCTCTAATGTTTCTCATGCATCAATTGTCATGATACTGCAGAAGGTGTGAGGTATACATAATGACATAGTCTGCAATAAAAACACGCACAAATGGAGTGTGAGCGCCTCAAGTATTTGACAGTGTATGAGGTGTGTGAGATCATGTTGAGTCCCCATCTTGCCTGCTGCTTAGCATGTTGAAGCACACAACTTCCTCATATAATAGGTCCCTTTGTTGGGAATGGGGTGTGTGAGCACATGTGTGTGTGAGCACATGTGTGTGCATGACAGCTGCTATTGGTCTACATGCAAGCTAATGTTACTGTATATTGGGTTGCATAACACACTTAAAACATGAGTGAGCCATGGGCTGTCACACAAAAGTGGACGGACAGACACACACACACAGACACACACACAAAGACACACACACGCATCTGTTAATCTACCTGTAAAAAGCTAGCTGAGCTCAACCTTTAACTGCTCCCGCAGGTTTTAAAGTTTTTGGTGAAGTATCAGTGACACAATGAAATTTAATTATTTTAAATATACAGCAGGCTCTGGTGAGCAGCCACATGTTTATACTCTGTACACAATATTTAAAATCAAAGGTGACAAAGCAAGTAGTTTTTTCATGCTTATACCCTCTATGCTACTCCTAAGAACAGATAGTTATGTGAATGCATTAATAATTATCTAATTATTTAAAACAAACCTTTTTTTAAAAATTGTATTTGAGTGTGAAAGTTGAGTTGAACAGTCTCACAGCTTGAGAATAAAAGCTGGCCTGTGATCTGGTAGTGTGGCAGTGGATGTTTCTGTATCTCTTTTCAGACAGCAGCAGGGTGAACAGGCTGTGACTGGGTGGGTGTTGTCTTTTATTATCCTTTGGGCTCTGTGCAGGGACCTCACCTCACTGATGTCACTGATGCTAAATAGATGGGTACTAATAATGTTCTGGGCTGTTTTAATCACCCACTACAAAACCTCATATATATATATATATATATATATATATTAGTGGTGGGACTCGATTAAAATTTTTAATCGCGTTAATTATAGGGTCT
>JAQMCX010000020.1:1487494-1523644 GCA_029814765.1 Acanthurus leucopareius | reverse complement strand
GTTAAAATCTTTATCGCGTTAAAATCTTTATAATTAATTGATCGAAATTAACGCGTTAAAGTCCCGGCCCTAAAAAATATATATATATATATATATATATATATATATATATTTATATATAAAATGAGTATTTTTAGTTCAAGATTGTGTTATGTGACTCATTTTGGCTTTTTGTCCAAATTCAACCTATTCCTAAATCAAACTTCAACCCTAAGCCCAACATAAACCCTCAGATGTCCCTTTTTTAAACTTTTCTTATTGTTCTGAGGACAGAAGAACAAGAAGGATCTCACTCAACCTACCTGTAATTGACTGACTTCCACACTGGCAGTGAAACAGTTAAGCGCTGCAGGAGGGGCGGGTCCCTGCCCCGCCCACTCTCAGCCTCTTTGCATATCAGGCGGGAAGCTCCGGTTCTTTGTTGCTGCTGAGCTCAGCCAAAGCCCCTCCCACAAAACTCCGCACTGGCGGGAAAAAGCCGGCTCCAGCGCTTAAGCCACTGACAATGGGGAAGTCCAGACACATGCACGCGTACACATGCACATGCGCGCACACACACGGTCTCTTTGTCTCATACAGTAGACTGCAGAGAGTATATTGCCCCGTGTGCACACACGCAATAAAATGAACACACATACACACACACACACAAAACAGGCAGTCAGGCTGCATTGTTGGTCCTTGATGGGCTGGAACACCCATTTCCTGCCTGAGAGCAAAAGGTGAAAACAAGGGGAGAGTCGGATAAATGAGAGAAGAAATGGACAGGAGGACAGACGAGGGGATGTGTTGCGGTATAAAGGCATATGAGACAAACACACGCACAAAACCAAAGTGTGTGAGTCGTGGCACAATGACATTTATGTAGCCCACCAGACACAATGCATAAAGGGTAAGCAGCTTTGTCTAAAATAAGCACATTACTTACAATGCATGCCAACAGTACGTGCTGTGTGTGTGTGTGCGTATGTGTGTGTGTTAGCGTTGCCCTGGGAAAAGAGTTCACTGGGTTGCTGGAAAAACAGGAAGGCAGATCATGCTCTGGATTGAGGAGGGAAGGAGAAGAAGAAGGGGGAAAAAAAGTATGGAGCGGCCCCCGCATTACATAACAAGGCAGGAAATATGCAGCAGAGAGAGAGAGAGAGAGAGAGAGAGAGAGAGAGAGAGAGAGAGAGAGAGGGACAGAGACTATGGGAAGTATAGGACATACACTGCACCTAAGACACTTTCCTCACAGGCTTTTCACATCTAATCATATCTCCTCCTCTCCTTGTCCTTCTGTCACTTTTTCGAACACGGCGGCCACTACAGGAGCCAGACAGCGTGACAAAAAGAGGGAGAGGGAGCTGCATAAACTCATTGAACCTCGCTTGTCCCTAGACACACACACACACACACACACACACACACACACACACATCAATAAATGATGGTCTGCACTTGGCTCTGGATGCATACATCAGATCACATTGAGACCTTATAAAACATTGTCTCTGGGCTGGTTCATGCTGCAACACACTCGTCCTTCACTTTGCAGCTCTGGTTGTACATGTGTGTGTGTGTGTGTGTGTGTGTGTGTGTGTGTGTAATCCATAATGAATATAAGCACAAACACACAGCTATTTCACTTATGCTGAAGGAACCATAAATACACACAAGCCACAGAGCGGATGGAGTTGCTGTGTGGTGTGTGCTTGTTTTATTTTAATGCTAATATGAAACACGCAAAGATGCAGATCTCTTACATGTTCACACACAGAAAAACACAATGCTCTCTTATCTGATTGAGTCACACCTGACAGTGTTGTGTTTCTCACTTGGTTACGCAACAACTAAGTTTTCAATTGTCTTTGTCCTCTTCCTGATGAACTGCAAAACACCGACCCTGAACAGAGGAAGCTCACATGCACACACACACACACACACACACACACACACACATCCATCTTCTATATGAAAAAAATAATGTTAGAAGACATAAAATTAGAGCCCTGGCTATACTCTGTGCTCAGGATCAAGCTGGCATGCACACAGCAGCCTGAGAGTCGGCCCCTCAATGCGCTTCGATGTGTTGCCTACAGTGTCAAAAAATGTTTTACATTCTCAACAAAGTCCTTCACATTCCAAAAACTTCTAGACTGATGTTATTTGACCATGTGGTGTCTAGCCTTCTGCCAAACATTTGGCCTTCTGTTTTATCTATAATCGCTCCACATTGGCAGAAGCGTTATTTCTCATAAATAAAGGTCCTTCTTGGTCGTCCAGTCAACAGTGTCTTCTATTATAGCTGCTGCTCTATCTGATTAGCTGCTTGCATGTCTGTCTATGTGCGTGCAAATGCGTGTGAGTGTGTTTTTTTTTTGTCTCGCCAGGGCCAGATGGCAGAGAATGTTTAGTCAAATGGGATTAGAGATTAGGATTAAGTGGACTTCAAATTACCTAGACGCACAGTCACTGGATGACACACTACTACAGCAGAGCTTTGAGGCGGAGAGGCCCTGGCAAGTTCAACAACACAGGCTTTGTTAAGCATACGGACTGGGAAAAGTCAGTTAAAAAAAGAGCTTGATTGGCTTAAAATGTTAAAAAGTTTTTTTTTTTCTCTCTCTCTCTCTCATGAATAACCAGTGTTTTGGTGTATTCTTTAAAGGAAATGCTTGACATTTCAGGGATACACTTGCTTAATTTCATGCTGGGAGTTAAATGAGAAGATTGGTATCACTTCTAACACATTTTTACCAAATATAACGCTAATTAGCTTAGCATAAAGACTAAAGCGAGGGGAGAAAAGCTTTCTGACTCAGTCAAAAGACAACAAAAACCCCTCTACAAACCGCTCTTGTTCACTTATTTACACACTTATTTACTTATATTACACAATATATCTATTTTGATATTGCAATTACATTAAAATCTAGTGTTGCCCTACACTTTTTTAGCCTTTATGCTAAGACACCCTATTGCTGACAGTAGCTACACTCTTAATGTACTCATATGTTAGTGATATCAATCCTTCTATGTAACATTAACTCTTTTAAAAAAATTAATAAGCATATTGCACAATTGATTTTAATATTAATCTGTAATGTTTCATGTTGATCATTTAGTCTATAAAATATTAAAAAGACTAAAAATCTCAGCAATACCAGAAGCTCTGTGAGTTTAGTCAGAGACGTACTAAATGCTAAATGCCAACATCAGTCTGATAACTTGAAAATTTTAATATGCTAATGGGATGGCAAGCATAATGTTTTCCATGCGACCAGCTATAGATAAGATATTGAGATATTTCAGTTTTGGACAAAGTGGTGGTCCAAGCAGATGACACTGCTTTCTCTGTTTCAGCCCAAATGTTAAAGGTATTTGATTAACAGGACTTTCAAATAGAAAACAAGACGATGGTAACATTGGAGATGCACAAACCAGCTGATGTTTAGCAATGTTTCCAAACAAATGACTAAAGCAATACATTGATTCCTGAAATCGACTCATTTTCCTGTTGACTTATCTTGTCAGCACCAGATCATACAAATGTTGTTCTCACATATTAATCATTGTACAGATTAAGTGATATCTCGGAAGTGGATGTTAAAGTGATGCAGAGAAAACAAACGTCTAATTAAGATGTATTCATTTGCAGCATATGTCGGATGTAACAAAGCCAGCACCAGAGGCCAGAACTCCATGGCAAACAGGCCAGACGCAGACAACAAGCATCTATAGGCTGCAGCATGTGTTACATAAGTCAGCCTGCAGTCCCCCCACAGCGGGCCTCGTGTGTAGGACAGTGTGTGCTCTGTGAACATATACAGCTAACTGAGCCGCTATAAGGCAGGGCTGGACTGAGAGAGGGAGAGAGAGAAATGGAGCGCTCGAACTGGGTGAATTACTGTGCGACTCGCTGGCTGATGCAGCTATACATATAAACACAGGCACACCAACAGCAGCAGCAGCAGCAGCGGCAGCAGGCTTCTTATCGAATCCTCAAGAAAGCAGAAAAGTCCTCTTACATATGTGTGTGTGCGTGTGTGTGTGTGTGTGGGTGGGGGGATTTAGCTACAGGTTTTGCTTTTCAAAGCTGGTTTAGTATGTTGAGTCTTCATGCTCCCTGTCTGCCGCTAATGAGTTCACTCAGTCCATGTACGCGTGTGTGGGTCCATAGATGATCCACTGCATCACGGTGCGTAAATCACTAATTAGCCTTGTGACCGTGGACGCTGCCCTAGTTCTCCACTTCTAAGAGCGCGTGTATGCGTGGTTCAAGGGATGAAGCCTTATGTCATTGAATTGCGCAAGCCTACTTTAAATGTGAAGTGATTCAGCAGTGCCTGGAGGTGCCAGGCCAGACTCACTGAGACGCTTGAGATAAGAACATACCACACATAAAGTTGCCCAAGACAAAATGGAATCGCATGACTGATAATATTCTTATACATGGATCACTCTCAGTGTTTGCTTTAGTAATTACAGGAACGATGGATGAAAAAAAAACAACAAAACCACTGGGGAGAGAAAACTGTTTGAAAAATGTACAACAGTAGGAAAGAAAAACAAACCGTCCCCACATAGGAAGGGTTGTAATAACCAGATACCAGTTGCACGGTGGCCTTTGCTATCAGTGTGACTCTCATACTGTATGTTAAGCCCCCAGTGAGCTTGAGGCCTGACCCAGTTTGAAAAGAGAGAATGTGGGACACACACACACACACACGCACACGCACACGCACACGCACACGCACACGCACACGCACACACACACACATTTCCAGTCATTATATGGCTGGAAATATTTTTAGTCATGTGGATGAGGTCAAACACTGAGAGCCTGTGAACATAACTTGTGTTGAAAGAAAACGTCTTATGCTCGACTAGAATAAAAGCTTTAAGAAAGAGACGATGGAGTGTTAGTCGGGAATGCGGAACAATTGTGTGATTCTTGGGAACAAGGGGGGTGTTGTCATGGTGAGAAGAAAAAAAGGGGCAGGTGAGGAGAGGGAAAGGGAGCGCCAAAAGAGGCCTCTGGAGCCATGCCAGGTATTGTGTAAGTGGTTTTACAGCAGGCAAGCACACCTTGGTTTGAAATGGGTACAGCACGCTGCTGGATAAACAAAGACCTGCAATCACCGGCATGAAAACACACTCTGTCCTCCTCGCAGCCTGAGCTGGTGGTTTATACCACTGTCAGAGCAGAAATGAGCTCAGCTAACCTCCCCTGAGAGACAACAGCACAAATCAGGTGACAAGTCATTATTAAATGAAGAGCTAGAAAAACATATTTAATGACAGTAAAACTAGGTGTCAGCACGCAAACAGTGAACAAGGCTCTGTGTCGTTTGAGGACGCCACTGAGATCACATTCAGCAGGTTTACATGATGTAATAAGAAAATCTGTTAGTGCTTTAGTCTGGGGAGAACTGGGATTTCAAAATACATGTATAGATGATAATCTGAATTAAAGACAAAGACTTTTTCTGAGTAGGATTTTTACAAAGGCACATTTATACTGGCCCTGGTGTTTTGTGCCTGCTCTATTGTTGGTCCATCTGCCATCTTTAACCTGGAAGTCAAACCGCATACGGTTACAAGGAGGTATCATTACGGCGAGTGATAGGGCAAAAACTACACATTTCTGTATAGACAAGGCGTCTAACTTTCTGCTGCCTCGGGTTAAGGTGTTAAATATCCCAAAAGGTAGAGGGGAAAATAATAAAAAAAAGGGAAGAAAAGCTGGATGAAGTAGAAATTATGAGAAGAGTAAGGCGTCCCGCTGCCACCTGCCATAGACTTACACCAATAAACCAGTTCTTCTTTGGTTCTTGTATACTGAGAAAGTGACAGTACAATTAAAATGTATCTCATCCTGCTGATTGAGATAAAGGTAAAACTACCACTGAGATCATGTGAAAACCTCTAAATTCCAAATTTGTGAATCTTCCTTCATCACGTCATTAACACAATACACATTATTCACTAGTTAAAAAACTTAAAGATACGTTGCTTTATTGCACATCTCCAAAACCAACTGTATAAAGTAAAATTTAAGCGCATGGTGGTTAATTTAAACATGTCAAAGAACTTTAATTCCTGAAATGCTACCAAATGTAGCAACAGTATGGAAGATCGCCACTTCATTTAAGGCACATATCGCAGATACAGAAAAATAAATCTCTCTCTTACAATTTAAATTACATTATTAGACAGTTGCAAAAAGGTCCTTAAAAATATTGTTTTTTTTCTTTTGCCCTTAACACAATAAAACATCTCATTTATCTCTTTAAGTCCATAATGTTGAACTGTAATGTCCATTACATCTGCTACAGAAATTAAGTGCTCCATCTGTAGCTCATCTCTATTTTATTAAAAATGAAATGCATTGACAAACAAGAAGATTGTGTAGCTTGATCAAAGGGATAATATAGCTCAGTTTCACTCTGTTGGAAGTAAGTAAGTAGCCTCACAAGACTGGAAGGAAACATCCAGCTGTTAGTGCTGAACAGTGGAAGCCCTGAATGAGGATGCATGTGTTTCACAGTCTGTGTGACTCTTAAAGTGTTACAGGTACTTCCTTGTGTGTTTCTGTGGTTTCGTGGGAAGACTCCTGAGAGCTTTCACTGGAGTCTGGAGCAACAGCAGCACACGAGTCCTCCGAGAGTCTCTCTGCAACCTCTGCAGCAGATGCAGGATGTGCAGCAGTAACCTGGGATTGGTCACAGTCAGGATCAGACTTCCTCTTCTTCCTCACATGATAGTGATGTTTTTTTGACTTCAGGTGAGCTGCAGGAAAAGTAAACAGAGAACAATGCTGCATATATTTGGCATGTAACATCTCAGTGAAGCATGATGCTGTTGATGTTGGAATACAAAGAGAAATGAATTGCCTGTGATTTTTTAATGTGATATTTTCATATTGTACAGTGCCGTACCTGTCCACTCCAGGTCACCGATAATCACTTTGTCACACAGTTCACATGAATGGTGGCTCCGTTTGTTTCTCTTCTCTTCCTCCTGCACTCTGATTGGTGCAACAGCTGGCTTCTCACCCTGATTGATAAAGCAAACAGTTTTAAGTTTCAGGGTTTGGCGTTGGAAAGTGTCTTGCTGAGTTTTTCTCTCACACAAACTTGAGGTCAGATAAACATTTGGGAGGCATTTCCTTCCTCATAAAACATCCATATTTGCTAGCTTGCAGTCTTCTTCATCATTGCCTTTGTTTGTGCACTGATACATTTGCTGGCATGTCACAGCCACAAACTGTCAATCAGCAAAAGAAATAAAAACTGGCAGGCAGCATGTGAATAACACATGTGCACATTGTGTGCACAATAGTTACAAAACAAAAACTTGCTTGTAAAAATCCTACCAGTTGTCCAAAACTCCACAAGACTTCTCTTTTACTTACATAATTACATGCTTACAAAACACTAGTTTTAAGTAACAATACCTAAAGAGCAAGATGAAACAAAGTTAAAGTCAGGTGTGAAGGAGAGTGAGGGTGGAAATAAAAGGAAAGAAAGGAAGTTGTGAGAAAAACAATGAGAGCAAAAGGAAAAGGAAAGTGACAGAGATCAAAATGAGAAAAAGGAGGAACAACTAAAGAAAAAGTTTAAAGGGTTGGATTCAGTAGTGTTGTGAGGCTGATGGAAATGGAAGAAAAAAGGGAAACAGGAAAATTAAAAAAAGGAAGGTAGAAAAAGTTTGCTGCAACAAGAGAAAACAGTTTCATTGGAAGGTAAAGAGAAGTGGTTGAAGTAAAATTGCAAGGGAAAAGCAAACGAGGAGAGAAAGAAATTCAGGGGTGTGGGAGGAAGGGAACACAATTAAAGTGCTGAAAAAGGGAAGAAAGGAAAGGAAAATGAAGAAAATGGAGAAAAAGAAAGCAAGCAAATAAAACAGTCAAGGGTAGAAGAACAAGAGGGAGTAACAAAGGAAGTGGACCCATCACTTCATCCCAGAAGCAGACGAAAGCTGCTGACAGACTGAAGCCCCACCTTGCTGAGACTGTCCAGTATCTGCAGTGCAGGGTTCAGCACCGTCTCCTCCCACCTCGACACATCCGTTACATCCAGGCCGTACACCGCCGGCACGTTGTCTCCTGGTCCTGTGTGTCACATACACACTCACACAGTTAGAACACATTGAGCTTTTTTTTTTTTTTTTTTTTTTTTTTAACAAGACCAACACAGGATGCCAAATATGTAATTAGGGGGTTTCGTTTTCAAAGCCAATATTTTGATTTAGTGATTCCGCTATTTATTTTAATTGGGGTTGTGGAAAAGCCCCGACAACAACATTTTAACCGCTGCTTACAAACACTACTGATTGTGTGACTGTGTCATCTCATGGAGGAAAGGTGCACTGATAATTTTCACATTTAAAATGCAATTTAAAAAAAAAAATGCATCCATCAAATTAAACAGGCTGACATTCACTAATATATTCGATTCTTATTATGGTGAGATACATTGACTTGCTAACTATGCGGCTGATGTTTTTACATGTAATATGAAACAAACAGACCCTAAAGTGAGTGGAATCGTATCAGGGAAGATGACGTGCACTTCAGGATGAATCCCATAAAAGCTGGGAAATTTACAGTAGCAGTGATGTGCCGGAGCCGCACCCTGAAGCTCTGTCAACCTGCTGACTCACACTGGCTCGATAATGTCTCTCCCTCCTTCCTCCCACCCTTCTCTCTTGTGCACCGTCTCTCTTCCCCCTCTCTCCCTCTCTCTCTCTTCCATCCCTCGCCATCAGTCTCGCTTCGGCTTTCACTCACTCTTTCGTTCTCTCCCTCTCCCTCCATCTAACCGTTCCACCCCCGTGTTTCTATTTTGCATCAGTCAGCAGTCTCCAGGCCAGGCCTCAGCACTAAACAGCAGCACCAGACCCTGCCCTGCTCGTCTGTCTGTGTGTATCTGTCTGTCTGCCTGCCTGCCCGCCTGTCTGCATCAAGAGCCCTTGCTCTGCAATGATTGAAGACACACAGATGCAAAGGAAACGAAGGTGTGGGCAACTTGCAAAGAAATAAACTGCAACTTTACGCAGGCAAAGTCACATTTTGTGCATCCAGTACATGTTTATAGAGTACATACTGGAGTGTTGAATCAGATATTTTATAAACAGACATGAACACATGTGTGCAGACAACACAAGAAAAAAACAAGAGTGAATTATGAAGGGTAAATGTACAAACTACTTTCAGGAAAACAGGCAAATATGATATCAGCTGCCTAATCCGGATTAACATATATTTTATATTAAGAGGTTATACCCTGCACCCTGCTGCACTGCATGATACACCTGTCAAGTGTTGAGGCAGTGATTTAAACACGTGAAATACACTGCTGAACTATATATTAAAAACTATGCTTTAGGTATCTCCTTTATTAAAGACTCTAGAGCCATGCTAGCAGCGCAGTGAAGCAATACTTGCACACAGCGATGCTTAAATGCTAGCGTTTGCATGTTGACATGATTTAAATAACACAGGCTCATCCTAATGTTTAGCAGGTATAATGTTAACAATGTTTACTGAGTTGGTTTAGTTAAATGGCTTTAAAATAAAGCATAACACGACAGCTCCTCAGAACATCCTGATTGCTCCTAAGTTAAACCCTAACCTGCTAACCCTAACCTCTGATTGGCTTGTGCAGCTGTATGATGGGACATCAGAGCTGCAGCTTCGTCCACCAATCACGACGGCACAGACTCTGGCTCCAAATGACGTCATCAATGCAGGATGGCAGCACCCGATCAGCAATATTTTGGCTCCGTTTTTGTAATTAAAGACACTGTCATACTGGAGAAATAAAAACTCTGGCCTAATAAGGGCATCTGAGGAAAAAGAGTAACAGAGTCAATAGGATTTGTCCTCCTAGGACAAATTTAAAATGTCTTGCTAATCCAACCAATAGCTGAGATATTTCAGTCATGACCACAGTAGTGCTCATGCACACTGCTGCCACGGTTAAAAGTTACAAAGAAATTACAAAGCTGGATTAAGTCAAGTGCACTTTTTTCATTAAATATCAATGTGTGAAGCACGCACACTCATGTAAATGAATCCCATTAACCTGTAAGGCACAGTTAGCCAACTCAATTATAGCTTAATCTTTCCCACACACAGACTTGAACTGTGGAGTTGGAGGGCAGCAGACACCCTGTGGACTGAAGTTACTGACTCTACTGGGAACTGTCTGGGACTCTATTATTGCAGAGGAAAACAGACTGGTAACTGTATAACTGGTCATCTGCGCTACAAAACTGCATTGACTGTGTCAGAGGAATGAGTGTGAGTGGGAACAATGAAAGTCTTCACACAGCGCTGCTTGAGAGCCATAAACTTTCATTTTTTGCCTGGTTCTTGGCACGGGCTACATTTCATCTCCTTCTGGTTCAAATTTGTCCAAAATGTTTCTTTTTCCAACTTTGCCTTAATTAAACAGGAGACCAAGGGTGTAAAAGCTAAGTAAACACAACCGTCTAAGCTCCACTGCACCTGCATCATTTGGCTTCCCAAAACTCTGCACTCTGTGTGTGTGTGTGTGTGTTTATACAGTCAGACAGCAGGTCGGTTTGTTAGTGTGTGTTTCTTTTAAAAACAGCAGTGACTGTTAATCAAAGACTCAGATTACACTGCTACAGTTTGTGTGTGTGTGTGCTTAAGGAGAAGTCCTTTGTTTCTGTGGCACAATGGCAGGCAGGCGGTGGAGGCGAGTGTCACCTGGCATACCTGCACCAGACGCAGAGCTGGAGCTCTCCAACTCCACCTCTCCAGCCGCCCTCCTCTTTTCTCCTGCTTTCTCTCTCCTTACTTTGTTCTATTATCTCTCTCAACACCACACCCTCCCACAATTCCCATTTGCAACCACCAACCTCCCACCGGGCAGAGTGGAGTAGTGGTTAATAAAAGGGAAAACAGTGTGTGGTGGGCTGCCAGATGCTGGATAGACCCCCCCACTAGCATTCTTGTTTGGGATCTGGTGAAATTTAACTCTGCTAATCCACTCTGTAGTGAATGAGGGTTGATAAGAAACGCTAAAGGGACAAAGAGCAGGGTGGTCGACACACACACACTTAGCGTAGCCTTTCGAGCACACAGGGAAGCCGTGCCAACAAGAAAAAGCATCTCCTGTCGCCGGGCAGCTGCTTGCCAGTGTTGTGCGTGTGTGTTGAAACAGTAGTCCACCTGTTGCTACAAATGGGCCAGGAGTCATTTGCTGCGTTATCTTTGTGTTTGCTGAGTGAGGATGTTTGCCTGTGTGTGCTTTGCTATAAAAACCTGACTACCAGTCTGGGTGCAGCGCGCCTCGGCCCAGCTGTGCTCCTTTGGCTGCCGTCCACACTGGAACCCGACAGCTGCATCTATTCACTCAACAGCCTCCTTCCTCTTTCCTTTAGTTCCTCTTCCACTTTTTGTCTCCCTTACCTCCTTCTGTTGTTCATGTTTGACATTTCTGCAGCAGGTTAAGTAATATGACATTTCTGCAGGTCCAGCCACATTCATCATCACAGCCTTTGTTGGTGTGTAAATTTAGCAGTTTTGTTGGTGGACTGAGAGTGAACCATTATCACTACTGTCAGTCCCCCTCTGTCACAAAGTTTCTTCTCATTCACTCTAATGGTTTTGAAACTGCAATAACAAATATTTCTTCGTCGGCAATGAATCAACTGACTACTTGGATGAGAAAAAGTTGCTTGTAGTGATGAAGGCATTTAGCTCGTTTTTATGACCCACAATTTGAGTGCTTTGGTTCACTTTCACTGCTTTCAACGCATCTTTTTTGGACACAGCAGGCAGCTGCTTTTATCCAAAAAAGAAAAAAAAAAAGCTCAAAAACTAGATATGCCTGATCTCCAGCACTGAAAGGAACACTAGCTGTTGAACATAGTGGAGCATTTAGCAGCAAGAGAGCCAGATATTTCCTGCAGGAATTGGTGAGGACCATTAAAACAGCTAAAAGGAGAGTGAATATTGGAATTATATTAACTGCACTACACACTACAATGCACTACCACTGTTTAGTTTCTAACATCTAGCTTTCTGAAAATAAACAAGGAGAAGCAGATGATTTAACCTAGCGGAATTTCCTGTAATTGGTGCAGAAATTCTCGCCATCCAAAAAAAATTCCTTCACGCTGGAAGCAAACCACACCATGATTTGATATGATGCAGATTGAGACCACTTTTCTCTTCCTCTGACCAAAAATCCAGCTGTGAAGTCCGGACCTTGGTCCAGAGGAGGCTTCACACCTGTAATTATGGTCTGGATCAAAATGAAAAGTCTAAAAGTTCGGACCAAACAAGGAAGGTTGAGTGTGTATAGAGAGTTGGGTGACATGCAGAAAGAGCCCTCTTATGGAGTTAAAACAAAGACGCTGCAGCTGCCTACCCCAATAATACCCCTGCTATTCTTTAGTCTTTGGGTGGTGCCTTTCTTCTCTCTCTCTCATCACACAACTTTTTCATCTTAGTCTACTAAAGGTGTTTAATTCATAATAAGATTCTTATTATTTCAATTCCTGGCATTTCTCTTTAACACACAGATAAAAACACACCTTCTACTGCATCTCCTTTTCACTCTCTTGTGTTATTCTCACATTGTCATCCTGTCTCTCCCCACCTAGTGTAGGTGACGGAGAAGGGTTTTGTGGCGACAACAGCCCTGGCTTGACCCCGCAGGCTCAACGGGAGGAGAATGCATTTGTGTGTGTGTGTTCACGTACACGAAAGCTTTGCACTCGCTTGAAGACAAGAGTGTAAACTCGCCCCACACCTGTTGCCCCAGCTGGATCAAATTACCTTCACTCTTTATCCATCCTGCTACCCATGTGTTGTTTCTGCCCCTGTCTCCTTCCCTCCCTCCCTCCATCCAGCCATCCATCCATCCATCCCTCCATCCATCCCTCTGTCACTCAGTCACTCGTGGGACTAAAAGACACCAACACTCCTGTTACTTAACACTCACGGGGCCTCGGTCAAACTACACCTGCGTATCCTGGTTACAGGTAGTGTGTGTGCTTGTGTGCATGTCTTAAGGGAATCAAAAAATAAAGCAACCTCTGAGGGCACTGACACCCCCTGCTTAAAATGTGGCGCTTATTAAAATTAATATAACCTCAAATTACCATTTTCTTTATGGGCAATTAAAACTTCTAATTAACATTCCCCTACAACCACACAGACACTTACACACACACACACACACACACACACACACACACACACACACACACACATACACATCCTATAAGCGTACGCCCACGTACAGATGCACTTAAAGGCAAGACAAATTAAGCTTGATTTAATTTGAGCTGGCTGACCTGGTGTTTAAATCCCCACAGCAACCAAAGTTGAGTGCATTAAGAGAGTATTTAAGACACTGAACGCTCACCTGCTCCCTCGCTGACAGTCGCTGCTAAAAACTGAACTGTAAAACACGGTTAAACTTGTGCCTCCGAGGCATGTGATCTGTGTATTTTAATGTATATTTCAGGTCAGTTTCTGGCTCCTTTAACCTATTTCATTGGCTGACTGAGGCTCTCTGTCATTTCCAGTTTGTTTTTCCCCTTTGATCCACTAGTCTCTGTGTGCTTGGGTTGGTCCACGTAGCCCCCGGTGACCCCGCTGCCCGACTTTGTGTGGTCGGGGCAAATTCCCGGCAGCTCTGTAATGCTTCAAGAGATTAGCCTGCTCAGCTGAGGCCTGCCGGCATCTGTGTGAGTGTGTGTGTGCGTGTGTGGGGCTCAGACAGAGCCAAAAAGAGGTCAGCAGTCACAGCAAGGGAGTGAGGAGTGCAGAGACGATGCAGACAGAGGGGTGGAGAGATCGGGTTAAAGAGCAAACCCTAAGTAAGGATGAACCCTGGACGCAAGGAAAAAGGCCGTCCTATAGGGCAAAACTTTGGATTTCTGACCCTGAAAAACACCTGAAATATGCAGACATAAACATGTGGGACTGCGATCCTTGGATTTTGTGTAAACAAGATCTTTTACTGGACAATCACATCATTTAACATAACATTTAACTTTCCGGCTCCAGTGCAAAGATTTTGGAAACATATACTCAAGCAGAAATAATAATTATTGAGGTAAAAGGAGTCCAACTTCCCACAGCTTTCCAAAGAACTCACTACAGTAGCAACACAGTTTCCAGGAGACTACTTCCTAAGTTTACTTTCAGTTGGATTCGAGAAAAGCGTTTGAGGTGTGTTCCTGAGCGTCTGAAGTTTGGTTGAAAGCTGTAAAAAGCTCATAATTCTTGCCCAGATCAACATAATTCATGCCAGAGTTTGCATTTCCCAAACAACTCCAGCACAGAAAATGCTGGGTATTTGTGCAAAGAAAGTAAACCTGACTCACCTTTTGCTGCAATGCAATGCAATGTCATTCCACAGTGGATTACCTTTTAAAACTGATATTTATGGTGCTTAGACTGACAGACACTTCATGGTACGTGTCCTTACAGATATTGCACAGCAAGTTTCAGACTAGACTCTATTTATTGTTACCACCTACACACACACAGACCTGTTTTTTTTCCAAATATCAGACAATCATCTTCAAAACTCAATAAATAAACAAACAAACAAACTAACTAAGTAGTGCTATCGAACTCTGTGTAGCCACTAATGTAAAATGTACTGTGGAGACTATAATAACTACAGGAATTTCAGAGGGGCTTCATCTATGTTTACCTCTGGTCTGACATCAAAACAAGTGTTTGGGATGATTTCTGTTCAACTGAAACTTTGAAAAGCTCTGAGAGGTTCATGCTCCTTGTCCTGATCGTTCTTACTTTTACCTTGTTTCCAAAAATCTCTGCAACGTAGGCGGTAAAGAAATTGTATTATCAAAACAAAAAGCCATAAAAAACAAGCTGACAAATGTCAGAATTTCCCTTTAAGACCTCAAGACCCTAAACAAAAAAAGAATGACACGTACACCTCCAGAGGAGTGTGGGTAATTTTTGAGGAGTGTCTGCTCACACCACATCTCTATTCATACTTTTAAAAGAGTTGAGAGAGTTTAGCAAGTTGTTCTGAACTGAGTCTGAGCGGCGACTGTCCCGACAAACACACACAGGCACCCATGCACGGACAACTTCAGACAGATTACTGCATATGTAAAAGCACAGGAACACAAACACACACACACACACACACACACACATGCAATGAAGACCATATGGTGTGTGCAGCGGGCAGGCAGGCGGTCAGAAAGAGGGGTATTGAGGTTTAGGACCTGGCGTGGCCTAAGCCACTTGGGCCTAACAGGATTAGGAGGCTGGGTTACTTCAGGGCATGCTGCTGGTGGGACACAGAGGCCAGGTTTCCATTTGGGACAGAGAAACACACACGGCCTTTATGTGTGCATTAAAACACGTCTGACGTCCAGGGGTTGCGACCAGGGTGGGAATCAGCACCTGCCGCACACTGGTTGATTTTGGCTGCGTTGGGTATTTATCCTTTCTGCAGCGCCAGACCAACCACTATAGTTCACTTATACGCATTTGACACCACAGGGGACTTAGCGCCGGGGAAAAAAGCATCCAAGGGTCTTAGCTGCAGGTGTAGGCTGGGGACGGATCTCGAAATATTATCCCTTCACCTCACAGCGGCTCACACACGCTGCATTAAAAAACAAGTCCAACTCTGTGCAAGTGAATGAATGATTTCCACAAATTAAACACGGTAATATTTTCAAACTAACAGGCCACTCTGAGCGTTGACATTCATGCTGAAAAATATTGAAAGAGCAGTTCTTCTTCATTTTCTCTCCGTAAGTTTGATGTAAAGGTCAACACTCGTCTACAAATGTGCACTAAATATGAAGCTACAACCAGGAGTTGTTAAGTTCAGCCTGAAAAAAGCTGAACCAAGTTAGGTTTGATGAGTAACTTAAAAAAGAAACATTTTCAAGATTGAGCTGATGTTCTTATTTGATGGCAAACAAAAATCACTGCATGTAATGATTGTTTTGAAAGTGACATCACCCCAATCCAACTGTGCACACATATACTCACTTAAGTATGTGCCAGGGAACACAATACGGTGTCTGAGAGGCTTATTGTGTGTCTAATGGACTGCATGAATCTCATCTTGTTAAAGAGAGTGCTGATTGCTAAGGAACTGGCCTGTGCAGGACAAACACACACGCACAAACCAGTAAACAGAAACCGCATGAGGTGGACGGCGTGTACTCACGTTTAAGAAAGCGGTTACGGACCCATTTGTTCTGTTTGCGGGCATAGCGCCTTGTAGCAATCTTCAAAGCTTCTATACCTGCACGGAGTAAAAAGGGAGGCTGTTATAGATGAAGGGGAGGCGGGAGGATCATCTTTGAACAGGTTGTTCTGGTTGATAAATCAACCAGTTCACCGGACCATGAATCTTAATCCATCACTGTGACTTTGATCAGGTATCTCTCTGACCTTTGTCTCGCAGTGTGTCTTTCTCCTGCTGTGTGCTGCTTTCAGGAGCAGTCAGGTAGTCATGAAACTCCTTAAAACCAATCGACTGGAAAATCCCATGTTGATAGTCCTGACTAGAAAGGAGAGGACATGAGGGGAGAGTAAAGGAGAGAGGAGGAGAGGACATGGGAGGTGAGGAGAGGAGAGGACATTAGAGGAGAGGAGAAGGGAAAAGAGGAGAGGAGAGAAGGAAATGAAACATTATCCATCAATAAAAAATAAAAAAAAAAAGTTTCCGTCTCCAGCTTGACATTTCCAGACACCCGGTGGTGACTCATTTCACCTTTTCCTCCTCCTCTATCTCTCCTTCTCTCCCCGAACAAAGAGTATCAGTCTGAGCAGATGGGAGGCTCTTCGGGGTACGAAGTGACAGAATGACATTAAAAAATCTGAATAGCACTGGCAGAGGGACCCCCGGGTGTCTGAACTTAGTAGCTAGACCAGAGTGACATCAGGCTGGGGCAGAAGCCCACAGGTTACCTCGTCAGACAGTAGAGACAGTAAAGACGGAACATTTTCATCAATGTCAGACCAAATCTACCCAATATGAGCCTCGTTTTCTTCTCTAGCCCAGCTTCACCTTTCAGATGTTTGTATAATCTCCACAGCATGTATGCATGTTCAGTTCAATGACCTGAACCTTTTTGAATTCAAGCCACTGGAAAAAAACAAGCAGTAACTTGAGTAGTATTTTTTTTTTCTCTACAACCACAAGAAAATGTTTCCTCTTTATTATTAGACTTAGCTCGAGGATACGTTTGTTAGGCCTTAATTTTTAATTTATTTTTTTTTAACTTTTTTCATAATTTTTATTTTATTTACTTGAATAATTCTTTGCCTTTGTCATTGTTTTGTTATTGTGACTCATATCTTGCAAAATTCCATTTATTGTCTATTTTTGCTGTAACTTTGTGTCACTGCTGTTTCAGTCTTATACTGTGTAGTGACTGAGGTTGAATGTTTGCATGGAAGATGCTAAATGCATAGAGCTGAGTCGAGATTTGAGTTAAGCGTTGAATAAAATAAGTGGTGTTATAAATACGCAACTGTTTACAGAGTGTGTAATGGACAGCACTGCATGCACAGAATCTACAGGCATGTGACACAAAGTTACTTTCTGTATCTGCTTATTGCACAAAAACATCTGCATTTATAGTTTATACCTGACCTTGGCAGATCTTGTTAAAGGTACTGAGATTTATACTCCTCAGATGTAAATGTTAAAGTTTAGTTACTAAGAAAATCTAAGACATAAAAAATATATTAAACATTTTTTTAACTTTGATCATGTAATAAAACAAGATTCTTTTCTGAGGCTGTGTAACTTGTGATGATCCAAATGGAAATAAAACTGAAGGGTTTTTCAGAGGACCATCATGTCATCACTTTGAACGTTTAAACTGAAAATCTGTATTTTTCGGAACTTTTCCTGGAACTGGTTGTGATTTATAGACTTCTTTTTATCTTCTCCAATTTATTTTACGGCTAAAACTCACTGTTCTTGCTGTTAATATTGTCTCTTTGTGGAGCACTGTTATTTTTTTAAAAACATATTATTGTACAACATTACAATAAAGAATTATGACTATTTTTGGTCCATAACTTACACTTGTAACCGAAACAAGAAGAGGAAATTACAAAAATAAATCTGGCCAGAAGGGCAGAGACAGAAATTTGAGAATAGCGACAGAGCGCAGGAAATGTAGAGTCAATGGAGGGAGAAAAAAGAAAGACGGAGGAAGAGAGGGAGGAAGAGATTTGACCTTGATGTCTGGCCACAGCAGCCAGGCGGGGATAGAGACATGAGGGCAAAGAGGAGAGAGACAGACGGACAGAGGAGGGGGGAGTAAAGTGCTTGGGTGATCAGATTGCTGAGAGAGCAATAGTGGCAGAGATGGAAGAAGACAGAGAGAGAGAGAGAGAGAGAGAGGATGAAGAGAGAGAAGGAGGAGGAGGAGGCTGCTGCTTGATGAGGTGGGATGGGGTGATGAAAGAAAGGAATTGGCAACTTCCTGGGCAACGTTCCACCAATGCATCAACTCTGCGCAGCCACACCCCATCACACACATACAATACCAACATCTGCTGCCAAGAGAGACCAACAGCAGAGTTCACATGTGTAACAGAAGCTCACACACACACACACACATTTTAAACATATTTCATGTCACCAATCACAGCACATTAAATTCTTATTTGAACAGGATTGCTTTTTACTGCAAATTTGGTCCTGTGGTTGTAATTATGGCCCAGCACATGCTACATTTTATGCATGATGGGAACACAGAGACACCAGTCACAGAACAGCAGCACTGGAGCCATACCACTGACAGAGTGACGCGGCTCCAGTATGCTACTGGTCATGAGGTTTTTGTTAAAGAAAATGTCAGGGACAACTTGGTGATTGTGAGAGAGATAAGAACAGAATCTTGACCGCACGAATGTTTATCTTCAAATAGCATCTTCGACAGACAACATGTTGCTCTAAGTAATTTGTTCAGGGTCACCAGGATGTCTCTGCAGCGTGGGGCAAAAATACAGAGCCCTGAGGTAATAAGCAGCAATCACCAGACTCCCATGATAGCGTTAATATCCTATGGAGGGGGGCTTATCTTTGCAATTATTAATAACCACTCCACATACTGAAAAAATATCAGTCCCATCTGAACTTCACTACCAACAGTGTGGGCTGTATCTAATTTGGTCTCCGGGCCTTTGGGAAATGACAGCATAGAGAGCAGAGTGACCTGTCAGACTAGAAAGGAGAAATAAATAACTGGATAGCTGCTTGACCGACTTCACTTCACTTCACTCCTCTTGCCTCGTTACAAAAGAAAGAGACAAGTTAAGTCTGGATCCAGACTGAGAGTCTGGATCATTAATTTAGACAGCGGGAGGAGAATGTGATCTTGAACTTGTTGCGCGTACACTAAGTACAAAGACAACCTCTTAATGTTCTATAGCAATGATGACAGGGCCAAAGCTGAGCATGACATACGTTTTTGGCCCACATTAAAGATTCATCATCACACTCAATACGCTTAGGTGACTGTGGTTGATTTTGCAGAACAAAAAAAAGGCAAGGAGAAGCTATTTAAAGGGAGAACAATGCAACATCCATTGTGGGTGTTAAAGAGGGAACTGCACTAATTTGACACGTCAAAGCTTGTTTGCAGGTCAAGGAGAGTACAACTGTAAATGTGAAGAAAGTTGTATAAAGCCTGTCAGGGCTCCAGAAGGAGCTAAACAAAGTCTGGTAAACGTCCTCAAGTGATGTCACTTGAGTCAGCATATGTTGTGTGTGAAAACAGCAAATCTGAGAATAAAGGATCTTGAGATCAGGTGTAATAAAGAAGTGAGCAACCCTACATAGCCCACTCCTCATGTCTTTTTGAGATTATCAGCTCAGGACTAATTTAGCAGCAAAAAATCTTCATCTCTGAATGAATTTCTGGCAGTCAGTATGCATTACGGCTAATGTAGGCACCTGGTTTTGATGAGGAAGAAGAATTCACAAAATCAAAAACACACATGTAAGATTTGGCTGCTTTTTCTTTGACTCTCTTTAAAACTCAATAAGAGATGACAGAAAACACTGCCATTCATGACAATGTTATATTTAAAAAGATATTTATACTGTGTGTAATAATACACACGTAGTAATACTGCATAAATAATCAAGCGCCTCTTGAATAATCTCTGTTTCTTTTTGTTTTCGCTTTGTCAAGTAAGTAGTTATAATGCACCTTAACACTGGTTGGATTCCCATTATTACTAGAACAGAAAAACTACCAAACAAGCCGCTAAAATCCAAATTTTTTTGCCTCAAGCGAAACTATTTAGACAGAGTTTCGAACAATGACAACTTGACAACACTAAAAGTTAATCAATTCAGAATGGACATGATCCTGTCTTGCTGCTGATTTGCTCACCTGTTATCTTGGACTTTTTGCTGATTATAGCGGATGTGAAAGTCTCTGAGCTCCTCGATCAGTCCGGCAGACAACATCCCATCTACACGAGCATCCAACCGTGTGTCGAAAGCTGGCGGGAAGCAGAGAGGGAGAAATATAACAAGTGTAGCAGCAAAATAAGACAGATTCATGTAAACAGTTATTTCATGCTGCACTGAAACTCCCATATCAAGGCTATTTCTGTCATTTTGATAAATAGCAATAACAGTAAAATGAAAATCCATACAATCCCCCATATTTACCATCCATTTCAGCGTGCAGCCAGAAGATGCAGGGGTCTGGGTATCTTAGCGGCCCCCCCAGCCCATCACCTCCCTCCTGCCCCTTCTGCTCCTCCAGCCACTGGCTATGAGGAACGCCTGTCTCCTCATGGACTTGAAGACTTCTGTAGATGACAAACATGGAAGTGGACATTGAATAAAACACACTCTCCACCGGGACTCTGTGAGGACAATCAAAGAAATGGTTTTCAGAGTTTCAAGTCTGATATCCATTCCTATGATCTTTAGTATACAATGAGTGTACATGCCCGTCCCTGTGTGTCAGAACCAGGAGGGTTAACTGAGATTAGCTGAGCAAAACACCCACTTATCCATTGATTCAAACGTAAATAAAAACCTCTGACCCCTTTTTTTTTAAATAAATCCGGTTAGAGTTTGAGTGTAATCTGAATGATGATCACACCAGCAATGAAAAATTAAAAAGACAAGACTGAGTAAATAAAATAAAGACAAATACAAATTTTGATGATATCAGACACAAATACTCTTTTTCTTTCAGTTAACATGGGGCATCCAGGGTTAAACTGACTTTTGAGATGTTCAGAATCAGTGAGAACCAGACTCTTGAGCCGTTCTTCAATGTGCTCAGAGGTTATAAGGAAAAGATGTTTCCTGTCAGTCAGTGTCATCCAGAAGAACAGGGTAACCTATCAGCTAACACAGAAGACCAGAGTGCACTGACTGCTATTCATCAAGCCGTGTGTGTGTGTGAGTGTGTAAACAGACACTGGGCCTTGTCAACGAATTGGGTGGAGGCCATATACTGTGACTGTCAGCCTGAGACAGACTCAGAGCCCTTCAGGACCTCAGACAAAACATGAGAAAACTCAAAAATATTGTGAGTCACTCATATACACAAAAACAAGTCACCATGAGTCACAGCCACAAACAATATACACAGCACATTATCCTGGAGGTAGAGAGAGCATTTGCCAATTCTGTTCTTATAAGAGGTGCTGGCATAAAAAAAACAACATTTATCAGTGTTAAAACGTTAACAAGTATTATATTTCCAATGCAGTGCAACCTGCACCGAGTCAGAACTGTTTCCGATCCAACAAAAGGGCCAATATGAGTCTTCTACCTTCAGTGACATTAGTTTTGTTGTTGAAGCTGAGTGGCAATAACAGCTGGTGGTGGCTCCGTTACATAACATCACTGAACACATTATTTTGGGTTTGATTGTGTGTTCTTGTCTTGGGTGGAACAAACATTTCTACAAACAAATCATTGCTGCGTTGTAGAGGAAATTTAAGTACTGCCAGACTACAACGTGAAAATGACATTTCATCATGCGGCAGAGAAGAAAGAACAAACCCCACAACATTAGCTTCATCGACATGTGGTCGGTTGTGGTTAGTTGTGGTTAGTTGTGGTTGGTTGTGGTTAGTTGTGGTTGGTTGTGGTTAGTTGCGGCTGGTTTGAGCATGTGGATCATGTTTAGACTATCTGTTGTTGATAAGGCATAGCAGTGTGTACTTTTAAAGAATGAAAAATATGGTCAAATTTTTCATGAATATTGCTCTTCTTTGGTAAAGTGATGCAGGGAAGACATATCTGTTGGCTACCCCAGAAGTTGTTATTGCTGTGGCTCACTCATCAAATGGGATTTTCCTTGGATATGAACAAAAAAATGAAGACTAATTTTATGGTTTTTGAATCATAAATGTAACTGTTAGCAACAAAAACTGTTTGTCTCTCATTCTCTTGTCTTAAATGATGTACTTGAAGCAATCTAGCATTAGCTAGTTAACTTGAGTTGTCTGAACAGACACATCATGAGAGGCTGATACTTGTGTTTCTAGTTATCACCCATGAAGACAACATGAGCTGTATCACCTGGCTATCTTCCGCTTGTCATTGGGGTGCAACATGGCTGCCATTTTGGGGTCCACCTCCGCCAGTCGTTTATGCAACTCAGCTCCTCCCAGTTTCTCCAGTTCCAACTTCCTGTCTGGAGCCCCATCTCCTCCGTCCCCGGACTCCTTGCTCTCCTGCTGTGAGACACATTTCACTGAAGGTTTTACAAATTGAGCAACGCTATCTTCAAAAATCATCTTCAACCCCTATTTCTAAATCCTTAAGATAATCAATATGCCCTATAATAACAGTGAATTAAATCAGACATGACACCGCAGAAATGCAGCAGAAATAGAAAACACTTGTTTGTAATCATGTTGCACTGAAAGCATCATACACATCATATATCACTGTGTAAAACAACCACAAAGGCTGAGATGAGAGTGTGTGTCCCTCACCCCTGTATCCAGCAGGACTCTCCACAGCAGAGACTCAATGTAGTAGTTTGTACCTCCAACAACGATTGGCAGTTTGTTTCTGCCGTGCATGTCCTCTACATTGGAGAATGTTAAGGTGGAATCTGATCTGTACACTTTTAAAGGAGACTTACATGAACAATTCCAGTATGACTTCAGCTGTTGCTTAGTCTAACATGAACTCTTTGCATGAAAGCTCTTTAATTGAAACCGTTATAAAATGAAACAACCTGTTGAGCTCAATCAATGGGGCTCATACCTTAATGACATAAGAGCAGCTCTGGCTTGTTCTAATTCGAGCAGAATTTGTGAAAGCTGTATTTTGCAAAACTGCAAACAATTCCTCAAGTTATTAATGTTTACAGTTCAATGAGTGTTTGTGAAGTGGTTTTATTATCCGACTGAGCACATTCAAGACTACAATAAGAACACAGAGGAGTCTTTTTGCCTCTTTGACTTTAGAGTGATCCCACTTGAAATAGAGTATTTAAATAATAGCAAACACTCAAGTGATAAACACTCAGGAGAAGACAGTTCAGCAAATTACAGCTTCATAGAAAATAAATAGAAACTGGACAAGTCTGATCTTAATGTGGCATTGGGTTGGCAGTCTCCTCTTCAAGTGGGAGGAAGTTTGTTTTGTTTAAAAAAGGAAAACTAAATTATATATTTGAGAGAAGTGCTAGACAAGAGTGGACACAGATTAAACAAGAGGAAGTCCACAAAAACAAAAACAACAAAAAATGGATCTGTTCTTTAAATGACATCATGCATTCACACAGTATGCGTCCCATAAAGACTGGACAAATGGAAAAAAGTAGAGTTTAGATAAGTATGTTCACTCTCGGTGGATTTCTTCTTCTTCTTGTCAGCATTTGCAGTCACTGAGTGCAGTGTGGCTGACATGATGATACACTCTCACAGTGGTCATTATATACAACATGTGCATGAGGCAAACATGTAGTCTTAGACTGGACAAATCAATGAATGAATGACTCAAATGAAGCTGAAACAAATTGACTGAGTCATTTCAGTTAAGGTTATTCTTAATAGAAAAGTAACTAAAATGTGAATATTTGCTTTGCTTCTTTGTTGGCATCGGCTCTAAACCTTTCTACCATGGCCCTTGTCACCGGTGTACAAAGCCTTTGAGTTGCCAGTTTTCACCTCTTCACCTATCAGATAGTTTAAATAAATGTTCCAGACATAAGGAGGATAAAGTTTTCAATAAAAGCAAAGACTATGGATATGAAAAAGTAAGAAGACCTATTCATTTTGTTTTTTTTGTACACTATTAATCATCTGGTGACCCCTCTGATTTATTCACTGATCCCACTGGCTTGGATTGCTGTTTTATGAAAGCAAACTGAATATTTTTTGCTTTTCAACTGTTTGTTGGACAAAACAATTTGCAGATGACAACTTATGCAACAGGGACATTTTGGTTTTTCGTTTTCCACATTTTTCTTGATTAATTTAAAAAAACTGACTGATAATTAATAAACATTGCAAATATTGGTTAGCTGCAGCAAAAGGATCAATACCATCCCTTTATCACAAACCAAATATCAGCTCAAACTCAGTGCAGTGCACCTCCTGAGTCAACACAAACACATCAATATTGGAATTTTAAGAAGCCTCTGTGGTCACCCAGACAGAGCCACACCTTATTCCCCTCTCTCTCCTTTTCTGTCGCATCTTCTCTCTCATCTTGCACCTTTTTCTTCTCTCTCCTCCTCCCCTGCCCACCTTCTCTACTCAGGGATAATCAAATAACCACTGAAACAAGATAAAGGCCCATCAGCCGTCGTCGCCACCCCCTCCCTCGCTCACCCTCGCTCTCTAGCAGACACACACACACGCCAGAGATCGCTGCATCACTGTGTTTGCTGAGGAAACGAGCAGGAGATGGGAAAGAGAGCGAAGGTGATCGCTGACAATCATCGAGGTAAACCCAGAGAGAGCAGAGACAGAGGGCTGGGAGATTGAAAGCAATAAAAGAAAGAGAGGGGTGGGGGTTCAATAGAGGGGGGCTTATGTGAGTGGCATGTTGAGTGAAGGATTGACAGCTGATGATGCATCATTAAGTCCTGCGCCTTTAAACTTCTCATGCCTGTCAGCGATCTCCAGGTATCACACACTCGTTCCTCCCTCTTTTTCCCTCCATCGTCTCTCTTTCCTGCTTCACAATTTAAAATCTTCCACATCGCTTCTATCCCTTCTAATCTGTATTCATCTCTTTCCATTTCTCCCTCTTCCCGCCAGCAGACTCACGCTGCACTGAGCCTATTCTTGGAGCCACCGCATCCCCTCGCCGCACTGGGGTGTGTATATGGGTGTGTGTGTGTAAGTGTGTGTGTGTGTGTGTGTGTGTGTGTGTGTGTACGCGCATGCCATCCTGATCTATTAATACAGCCTCTAGTTATCGCCTCCTCTTCCACATCTGTGTGACGGCTGGTGACTGCAGGAGGGTGTGACTGCCCAGAGAGTCCGTGTCAGTGTGTGTATGTGTGTTGTGTGTGTGTCTATAGACGTATTACAGACACAGACTTCTCTATAAATATCGTCTCTAGTGATCTCTCCCTTCTCATTTTTAGTGCAACATCTGCAGCAAGACACACTGACAAAATGAGGACATAGCAGATCTTCTACACACACACAGCTACAGACCAATTAGTAAAAGTCAAAGTTACTGAATTCTTACTCAACAGTGACCACTTAATCATCTAAGAGGCAGGCGAATGAAGTGGAAAAGAAGTTTTAAGGGAAATATTATTCCTCTGCCCTGACATGTTTCCAGGAAAGGATATTAGAGCCAGGGCTTTGTTCCTGAAGTCCACCACGGTGTAGCTGCTCACCAACGGGTCCACAAAGCTGATCATGTGATGTCTGCACTGGGCGCACTCCTCAGCTGTCACCTTATTGGTAATGATGTCGAGGCCCTGGTACACCTGGAGGGATTGCAAAAGGAAACACAGACACATAAAGTAAATGAAAACCTTCACAACAAATAAACAAAAAAATCTCTACATGCAGGAATACAATACAATACAATAATATAATACAATAAGAACATATTCTTGTTGATAAGAACTGAAAAAATTGTAGCAGCAATTGCATTCAGATATTAAAGCTTATATAATGTGCTACAAGAATGACAGTTTGATGAGAGATTTTTGTCCTAGAAAGCAAAAAGCTCTGAAACAACAATGAAAAACAGCATCCACCAAACAAATAGGCAACTAGACTCAAATCTATGCTACTGATGGTGTGTGTGTGTATTTCTGTCAAGCCCTTTTTACAAAGACTGTTCAACATGGGAATATAATGCCATTATTTCCCATCTCAATGGAATAATGATGGTCTGTAAAAAACTATAAGGATGGAATGAGGAGAACTGTGGTGGATTGACGTCACTGTAAACAGAGTGAGCTGATGAGTCAGCGGGACAGGACGGGGTTATGACGTTTTGATGACATGCTATTTTGCGACCTTCCACCAAGAAACTAAAATAGATAGCAGATAGCAACGGATAGCAGTTAGCAGCCAACTCAAAGATGAAGATGAAGCAACCAGAAATATCTGCATAAATGGGGCGAAAACGAAGTAACGAGGGCTGATCGCTCTTCAAACAGAAAAGAGGGCCGACCGCCACATGACAGGGACGCTGAAATGACTGTTATTACCACATTACGCCACTGTTATTGTTTGGAAAGCACTGCTTGCCGCGTATGTCAGAAGTCACACTAGATGTTGACACTGTTGTGTCACACATCAAACCTGTCATCTCACTTTAGGTCCTGCAGGCAGCATGCTATCAAAAAAATCACACACTCATTGTTTGGTTGAGTGTTAAAAACAAAGGCGGCGTACAGAAGAGTCCTCATTATCTCATGATCTCTGGGTAAAAAGGGGTTAACGTCAGAAGCTGGAAGCAGGGTGTTATGGAGGAAGGTATGTGGAGCGCTGCCTGGCGTCCATGTGAGATGACTCTGACCATTCCTGTAAATTTTCATCCACACCTCCTCTGTTACATCACCCTGCGAGGGGGCTCCCGCATGGAATTTGACAGCTGGGTGTCATACAGTAGCCACATCGTGACTTTCATTCTCAGACACTCACAGGCACACAACAATCAGGAGTGAAGAGTTTGAAGAGGATGCAGAGAACTTTCTAACTGGGTTCATCTTTCTAAAGGACTTTTTTTTTTTCTTTTTAATCCTTTGAACATGAATAAAGCCTTTTTTTTGGTCTTTGTTCTCGTGTCCTTGATTAAACTGAAAAAACCAACCCTGTTAAGATTTTTCTTGGAGTTTATGTACTCTGAGTTTTATGCCTGTTTTTTTTTTTCACATTTCAACTTTTGCTGTAGTGAAAACACATTCACCTTCACATTTACTTTGCAAGATCAGAAAATCTTTAGGTCTCAAGTGGAATAAACCTCATGTGCTCTTTATATAAAAAAAAGTTACACAGTGATTAGATCACAAAATATTTGGCATTTTCAACACTGCATGTACTGAGCGGTTAATAGTGTAAATAGCATTTAACTATGGACATCTGAAAAAGAAGCTACAACAAGAAGGTTTAGGATTTAACTTTTTTTAAAAAAAAAAAAACAGTACTGTGTAGCATAGCACATGGCTGTGGCACAGATGGAAGGTATGTGATATGGTGCACCACTGAAGGATATTCCAGTAACATTACTATGTATTGAGCATATCTACTCATGTGACCTGAAACAAAGGTGACATGCCACGTTCATCTTCTGGTAGATTTGTAGCTGCTGCATAATGTAGTTGTGGCTGTGCTTTGGGCTTGTCTTTCTCTGTTAATTTATTGTGAACATCCCTCGCTGGCAAACCGCTCTAAGACTTGTATTATGAAGCAGCTGACAGGGATTAGTGCTTAGAACCTAGTTCAATAAGACTGGTGTATTTGAGATATTTTTTGATGTGATTTTTGGGGGAATTTGAAAGGGAATAAAGGAAAAAGAACATGCATATATAGTTATACAGTTAAGTGGTTGCAGATGACAGGTAGCAGCTGTGATATGAGAAAACCCACAGCTTCAAACTTAAGATCAAGGTGAGCGAGGACTTGTATGTCATATTGTTGCTCATATTGTACAGCAGCAAAGGTATGGAGCTTAATCTGCAATCCCAGGTCACAGTAAACTTTGCCAGACACCAGCTGATGAGGCTATAACACATACCAGTGAGAAGCTGTTGATAAAAGTCCTGTTTAATATGTTGCAGGGGTTAAACTTAATAGTGGTGCCCCTAGGAGTCAAGGTTACGTGGTTAAAAAGTAATAGAGATGTTCAGAAGCACAGAATTGTTGCATTTACAGCACTAACATATAAGAGATGCAAGAGGACAGGTATGACAGTGAGGCTCCATCTGTCAGGTTTCTCCAGACTGGAGCATTAGAAACTGTCCAGTATGCTAATTTGACTGAAAAGATAACAGAAGTGGCACTTAAATCTGAACTTCAAGTGCTTTTGTTGCTTTTGAGGTCAATAATTAGGTTGCAGATGGCAAAATACCCACAATGCTCCTCTACGGCCCCGTCCTCTGCACAGCATCTGTGTATAGTCTACTATCAACCATTCACAGTCTGTCTGTGTGGCTCTCAGAGTGAATCAGTCTGAAGTTGCCAGGAAAACTTGATGAAAACAGTTTTGAGTCAAAAAAACTTCCCAAACTATTTTACTGAAACTTTTGGTTGGATACCTCCTTATGCAGAGTAAAAACAAGTTTGGTGAAGCGCTGTATTGTTTAATAATTCAGAGCAGGAAAATTCAACCTTTAATCATAAGCAGCCAGCCGGCTATTGGGATTGAAGCACAGTCACAAATGAACACACGAGTATTATTTTTTACAATGTGAAAGAATGTATGAATGAGGTTGACTTTAACTCGAGAGCTTATTGTTCCCTCTGTGAAAATAATGAACACTCACTTCAAGACAAACAATGCATTGTAAGTTAAGATATTTTACTTTTCGTACTCTGGCATTTCACTGAGGAGAATTTTTGAGAAGTTAGATCAGCAGGGGGTTCGCTGATTTGGGTGGCAGAGGAGAGATGAGAAGGAGGAGGGTCAGTAACACATATAAGTTTTTCTCTTTCAAGAGATGCCAATTTTAAATGTTTATAATTTAAAAACACAATAACATGCAACTTCAAAATGTCTGATTTGATTTAGTGACATTGACCTGTTAGCTATATGCATCCTATAACAGAGACTGTTTCATTATACTTTTGGAGTTTGAAGACTGCAGGTTTTTTAGCCTTTCTAAAAAAATGCAACTACAAAAGTGTGAGGAATTAATAAAACAGTGAAACAGTGAATCTGCTTTGAACTGAGCTGCAAACATTAGCATGTCTGTCTAAGTAGCTTACTGCCTATAGCAGTGACAGAGATTCTTCAACTTTAACCAGCTAATGGTAGATGGTGACTAACACACTCATTGTTTGGTGTTTTCTAACTGTGTTTAAGCTGGAAACTGTGCAAACTGGGTGAGGACGACAGGCTTCATCAACCCCAGGAGGCTCATTTACTGTATGTCTGTCAACATTTGTGATAATTGCCATTCAAAAGATGAGTGTCACGTCTCTCCACAACAAAAGTTGCGCATTATTTTTCATTTATGCATCAAATTAAGTTTTCAATAGCCTCCAACCAGAGACCCCTGCTTTTTTAATGCCCAAACCTGCTGCATTTCAGTCCTGTTGCACTTTCTGAAGCATTATTTGCACAGATAGCTATTAAAATCATAAAAAAACATCATGCTAAATGTGTTTTGGCAGGATAGTTTTTGCTTTGTTGACCCTTTCTACATTGGAAAAAAGTCAATGAATTAATAAATACGATGACTGTAGATTTCTTTCCGTGTAGCTACCATTTCAACTGTTTTAACCAGTGAAGTCCTGCTGTGTGTGGTGAAGCCTGTTTGGTGGACTCTGTCCTCTCAGCTTCACAGGAGCTGCTGACACGCTAAAAACAGGTCAGAGTCAGTGTGGACTGAAAACTACAGTCTTCATCCTAACATTAGTAACAACCAACATCTGTTACAACCAACAAAACTCTCCAGGACTTCAACTTGAAAAGAAAATGCCCAATGTTCTGTTTTTCTGTTTAAAATTCATGATTGTTTTTTTTAAAGTTAGAAGTTTAGAAGTGAAAAAAAGGCTTTGCCTGATGGGAATAGAGGCTAAAGGGTCTTCTTTTGCATGTCTGTAGGACACCAGAGGCTGTGATTTAGCACTGATATTTGACACAGTGGGATAAGAACGTGCTGGAATTACTCGTTTATTAACCCAGATTGTGTCCAGACTTTGGTTTTTGAACAATGTTTTATGAAACAGTATTGTGAGTAATCCTTATGTAATCTTATTTTGTAGTTCAATGCATCCCAGACTCCTTATTACCTACAAATTTTGAAATTTTGAAATTACATAACTTCCAATAGTCTAAATCTTACATTTCAAGGCAACAACAATCCAGACTCCTTTACCAAATATATTTGCTTTGGCTAATCAATACAGCTGTCATTGATCAGTATCCTTGGTCAAAGTTTGGGTGTGGGTTGCGTGCACTTCACCAAATGTTCTTCAGCACGCGGCAAGCCGAAAGTGGGGAGCAGGGCAGGGCAGAACAACCCAGCCTGATAAATTATTCACGGCTTCCCTGCACGACACCGCTGTCAGCCGAGGGAGAGATGGATGCACGGATGGACGGAGAAATAGATGAAGGACATGAAGACCAAATGGAGGATGAAGGTTTGAAGGGGTTTTTTTTTTGGTTAGAAAAGAGAGAGTTGCAGAAGATGAAAGAGAAAAGAAGATGAACAGACACAAGAGGAGACAGAGGAGCGTTGTGTACTTGTTACAGGGAACAGGATGCTCCCTGACAGATTTGCACACATTATCCACCACCACCTCTCTTTTGCCTTCACTGCTCTCTCTCTCTCTCGCTCTCTCTCGCTCTCTCTCTCTGTCTGGTGGTGAGAGAAAGACAGATCTTTGCCTGGAGAGGCAGTTTGGCATCAGGTTGGTTTGTAGAAAACCAGAGAGACAGAGAGTTAGTAAGTAAGGTTCATGTGTCTCATTTTCAGCAACACCTCACAGATTAACTCACTTTTTTTCCCTCCACACGGTTAAAGGACAAAAAGTCTCTTTGAACACAAACAAACATTAATTTTTCTGTTTATGATCATTTTACTTGTTCACGTTGGTTTTAAAGTTCAGATTTTTTTGTTGACTAGGAAGATCATGTGATGCATTTTAAGGCTACATAACATTTACTAACTGCAGTTCTAAATAAACTATGTGGTAATATTTGCCACCAACTGTGTCTACGACCAATAGTTGTAAAAAGCTCGACTGCAGATTTTAGTTCTACAATCATGAAGGTATATTTGCACCATTTGTACCAGTGAACTTTGATTCTTTATTAATTCCTGTGCCCCTTATGGACAAAAGTGATACGGGCACCATCCGCTCTGCTAAAGATCTTGATGTTGCTAATGGAAGAAGATTCTTCTTTATTTTTCATGTGTAAGTTTGTACACTTAAGTAACGTGCAGCTAACAGATACACTTCACTTGCTGATTCAGTTCAGATTATAGTAAACTTGTTGAGCTAAAGCTAGTGCTAACCATAACCCTCTGTCCTGGGGGCACACGGTAAGAATAACTATAGTGGTACAGAGAGCCAATCAACTCGTTGATGTTCTTGTTCAGCTTCTTCCGCTGAGAACTCAAATAACAGTTCTGTAACTACTCGTCAATGTATATTTATATGTTCTCATGTAAGAGAGTTGCAAAAGTCTACATTGATGATTTAATTTTGCCTTAAAAAGGATGAGAAGAACAGAGTGTATAAGAGAAAAAGGAAAAGAGCCACTTGAGTGGAAGATATGAGGAGAAAAAAAAAAAGCTTTGAGAGGGAGCTGCAAGTGAGAGAGAAAATGAGGAATAAATGAAGACTTCCAGTCGAGGCGATGGAAATGAGTTACAAATTGCGGTGATGTTTGAGCTCTGAGTCATAAAGGATCCAAAGATAAAAATCAACATCTAATCATGTTTACAAATGTCTTCTAAAGGAAGCTGGAAGAAGAAGTCACAATAACAGAGGGAGGGAAGCTGTGGAAAACTCTTATTTCAAGACCAGAAAAAAAGGACATAAAATAAAACTAGAAAATTATTGCTGAGCAAGCTGTTTTTTTTGTTTCAGCTCATGTTGGTCAATTGCATTGAATCATCAGCATAATCATGCAAATGCCAGCATGGATGACATTTCTATGAGGGGGGGCAGATATTTTGAAGCCAAACTCTAAACTGCAAAGAGATGAATCCATCTGATAGACAGTGTCATTTGTTTTCCCTCCATGGTCTGGTCCTAATGTGTGGTGCAATTTTTCAAAGAGAAAAAAGGAGTGTTTTCTTGAAAGTCGGTCACATTCAGTTTTTTTCCTCATTCTTAACGTCATAATTCACACTGATACATTTCCATTGAAATGCAGCTAATGTGGGTTCAGCTGCCTACTCCTTCCTGTCTCACTTTTAAATGGTTGTGAATGGATGTGACCGTGTGGTCTGTGTTTCAGTGAGGGAACAGTGAGTGTGTGTGTGCGTGTGTATGTATGTGTGTGTATGTGTGTGTGAGAGAGAGGGACAATGAGCTCAGTGTTCGAGCTCTGCAGAGCCTGCAGCCAGCCTGCCTGGCCAACCTTATGCCCTGCACGAGACAGCTGTTCCCCTGCCACATAAATAAGGGGGGAGCATGGCCAAATGAAAGAAAGAGGGTAAGGGGAGAGAGAGAGAGAGAGGGTGAGAAAAAAAGAAAGAGACAGAGAGAACAAACACTCACTGAGACATGAAATAAGATTCAGAGTTGCCAAAAGAGGATAAAGGGGGACCTTTCAGAGCAGACCAGTGTTTCAGTTGGTGTTTAATTAATCTACTTGTACAATGATGCTTTCTGATGACAGATGAACATGACAGACTTTACAAAACACCATGCAAAGTGTCTGAGAGGGTTAACTTAATGTTCACATATATGCGATGCAAACTAGGAGTGTAATAATCCATCGATCTAGATCCACACATCATTTATTGATCTAATAACATTGACACAAAGCAAATTCATCACTCATCTCCTTTAAGTTACGCCTTTACTTTGAAAATCCCATTGTACATTCACGTCACTGCGCTAAAGCCAGCAGTTAAAGGCAAGCAGCCAAGACAAAGACGAGGATGAGGGTTTTTATGCCCCTCTCAGGGATAAATCAGCAGTGTGGAAATATTTTTGGATAACAGAAAAAGACGGGTCAAGTGAGAAGCACATGCTGTATGTAAACAACGCCAGCACGAGGCGAAACACACAGGAAACAGGACCAACTTGGCCGGGCATTTCACTCAGCTGCCTGCTAACTTGTTGCTCTCGCTGTGGGATGTTAGCTGCTCCGTTTCAACTATGTGCGTGCAAGCTGAAGTTTAACTGTGGCCCTCTGACAGAGGACACAGTGACTTAAACTAACAGTAAGAAACACTATTAATAATAGATGTAATTTCTTCAGCTCTGAGCAAAGGGAAAGACTGTTAGCCGCTGGGCTTATTTATGCAATGTAAAAAGCTTTAGGCCTAAGCTGATAATGGTGACTGTAAAAAAGGAATGTGTATGAACCTTGATAGTTAATGTTGGGCCTATTTTTTATACTTTTGTTAAATGATGCTCATGTTTTATTTGTGTGTATCCAGTAAACTTAAAGTAAACGTCACTGCACTTAAGAGATTACCATTACACAGGGAGTTCACAATCCACACTTCAGTTCAGACCTCTATTTCTGTTTTTTTGTTGTTTTGTTTTTTTGAAAGAGATTTAATGAGAACAAATTGGGGAAAAAGGGGTTTAATTAAGTAAAATACAATCTGATATATCAAGAAACTAGAGAACCCTAAGAAGATATATTAATTTTACAAATTAACTTCACATGAATCTCGTGTCACCAAAAGTCAACAAGATGAATAAATTGAATTTGTTAAGGACCAGTGACATTTTAAAAGAGTAAAAAAGATAAATAAATTAAAAACACTTCTCCCAATTCAATTAAGACCAGTCAACATGTTATCTAAGTGCAGCAGAAAGTCTTTAATTAATTCAATTTAATTTAATTGAACTTAGTTAGTAATTAATGAGCAGCTCCTGATTGCATCCTGAGGCAGCTGTTTACAGACAACAGAAAAAAAAATGAGACTAGCCGAGTCTTGTTTCAGTAAAAAAAAAAAATCTTTTTTTTTGCCGTAAACAGCAATGTGCTAAGAGTTGTCTGCCACATGGATGGGAGTCAGTAGAGAGGCAAGAAACGCTGATCAGAACTTTATAGGTGTGCGCTACGCATGCTACACTGGATCTTGTTTATTTAATCGATATAAAAAATGAAGCTCAAAAGCAACATTTTTGGTGTACTGCAACTGGTGGAAGTCTCCGCTGGCCGTCTGGACATCTCATGGTCATGATATGACACCATGACGGCGACAGGGAACGGCCAAGAAACCCTTCAGCATATAAGACCCTGTTAAACCACAATGTGTCAGTTCTTTTCCTGCTTTTACTGAGAAACCAGAAGTTTTTTCCCTAGTAAGTCTATGGAAAGATTTACCCTTTCAAGTGTAGTGTTCCTTAAACCTCTAACACACTAGCGAGCTGGGAATGTGCTAATATTAGCATCATTTGCTTCCTCTTTCTCTGTGCTGTCCCATTTACCCCCCTCTGGCAGTTTATTCTCAGATTTGTACATCATGTCACTCATATCAGAGTTTTACTGAAGTGGGAAATAATCTTTTTCAGCCTATTGTCCGTTTTATGAGCTAATAAGCACAGTCTGTAGCTAAACAATAAGTTCACCAATGACCAAGGACTCCTGTTTCATAATTATCTTCACACCACTCCTCTTTTCATGGAGCAGTTCCGGGTTACATAATAGTGGTAGTGTGACACACTCAATATGATAAAACAGCTTCCTTCATTTTTGATTCTGCAGCTCTGTGCTGCCCTAGAGGTCAGCGTGTCAAGACAGCTTGATATTGGTCAACTGCACGGATTCGAGGTTCAAAGTTCACTGAGCTGAAGTCAGTGTGATACATGTACACAGATTCATTCCTTCCTCGTGAGCACACCCACTAATGCAATGATTACACTGGGGCTCATTCATTTCATCACAAAATGTTGCCATTTTCAATGCTGTGATGCAGACTGACACACAATTTGAAAAACTTTAGGCCATTTCTAAATTGTAAGGAAAAAAAAACATAGAATCTCTGATATCAGAGCTGTACTTGGCATTGGCTGAATTATGAGCATTTGGGAACATAGTAAGTGATTGGTGCTACCTAAGCGTTGATTAATAACAAAAGAGTTCTTCGCAAAAGGTCTAAAATATGAAACTATTTCATTTTCATTTCATTAGCAGCTTTGGTTTCGGCGACCCAATCATCACCTAAAATACATTACTTGAACATTTTTTCATCAGAGAATCTGGAGAAAATACTCAGTTTTGAAATTCTTTGCATGGAAATTGTAATTAAAGAGAGAAAAAAAAGAAAAATCTGAGATTTAACGCCAAATTGTTGAGAGCATTGACCAAAAACAATAGCAAGGTCAGTTACTCGGTGAACTCTGGTCAGGAGAGAAAAACTGGGCCTTTGCCCTTATTGTGACCCCTGGACGGGCCCTGCACACATTTCACAGCCTCACTGTAAGCTGCACTGCTTTATTTTTATCCTTCCCTCTAAATCCCTCCCTCCATTACACTTACAACAGAATACCTACCAGCCTTTTCCCCCCCCCTTTTTTCCCCTTCTCTCCGTCCCCCTAAAGGCACCATCCTTCAACAATTTATCCCTCCATCTTCCTCTCCTCTCTCTGTCTCTCTGTGGGGAATGGCCCAGTAATGCCAGACTAATAAATCATTCATGGCGTTGCCCCCCCTCCCCCCCATCCTGCCATCCTCCTCTCCCTTGCTGCTTTACTGTAGCGGTGACCGCATCACCACACCCGCAGACTGCAACTTACACACACACACACACACACACACACACACACACACACACACACACACACACACACACACACACACACAC
>JAQMCX010000020.1:1377568-1487394 GCA_029814765.1 Acanthurus leucopareius | reverse complement strand
ACACACACACACACACACACACACACACACACACACACACACACACACACACACACACACACGCACACACACACACTCACACACAACAAAAATAAGAGTTAATAAGCTCTGTCTTTTGGCTCGCTCCTACACAGGCTTATATTACTTAAAAAGATGCATCATGAAACGGATGTGGGAGGCAGCATCGCCTCAGTTACAGTGCAAACAGATACGTCAAAGCCCAGACAGGTCATAGCTGCACCAGACAGATAGAGAGACGGTGGGAGGGAGGAGGGGGGGAGAGAGAGAGAGACACAGAAAGTCACGCACAGAGAGAGAGAGAGAGAGAGAGAGGAAGAGAGAGAGGGGAGAAGAAGAAGGAGGGATGACTGCCAGTGAATTAGAGGGATATAACACATAGCGACACAATTTCGGAGCGTAGGATGTTTCATGCGTAGACAAGCAGGTGGTGTCGGCCTATGTGTGTGTGTGTGTGTGTGTGTGCATAGCGACCTCTGTCCAATATCAAGGATGACTTCTGAAAGAATGAGAGCCGCTAAAGTCAGTCTGCTACATGACCATCACATTACCAGATTTACGGCTGAAAAGACGAATGAGGCCTCTGTGTTTTTAAGAAAAACCTCCCTCATTCCACTTTTATGGCACTTGATGGGACAAGATGACACATGACAGCTTTCCTGCTGTTCGGGCCCATTTCTCACACACTGAGCAGAAAAACCAAACGTCTGACAAATTGTCCTCCTTTGTCACAATTTTCACTGCTCATTTTGTCTCTGGCAGAATACGGCCGCTGCTTCTTTCATACACTCATAAAGCAAAGGGTCACCGGCCACCAACACTTCCAAAAGTCCCACAAACTGATGTGATGGTGCATACATGTGCATGACCTGTTAAATTGCCCCTTTGGACCCTTGATGGCCCTTTAGTATGACACCCAACAGCCACGCCTGCACACTAACTGAAACACACACACCATTTTTCTTTTTTTTTTTAACACCCTGCGCTGCAGCATTTTATTTGTGGTCACAATGTGTTATTAGTTAAAGCACTGAACAGATGGCTGTGATTAAGCATGAGAAATCTGCTCATGCACAAACATCACACCATGTGCTTTGTGTTGAGTAATTCAGATCTTTTAAATCTCACACTGGAGGTTTTGTGTGATCAAACCCACTTACTCACAATCTGAGAGGACTTTCCATTACTAATGATCAGTTCAGACTCATTTGCCTCCTTCGAGCCGGCGACTGTTTTTCATTCATTTCACCACATCATGTAAATGAACTTTACTATCACTTGAGACTCGAATGAGGTTATATATGAATGACAATAAACATGACAGGGAAGCTTTGATATTTTCAACCATGTTTCTATCACTACGATCAGAGCAGTATATGGAAGTGAACGAAGTTAAGAAAACTTCCCTCCATGCTGCCTGCACTTGGGGGCCCTTGATGATACAACAGGTGAAGCTAAAACCAAACTTTTGCTGGTTCTAGGTCTGTTTGAACCAAATGTACATGTGCATTTTTGTATGATCCGTGGATACAAGAGTAAAAAAATTCAGATTCAGGAGGAGAGATGTTCCTCTCTCTCTGTCTCTCAGCTTTAGTGAGGGAGCTCACCAAACTCAGATCAAACTGTAAAACTATGCAGCGCTAATTAAATTCTTTTTAAAAAAAACAGGGTTTGGTTTCTGCATTGTCTAACATTATTTGTTGCCTATGATACTTTCAGAAACATATTTTTGTGAACCATCTGGGGTTTTTCCAACACTGATCAGTATCAGAGTTGTCTCTGATAATACTTAAAATGCTAGATCAGACATAAGCAAACACACAAATATGCTCTGATCAGTCATGATGTCATTTATTGATCAAAGATGGAGCCCTGCTACTTCAGCATCTAAACACTTGTATGCAACTGAACTTTTTTTTTCACTGAAGGAGTATCTAAGGTCAATAAACAGTAAGCATCTGCTGAAACTTTAAGCACATGTGTAACATAAAATCCATACAGGCTGGGTGGCATACAGTTCTAAATCATATTTATAGCTGCCGTATTGTTTCCTGTTTCAAAACTTTGAGCCAAAACCATGAACCACCTGACTCTCAGTAGGTCACCCACCCGCGAGAGCATTATCTGGTCTGTTGTGGCACAGTGCATTCTGGTTTTTGCAGGTTTCAAGAGAGTACAAGAGAATACCACAGCAATTTTTATCAGGTTGTGTAGCATCGAATAAAAAAATGGTGTCTTTCTACTGCATAGACAGCCAAATTTAATGAAAACAACATCTCTCCAACAGGGAGAAAGTACTACACAGACTGTTTGTCCAAAAAAAACCCTTAATTTCTGGTGTTTTTGAATGTTTTTGGAAAACTTAAATAGCCAAGACAAAAAACATCAGAGTGGCCTTTTCTGCTCCATCAGATTATGTAAGAAATATAATTAGTAGGCTTTTAACAAAGTACAAGAAACAACAAACAAGAAGATGAGTGAAAACATGTCTGCCGTCTGCCTCTTTGTACCTGCCAACATCCTGAAAATGAAGAGTGAGACAGGCAAACTCCACAGTATATCTCACTGATGTTATGTGCAGCAGAGCATAAACAAGGCAGCGTTTGAATGATGATCGCAGCTCTGAGTAAACCGGTCTAATGTGTCCGTCCCGTCACTCCTCACATGAATCACCTCTGAAGTGCACTCACTCCATCAGCTCGCCGTCACTGTCCATGTCAAATGTTTCTCATTACCAATAACGCCTCGCAAAGCGTCGTCGGCGGGTAGAGCCCCGGATAAATCCTCCTCTCCCCTGAGGTGACACTTGATTAACAAATGTCTATCCATTACAGCTCATCAAAAGTCTGATTCAACCAATTAAGTTCTACAACTTGTGCATATCAAACACTCGGTGCGACAGTAACCTTGGCGTGGTGTTATTGTGCAGGCAGATGCTTTTTTACAACAAGGTGTCAGTAAAAAAAAAACCACACTGTTTGTTTCACAGGTTGTGTGTGTTTCTCAAGCCAAACCATGGAGCTCTGGAGGCTAAACTCAACCAAACTGTGACCGAGGCTGGAATTAATGAGTCATTCAGGGCTAAAAACTGAGAGTCAGCATTGGCTCTTGGCTTTACACACTCTGATACCTCCCAGTGAAAGTCCACTGACTGATTCATTCAACCACAACGTCTTCCCATTCAGGCGTTATCATTTTTATTGTATGTTACCTGGTGACAGGTGTTGATAGCTGAACATAAAACACATTTCGCTGCCCACATTGGTTATTAATGTTTCATCTGATCTAACTTCAAAGTTCCTCACACTCCTCAACTGATTCACCAAAACGATTTCTGAACTTTCACACACTCAAACTGCACGCACCAACTCTCACCTACAGACCTTCACTTAGAGATGAGCAGTTAACAACGGATTAATAATGTTTCGATGTCAAGAAACTCATCCACATGATACACTACGGACATTAATTTCACATTTCCCCCCAAAGTAGCCAACAGACACACATAATCACTGTTATAGTTAATTAAAAAACACATTATGTAATTTCTGCTGCTAGAAGTCTCTGTATGAAAACAATGAAACAAGAGAAGCACTTGACGATGTTGTGAAGTAGCGTGGGATCATGGGATTAGTTTATTTCATTGTTAAACAGCTTCTGTTGCAGATGAAAATCTATCGGAGTGACTGAGCCAGAAATGTTCACAGACGAGGCGATGTGATGCACTTTAGACGTTTCAGTGTGATAATGTTACATATTGTAAGTTTAAGAGCTCGAATTTGGCTCTTTTGAACTTTCTGATGATTTGTAGCAGCCTGATTTAAGCCTCTCAGGTTATGTGTCATTCTTCCTGCATCTTACTTAAAGACTAATTTTATAAAATGCAAAATAAACAGATAAAATTAAAGAAAGAGTATCTGGAGAAGTGAAAAGCAGAAAGACAAAAGAAGTGAGTTAAATTTAGTAAAGCGTATAATGTGCTACTGCCTTCTCACTTATGAATTCATCTGCAAATGCGGTGCACTGAAACCTCTTATTATCTTCATGAAATAAGAAGTCTTGGTGAGTGAGTAATGGCTAATTTAAGACCCACAAGATAACCCAGTGACATACTTCTGCTATATATAGATAGGTGAGGTGGAAGGTACAGTGAAGGCTGTAAAGTCTGAAATCACTCTCACACATTTTCCCATCATTCCAGCTTCTAGAGAGTGAGAGAAGAGTGACATTTTTTTGGTTAAGGACCCCCGCTGGTGCCTTGACCCCCACTTTGTGAGCCAGGGTTTTTTACACTATTTGGCATTGCCTCATTCACCGAGAGTACAGCAGAGTACTTGTGTGTGTGCCATAGATAGCATGTTCATTTAATGAGTGAATAATATCCCCCTTGCATGCCCAATGAATTGTGGGTAGGAGGCATGGGCCACGGGCAGGAGGGGGGGCACTGATAGTAACACAATAGGAGTGTTAGGGAGTGTGGGAACCAATTCTCCGCGGGACAATAGACACTTCCCAGTGGCCACAGTGTGTTCATTCACTATCAGCTGCTGGGCCAGCGTAGCGCGGCGCTGAATATGCACCAGCTCAGCACAATGCTCCTTTCTCCCAAACAAGACCAGACTGTTTCCTATCCCAAAGACAACACAGGCCCGCTCTAGCCTATACACAGCCTCATTCTCACATGAGCAGTCTCTCGCTCACTCGCTCCATGTCTGCGTGTCTCTCTACTGCGTTTCCCCCCCTCACCGTCACACACGCCAACGGGAGGGCAGCAACAAGGCCGGGGATTGTGGAGACGGGCTGGGGCTGCCGTGCTCTAACTAGGCCACGGTTTCTCTCCGCCAGGGCTGCTGGTGGTCGCTGTGATATTCTGGGCTGAAACGTTATTAGCGAAACCCAGTTTACCCAGTACCAGGTGACTGCTGGAAGAGTAGCTCCCTGCATGGATACACACACACACACACACGCGCACACACACACAAACGCTCAAGGACAATGAGAAAGGTGGTGCTGAAACCAGAGAACGGTGATGACAGAGTGAACAGGATGTGATGGCGCAGTGTAACTGTGCTGTCAGAGGGATCACAGATCTGGAGAAGGGGGCTAACTTTGTGTGTGTGCGTGACGTGAGTGTGTGTTCACGCTGTGTTCTGTTGGTTTTGACCCAAACCAAAACCTGCACCCAACCTTTTCTTTCCGGTGCACACCCTCTGGTTGCTGTAGCAACGGAGCCTGAGAACCATAAGGAAGGGTGGGGCCAAGAGAGAGAGGGGTAAAAGGAAGAGAGGCGAGTCTAAGAGTATTTTTAAAATTTTGTTACTTTGATATAAATACACACTCACACGCTGTCATCAGTCGTCATACAGCTCTATGATCTTACAACTTATCATATAAACCTTTAACTCTTTCCCGTAAAATGTAATCATGATTTATACTGTGACCAAATTAGCATAACCCTAACCTGAACCCAAAATTTCCTGCATATAGACTTAATTTTCACCAATATCTTCTTTTAAATGTCTGGTATACTTGTCTCTGTAAGAACTTTACTTCATGCTAACACCTTATCTGCCTTATTCCATTCATCAGGTGCTTTTTTTTTTGTGCAGTTATTTATTGCAGTTTATATGCTCACTCTGTAAGTGATTATTTGTCAGTTCTTTTTGTAGTTACTTCTCACGCATTGTTTACGTAGAGCCTTTAAACATCATTTGCATGCTTAATAAAGCATATAGATGCTTATCTTTATACATATTTTGTTCTAGACTCATACAGTTACTGATTTATACTCAGCCCCCAGTTTATTACCTTTTCTGCTTTGAAAAAATTAAGTTTGAGTTGTTGATTTCTCATATTTTGCTTTTTTTCTTGCATTTCTCACTAAGTCAACAGGTTCTCACTAAGCCAACTTGCATTGACACCTCGTTCCTTAATCAGATTTTAATAAAGGTAATCCTGATATGATAAAGTTAGGTCCCACAGCCCCGTCTGTGGAAGCAGAAGCCTTCACCATGACTAAGATATAAGAGGTAAAAAGGAGCAAAGAAGGCCGTCACACAGAAACTGAAATTCACTGCTGTATGTTGATCCTCTCTCTTTTCTGTGTGTGACTCTCTTTAAAGACTAAAAGTAGTGCTTTAACGTTCCTTTACAGAACTTTTACTGTCTTTAAGATGCCTTTTTAACAAAGATACATTGGTCAGAGGATGTTTTGTCATGTGTCATGTTTTCCTCAGCTGCTGAGTCTCTGCAGGCTCCTGCAGACAGGCGCTGCTGTGGATTAGACACATGTTTACCATGGTCTCCTCTGCTGTCCGAACATATGAAGTTAGCTTTAGTGTCGGGTTCGGGTCAGTGCACATCTTTACCGCTTCATAACAGAGGAAATGAAGGACTGAAATGAATATTTATAGTCATTTTCTCACTCTGACTTTCGTTTTTGCTAACGCCTGCTAACCTACGCAGTAACATTTAGCTGAATACAAACTCCACATTCTGAATACTGATAGTGTTGGATTTCTGTCCTCTAGCTTGTTTTCGTATCTGGATTCATTTGGTAGAAGAGCAGATGTTTTATTCTGTCTCATTTTGAGCATAATGGCTGCCATGTCAAGGACTCCTGCTGCCCGTTTCCCCGTGTTGACAGTCTTCCTACCTGCATGGAGTCGGCGCTGATTATCTCTGCCTGAAGCCGTTTTCCGATCTCGATCGCCAGCTTGGACTTTCCGGTGCCGGTAGCTCCCAAAATCACCACCAACGACGGGACCATCGTTCTCCGCAGAGCACACTGCACGCTGCGAGCGGACGCCGCCATGATGCTGCTTCCTAGGCGCCCAGCTGACGGCGACGCGCATGCGCAGTGGGCGGAGAGATGAGAGGTGGGCTCTGTTACCAGGCAACAGGCTTCCGTTACTGTGGTAACATTGATTGATGGGAGAATCGTTGAGGCTCTTACTTCCTGGGAGACTAAATAAATGTAATTATACCAACATTTGAGTATTACCGATGAAAGTCACACGATCTGATTGGCTCACGTGGAGTTACTTTTTATTTAAACCCAGTTCAGACAAGAAACTCACTACTAAAATTCACTTAAGTGTCTCGACAGATCTCTCTCTCCTTTTTTTCTCTATCAGATCGTGACATTTACCATGTTCATGAAATGCCTTTAAAGGGAGAATTGCAGAAATAGTTAGCGTTGTTTCTATGGAAACTGTCAGAGCTCTGCAGCTGTGAGCAAAGATTCTTGTTGCTATGGAAAAGATGCCAGGATAGGTTACCTTGGAGACTGCTCAGAACAAATGGTGTATGGGGGGGGGGGGTGTTTACTCATACAGGTGGTTTTAATGGAAAACAAATGTGTGCACTACAATAACACTGTGATCCAATTTAGAATACACTGAATTGAATTGTAGCTATAATCCAGCTGCACACTGAAAACATTATGCAGAGCTGATCACTCTTCCTCTGTCTGCGTGTGTGTGTATAGAAAAGAGACAAACAGACAAGGCAAACAGGTCATTTATGATGTCAAACAATAAATTTATTAATTTTCTGACTCTTCATACATAGAGGCTTATGAGGTACAGAAAACAACAAAGTGCTGAGACAAGGCTCCAAAAATCACCATATTTGAACTCCAAAAGTAAGTAAGCAACATCCACTGCTACCATGACTGTGCCAACAGCAGAGACCAGTGAACAATACAAATCAAATAATTAGAACAAAAAAAAAAAAAATGGGGCAAACCACTGTTGTGGGTGCATCCTATTGGGAAAAAAAATCAAATAAAATCAGGGCTAATGGTGGTTTGTGCTGAATTAATTAGCTGTTAAAAATTCACTATTTGTTAGAAGGAGGAAATAGGGGGAAATTAATGACATCCTGATTTATTTGGTCAACCAAGTACATCATTATTTCTCTGACCACATGCTCTCTGTGTGTCTGTGTGGATCTGGATTTACGCCGGATATGCAACATATTACAGCAGGGGGGGTTTTTCTCAAGCACAGCCTATGGCCCTATAATGAGAGCTACAGACTACTTGGGAGTTTCCTGAGTGCTGGTAAGAGCAGGGCATGCTACTCGTCATGAGCCAGTCATTTACAGTACTAGTTCAGGGGCTACAGTGTTTTCTGTCACATGGCTTATGGGACAATAGGGAGCACCAGGCTTGCCGAAAAAAAAAAACAAAACAGAGAGAAAGCAGTTACATTAAGGTCACTAAAGGCTACACATGGCCAGAAGTTTAATCAGTAGATCCTCTTAAGCCCTCCCTCTACCTCCACCTCCACCTCCACCTCCTCCCACCACCAGGACCAGATTTAAGGGAGCGCGTCAGCCAGAGTGATTGGATTGAATGCGAGAGCATTCAGGTGCTTTCCACTCAACAGAGAGAGAGAGAGAAAGCGGCGCACACATGCTAATTTTCAGCACATAACCACCAATGAAGCCCTGCCAGCTACAATAACAAAAACAGTCATTAGCTCACACTGAAACACAACTCGGTAGGAAAATATAGTATAAAACTTTTTGTCAACTCTGACTTGTACAAATAAAGAAAATCCAGAGACAGAAAAAAATTTATGAACAGTAAACAAAAAAAGTCGGCATTCCAAAAAAAAAAAAAAAAAAAAAAAAAAAAAAAAGTAGTGACAAAGTGGCTAGTGTGATCAATGTTCAGTAAGTGTTTTATTTCGACTCTTTTGCATAATCATTTTATTAACAAAAATAGAAGCTTTGAGTTATCTTTGAAAAGCCAGCAAGCTTGGCCCCAGTTTATGACACGGGGCCCAACAAAAAACTAGGATGAGTATAGTAGACAGCTCTGGTTTTGGTTTGGAAGGGACTGTACAGAAAGGGTATTATATACATAACATCCAACAGGATAGTCTACATACATCGAAAGGCTTCTCTAGGCATTACTTCAAATGCAAACAAAACAAGAGAAAAATAACAATTTACAATTATATCAGACAGCAAGATGAAAGAAATGTACAGTTGGAACTCAGTGGGCTTCATCAACAGGCAAAAGTTGGCATATTCATGTCTCTTAAACATACAGATTACAATTAAGCCATTCTCTAATAGTTATTTTGGTTGATCATTTGAAGCCACAATTCACCTTTTGGCTGTTCTCCATGGCACAACAATAATAAAGGAGGAGTGAAATCTTGGTGAAGGTCTTTAAAATGTTTTTGCAGATGCTGATTGAAAACAGGATCGATCTTTAACACCAGCATGTCAATGTAATTTCTCTTTTTTTTAATATACTTCAATTTATTTCTCCAAATAATGCTACAAAACAGGCCATGACTGCAGGCATGGTGCTGCTGTTGGATCATCTATGATGCAAGAAGAAAACACTTGGGTTGTGAATGGAAAACCTGCAGGCACAGAAGATAGGACTTAACCTGAGCTATTCCAGGAGGTGCAGAACATACTGTATCCTTCCAGTTGTTATTGTTGCATGGCTCAGTGCAGTCCCACTACAGCCCCCCGCAATCCCTGCATCAGCGAGCAGAAAGCTAGAAACTTCAACTGCTGGCAGGGAGAAAGAAAAAAAAAGAGTGAAGAAAAGGACAAGAAAGGAAGAAGTTAGATGGTGTGGAGAAGAAGAGACAAGAAAAGAAACTGGAAAAGAACACGGAGCAAAAAATGGCACAACTTGATAACAAAATGTACAAGTTGTAAGCCAAGTGCTGGCAGCGGGGGATTGTAGAGAAGTTGAAATTTGAAGGAGATGCTACAGAAACACTTCAGGGGGCCTTTCAGACTGACAGGAAGTGGAGACATCAATGCTGTGTAAGCACACCGAGCCCTGTCACGATCAAGGAGACATCTGACCAGACCATGCAGCAGTTAAACAGCACATCTGTAGCATTTGTTTTTAACTAGAAGCTGCTGCGTTCACAACAAGCCTTCCTGTAGCAAGCAACACTTTTTTTTTTTTTTTTTGTAGCAAGGGGAAATAACAATTTGACAAACCTATATTGAGTAACCATGGACATATCAATCTGCCTTTAAGATGCCCCATAAGATCAGTCCCTAGCTCGCTGTCCCGACTGGCTTATGACCTCGTCAATCACTCAGAAGCTAATGTGCAAACCACAAAAATAACAAACCCAACCGCACTATTCCAACGTGACCAATCCAAAGTGAACATTAGTGTCTTTCTCTCCTTCATCAAGTCCCGCTCAGTTCTGTGAGTGTGTATGTGAGGTGATGGCTCACGACCGTTTGAGCTGCGCCAGCTTCTGCAGCAGCTGAAGCTGCCTGGCTTTGAGCTGTTTCCTCTCCTGAGCTTTCTGCCTCTCGCTGGCGTGCAGCTGTTGCAGGTACTCGGTGGCTCGCGTCAAGATCGCCACCTTTGGCGTCTTGGGGCAGTCCGCCAAGCCCGGGATCTCGTCCCGCAGCGACAGGAAGCGCGAGCGTAGGTCGTTCCTTCGCTTGCGCTCGAGGAAGTTGTGCGCCTTGCGTTTGTCTGTGTCCTCGCAGTCAGACGACTGGGGGCTGGAGAGGTGGGAGAGGAAGTGAGCCTTCGAGGGGGAGCTTTGGGGATGGGAGCTTGAGGAGGAGGAGGAAGATGAGGGAGGAGATGAAGGTGACGTGGAGGAGGTAGGAGAGGAGGCGCTGAGGTTAGGGGACTCGGACCTCACCCCCGCCAAAGTCACATGAGACTTCCTGCTGTCCAAGTTCAGAGGGGCGTGGCCAGGTCGGGGCTGGTGGTAATGAGAGTTCTGGTGGGGCTGGGTGGCCTGGGTGGAGGTCTCCTGCCTAACCCTCTTTCGAGGGGGCTCAGCCGGTGGGGGGAGCGTGTCCGGGGAGGGCGCAGCGTAGTTATGCTGCTGTTGGTGGATGGAGATGTGGAAACGCTTCATGCCCGGGTCGAGGGGGTCGGCCCGCACTGTTATGGTCACCGGTTTGCGAGTGTTGACCAGTCGCCGAGGTTTGCGTTGCTGCTTGTGCTCCACGGTCACCACGTCGATCTCCTCTTCATCCTCATCTTTATCATCTTCATCATCTGAAAGAGCAAGAGCAAAGATATTAAATTATGTGCTTGATTATGCAGAAAACCTGGTGATGACCGCAGGCGACAGCTGAAGTTGGAGAGATGAGTCACATAAGACCATCTCAATGGACACACTCACCAAGCCTCCTTAAATCAATTAAATGTGTCAGTAAAAACTTACCCCACACATCCTTATGAAACCTACATCTTTCTCTCACATACACTTTCATTGATGACTCAAACATTAGGTCAGCTCCCTGAGGAGAAATCAGTCCCTTTCATTCACATGGACTCAGTGAGTATGCGAGGTAGAGACAAGTTGGATGAAGAAGGAAATCAGCAACTTCTCAACTTGCTAAACTGAACGGACTGATACTCAATGCTGCGCACGTTTAAAACCATTTGCTGCTCTATTTACTCAAGTGGAAGTGGGATATTAAACATGAGGAGAGGTCTTATCGACTTGATTCCCGCCAACTGACTAGACTCGAGGGAGAAAATCAAAGCTCTTGTAAATTGAAACACACCTTTGGAATAATTGCACCTCTGTGCATTTTACTGCTCAGAAAGTAGTTATCTCTATATGAATAACACATAAAGACAGGTCGGGGAAAGAGCTTTGGAGGGAGGGGTCCATGCCTATTCTTTACAGCGGCATTTATATGACAAAAGATGACATCTCCTATTACAAACCAAACAGAATGATCCCCCTCAAGTAGCCTAATAATGGCTTTTATTGGAGATTTAGCATACATTTATTTCCTCTGATTGCTCATTCTCTTCCTCTTTGAGCACGTATTATCCCCTGAAATGGTGTGAAATGCTGCCTGAAACTCATGTCAAAGAATTCTGCAGGCCCAGCCGACCTCCTAAATGGCTAATCCCGCTCTATTCACAGCCCAGGCTGGCTCGGACCAAATCCACCCACTGACACAATTGGCGCTGCAGCCTGTTGAGCGGAGGAATGCAGCAACAAGTTCCCTTTGTGACATTCCACACACCATTATGCATGGTCCAAGCTCAGCATCACATGTCAGCCTAAATAGCAATCTCAATCATATGGGTTGGAAATGGAAAGAATGGGTTGTCAGTCAGGGAAAATTTGAGTTAGACGTAACTAAAAGAGGGCTGATTTTCCTTCCCTCAGTGTTACATAAAGTTCCAATAATAATGAGTCTGCTTATTGAATTCATGTCAAATCCGAGCCAGGGAGTGCGGAGAGGAGGATATTGTTATTATAAGTCAGACTGGAGGAACAGGGAGAGGTAGCAGCTGGTCTGCTGGAGCCTGGCCAAGCAGCAGATGTTTCAATGGGCGTGTCACTCTCTGGGTTTGAAGCATGTGTTGCATGCACCAAGGTAACGCAATGCAGTCATCATGTGCCATGCAACCCTTATGCCCAGATAATAGCTAATCAAAGGAAAATATTAACTAAATGAGGGGAGGGAACATCATATAAAAAGGTCAGATAAACTTGAAGTCAAACCTTTAAAAAAATTACAGGTAAGGTAAGAATACATACTACAAAGTGCACAACTGAGGGGATATTGCTGAAATACCATAAGAAAACTACCATAAGGTGAGTTTATGGCCACTAAAGTACCTCCTGAGTCTCACAGGCACAAAGTATAGCATGCAAATAAGATAAAGAAAGGACAGTAAAGCTCACCTTACCACAGACAAACCACAAGTCACAGAGGAGTTACTATATTAACATGTTTTTTCAGATGCCAAAGTCCAATATTTTGCATATGTGTCTGTTACTGACCTGATGAGTCGGTGTGAGACTCTGAACCAGAGGAAACTTGTTTCTTGCATCCGCCGGTTAGTGGGAAAGTGAGCACCGCTGCCGGGTCCACACAGTCCGCCGCCAGCCCGCAGAGGGCCGACGCTTCGGCGGGGGCACTCTGCGCCCTCCCGGGGGATGTAACAGCAGACCCGGCTGCGACTTTGGCAGCCGCCCCCGTCCCGGGACAGGAGACGCAGCGCTCCCCTACAACTTTCTCCAGCTGCTGTCCGGCCGAGAAGCCGCTCCACATGCAGTCCTGGATGATGATGGAGCTCAGGTTCCCGAAGGAGTCGTTGGTCGTGGTCAGTTTGCAGGGCAGGTCCTGCTGCTGCTGCTCATCCTCCTGCCCTAAGAACTGAGACACCCACTCCAGTTTGTCCCCTAGAGACGGGTAAAGCAGTCCGACCCTGCCCGACCCTTCCACCGCTCGGATAGGTGACATGGGCGGGGTCGGTACCAGCTCGAATTTCTTCCATATATCCTCGCTTGGCGCCGTGGACTTGAAGAAATCCTCATCCGGGTCGTGGTGATCGTCGTAGAAATAATGTTGGTAGTGGTCGAGGGGGTCCATGTCCCAGTTTTCATAACGAGGCGCGGTGGAGCTAATGCCCGGCATGGGGGCTGCTGGCAGGGGGGTGAATCACTCCCTGTTCCCTCTGTCTGCAGAGATAAAGCCAACAGTTGTATGAGAACTGAGCTTTATTCTCATCAAAATAATCACAGCCCTGTCCGTATACATGCAACCCTCTGGGTGGGAATGGGTTGATTTTGTGACCATACATAATACAGTTATTTAAAATGCATCAATCTGGCTCAATTATAGTCAAATTGTTTGTCACAACAAAAAATTTCCCTATACTATTAAGGGAAAAACATATACTGAAGTGTAGCAGATAAAGTAATTAGGCTACATATATCAGAACATGATGTGCCAATTAAGGCTACGACGGAGTCCTCAGCTATGAGGTTAATGAATGCCATACACTGAGTGAAACACAACTAGAGGGGATTTACAAGAATAAATACAAAGTAGCTGGTGTTTAAAATGCGGCATGTTAAAGTTAAACAACTGTGGTGCTGCTGAGAAGTTAAAGTTTCGCAACAGTCTTTCATTACATAACAGTGTTTTAGTAGTATACAGTGACATCCACAGACTGAGAGGAGGGCAGGGGCTTCTACATTCTGCTGACGGCTCGGCAGTAAATAGATTAAATTTGATTTAAATAGATTAATTGGATAGACAGGTAGCCGTCCTGTCTGTCAATGAAGCTAATCAGACTGGAGAGTCGTATGTAAAGTAGTTTATCTGACTCCACCTCGGTTCAACTCCTTATCAAGCTCAAAGAATTCAGCTGCGGCTTAAAGAGCGCCGATCAGTTAATTAAGCAGTAGGCGCGCTGGAAAGATGCAAAACCCGCAACTTCATGTGGTTCATCTACGGCTCGGAAGGTCTATCCCTGCGCCTGTGTGTGTTAATGTCCTCACAAGAGCTTTAGTTGAATACTAAAAAGAGTTTTACCTGGTGTTGAGAGTGAAAAACCCTCTTGCGTCCTCATAGATCCACCGTGCGCAAATTAAGTGTCCAAAAAAGCAGCAGCTACAATGATCCCTTGCGTAAAAATCTGGCCTTAGATGTGAGCGCTGGAGCTGATCCGCCTGCTGTCCTCTTCAGGTTGTAAACAGTCGTGAGGGTAAACGAGTCCGTTTGGTCGCAGTCCCGGCGCTCAGAGGGCTGGATAAGCTTTGGCTGTGGTCACTTTTCTTTGCCGACTACTGCACTATGATCCAGGGGAAGGAGGGTTGGCTATTATGGATAAGAGGCGGATCGTAGTAGGAGAGCCACGCCTTCTGTTTAAAGATACAGCACGCTCAAAACACACACCGACGCGCTGCGGCGGGAATGTTATGAGAGCACCGGGTTGCATGACATAATTTTGTAAGATGACAGTGTCCTGCTTTCGCAATAATTATGCAAACGCAATAACAACGTATGCATATGCGCGTGCGTGAGTGAGTGTGAAGGCGCGTGTGCAAATTGCTTGGGTACCTGTATGTTGTCATCATTGCTGCAAAACAAGAGCACCCTCTATTACAAGCAGTTGTGCATGTGTACATAATTGTTATGCTATCTTAATGAAGACATAATCTAGCTTTAAACCTGCATTGTGAGGACATTTCTGCACTGGGGGGGGGGACGGACATTCAGGCTGGTCCTCAACTTAAAAATGATTGTTTGAGGATTAAAACTTTGTATAAAGGTTTGGGTCAGAATTAGGTTAAGGTGAGGGGGAAGGGAATGCGTTATATCAAAAGGGCTCTCACAAGGACAGAAAGATGTGTTTGTGTGTGCCTGTGTGTGTGTGTATGTGCATGTGCATCTGTGATGGACTCAGTGATTTCATGTGGACATCTGGCTGCAGTATCTGATGGCGTCCATGCATATCATAGTCTGTAATCAATATCAAGCTCATGATGTAGATCCCTCCCTCCGAGAGAGTCAATACGGAAGCAACGCTCTGTGTCTGCAATGTCATGTCTCCTCGACAGCTGCACACACATACACATATGCGCGCACACACACACACACACACACACACACGCACACCCATTGCAGACACACTCTAACAACTGCTGACACTTGTGTTTCTTGCCATATGAAACCACCTCGGTCTTGTCTTTTCCGAGCCATTGGACTATGCTGCAACAAACTTTTGGCACACTCGCTCTTGACGAGCATGATTGAGAAACATCCTTCTTGTAACTGCTCCTCTGAAGTTCCCCCTCCAGCTCGGCAGCGAAGCAGACAGCGTGAAATCCTTGTCTGTCCACCTCATCTTCCCATCAAACTCAGACCCCCCCCCCAATCTCTTTCCCCTCAAAGCCTATCCTCTGTCACTCATCCTCTATTCTTCTCTTTCTCAGTTTTACTCTTGCCTACTCTTCTTCCACCCACCCCTGCTCCCCTCCTGCGCTTTTATCCTCAGTCACCCCTGATCAAAAAGATCTTGACCCTACATGAAACGGGGGGACTTTAGAGGGTTAGATCCTCCGTTTCCCAGGAGAGAGCCTACAAAGACACATAACTAACAGACTGGAGAAACAGAGGCGGCAATCTTTCAATTTCCCCCGTCCGTATTACTTTCTCTCTCTTTTTCAGCTCATTCTGCTCCTGATCTCTCTTTCTCTTGGCGCTTTTATCTCATCCCTCTCTGTCTTCTGCCTTGTTACATAGACTTTGAGATGCTTAATCTGCCTTCCCGCTTTGAATTAATCATCAAAAGTGAATGGTTGCAAGGACCAGCTCCTTAAAATGAAAAGAAGTGTCTTTTTAGATAAAATAAGTAGAGTGAGGTTAGCCACCCTTCCCCTGCTTTCTAAATCATTTATACATACAAAATTATACATTTTTCTGTTTAATGCAACATGTCATTGATATGCAAATGTAAACATTATTCTGGAAAATGTTCTCTTCATGCAGACTTTTACATGGATATGTTGTGGTGAAGCTCAGAGGAAAATAGCTAATTTACACCAATTCCCTTTTGGATTAGTGAGTCTTGTTTGCAAGAACATTTGAGGGGTAACTTGTGATGTGTGCTGAATCTCTGATCTGTCTCCCTCTGCGTTTTCCACTGAAAAAAAAAAATGCTCATACATGCAGCAGAGACATGCAAGCGACAGTATCACGGGATTAGTGAAACATTATTACTCCAATTAAGTGTAATCTGCTCCCACAGCGGAGAAGCCGATGGTGTTGATCTTCACTATGCATGTTAATATTTAATGTTACACTGCTGATGTGCAGCATGTCACAGTTTACATTAGTTTTAGTATTTTCTATTTCATGTTGACAGTCTTTTCTTATGTGTCATGTTTTACTTTCTGTCTTTGTGTGTGTGTGTTTTTTTTTAACACATGTGACCTGTGTTCAATTAGTTAATTAATTCCTAATTAGTCTTGATATTTTTTTTTCCTTCAGTTGCCAGTTTGTCCCTGAACTTCGTGTGTCAAGTGCTCACGTTTTTCATGGATCGTGGATTTTGGATCTTCGTCAATAGACTTTGCTCACTGATTGGACTTTTCTCTCTTGCTTGATCCCCTCAGATTTGTTTACCTCATTTGGAGCAGCTTCATCTGGTTTGGAGTCTCCCCAGACCTCCACCACCTGTAAGCTTCTTGTGTAGTTGTTTTTTTTTTAATTTAAAACATTGAGCTGCACCTGCTCAGCCACCTGTGTCTGCATCTGGGTTAAATTGGTTGTGTTCCCTAATTCTTTATTTGACAAGCATGACATAACATAGTTCAACATTTTCGGAAATATTCTCATACACTTTTTTTTTTTATAATTAGAAGAGACGACTGACACCAGTCTGCTGCAAAATAGAGAACAACAGCCAGCAGCCAGTTAGCTTAGCTTAACACTAGTATTGTCAACATTGTAAATCATGGCTTTACTAGACGGTCAAAAAACAGTCACTAGCACTTTTAAAGCTCGCTAATGAACAACTTATGTTTCTTAATCAACATAAAAAATTTAAGATTAATAACAGGCTTATTTGCAGTACATTATTCTTGAACATCAAGGCTCATTGCCTTCATAGGGTCACTTATTACCTTGAAGTGTCTAGGCAACCAGGTTACTTACAAAAGTCAGTGCACCCAGCCAAGAAACTTAAACAGACAATTTCCCTGTTTGGAGTATTTATGCTAAGCTAGGCTAACCAGCTGTTGGCTGCAGCTTCATATTTATCAGACAGACATTAGAATGGTATTCAACTACTTCTATGGCTGCACTCAGACTGACATATACCCCTTTTATTATTGTTTTGCTTCCATAATGCCCCTGCAGCCTTTGCTATAACAAACTATGCATAGAATTGTGTTTCATTTTAATGTTATGTGGTCGTTTCTAATCATCAGATCAGATTAGATGAAATGAGGTTGTAATGGTCCCCATGGGGCTGTCGTAGCAGCAGCAGCTAAGTGCACAACGTGATTTTATCATGCATACTACACTGCGTATAAGAAAAACAATCACACTTACAAAGCAAAGAGAGAGAGACAGCAAATAAAGATGGGAATGAACAAAGAAGTGTAGAGCTAACTTGCATAAGCCTGTGTGTATTTGCCTCTGTGTGTGTGTGTGTGTGTGTGTGTGTGTGTAAAATATGCATATGTGCCTGATCATGCTGACAAATAGTTTCAAAACAGATGTTCAGAAATAGTTGAGCGTACGAATGTGTAATTTTAGTCCTCATTCAGATTACAAAAGGAAAGTCAGACTGAGCTGTAAAAATGCAGATGCTTGCTTTGTTTACTTGCTAAATATACAAATGAATTCATCGTCTGACAGGAGTATTAATATTTACAAAACAGGTAATTACTCATAATGTGTAAAGAGAAAATTTGTTGAGAAGGGAGAAGAAAAGAAGGTCTGGAGCTGAGGAGAGGAGTGACGACCGGGAACACAGGTGGAGAGAAAAGATGGAAAGGGGTCGACCCCCTCCTCTTCCTGTGTCGCTCTTCATGTCATTCCCTCATCCGCCCCCACTCCACCTGACTCTGACCTTCCAGACTGATCAATGAACACCTAGTCTGGGACCCACCCATCAGTGTGTCTGTGGTGTCTGGACTGCCACAGGTTCCTGCATGTAATCTGGGAGACTGGAGAGGAAAAATGACAGCTGCTACCCACTGGATGGTGTTGACCTCCTACTAACACACACACACAGAAACACAACACACACACATACACACACAAGGCAAGAGAGAGGATTGCTTTTCAGTCCAGATGCTCATTACACTGAGCTATTGCAAGCTGAGCTGCACACAAACACAATTTCTATTTCTCTATCTAACCCATCACCTCGTCCAGTGCTTATTTTCACTAAAGGGTAAGTTCACCCTAAATAAAAAGCTGATTTTCTCACTTCCCTCTTTTGATATCTGGTGATGGAGTTTCAGTTTCATATCTTTCACATTTCTGAATCTGCCTTATAAAACATTCTTTGCATAACAATACCCTTGTATTGCTGAATATTCACAGAATGCAGTTTTCTTAGGAACTATTTCTTTGGTTAAGAGACTTCCCAGCTGTTCACAGTGATTAACAGGGGAACTCATGCTGTTGTTAAAATTTTTAAATGTAATTTTTTTTACCATGGAAACTAGAAATAAAATTCAATTTAATTTTGTTTTAAATGGGCCGAAAGCAGGAAGTGCAGAGATGGATGTCAACATCTGGAAAAATGAAGTCAAAATTACTTACACTTTGTATTGAGGTTAAACTGTGACTTTAAAAGCCCCTGAAAACCTTTTTTTTTTAGCTGCCTCTTACTATTAAAGTCAAAGTCATTCATCCCATTCATCCACCACAACAACTCGGCTAATTTTTAAGACTTTTTGGGCGTTTCTTTGGGTTTTTTCCCCATTCATCTCCCACTTGTTTGAAGGGGGTGGGGCAATCCGAAGAATGAAGAGGTCATATACCTCTGAGAACCAATCAGAGTCAAGGAGCACATTGATTATAGTTCGATGAAAGTTGTGGGTTCTCCATGATGTATCAATTAACTTTGATCAAGCCACCATGTATTTTCAACTCTTTCTAAAAAATCTTTAGTTTTTTTAAGCTTTTAGTGCTGCTTATACAATCACAAATAAGTATAAATGGACTTTCCATTAAAGTAAAAGGGAGAATGTTTTACGTTTAGCTAAAAAATCAAAGCAGGAAATGTAGCACGCTGTTAATTCTCACTATGTCTGACTCTGTCCTGTAGTTTGTCTTTGGCTCTATGATCTGTGTATATCTTCCTGTGTCTCTGAGTGTCATAACCACATCTGTGCAAAAACAACAGCTGCGTGTAATTAAATGAGAAATTGATTCTAATCAAAAGTCAGCACAGCTAATGATTAGCAGTTATAGAAAAAGCATCAAGGTGGCAGCAAATCCATTCAGCCTGATGAGGACACGAGCGAACGCTGAATACCAGGAGTGAGCAAGCCTCATTGCTTTCACATGTACGAACACACCATAATGTGAAGGCAGGTAAATCACCTTGCTTCATTGCATGTGTGTGTGCGTCACGAGCATATGGAACAGCCCAACCAAAATTACACGCAAACACACACACACACACACACACACGTCAGTAGCACTGATTGATAAGTCGTTGTTACTCAGTTGCTCCTCCTGGTTCTTCAATGACTTTTATTGCATTCTGGGTAGAAATCAATTCAGGAGGAACAGACTGTCAGCACAGACTGTACCCTGGAGAGACAGAGAGAGAGAGAAAGAGAGAGAGAGAGAGAGAGAGAGAGAGAGAGAGAGAGAGATAAAGAGAGAGGGTGTGAGTGTGAAAAGGAGAGGGGTGCTTGTGTCTGTGTGTGCGCCAGAAAGCAAGTGCATAACAAGTGTCTGCAGGAGAAGATGAGCAGACGAGAAGAGGGGGAAAAGGAGAATGATGCTGTGCAAAATGATGAATCAGAGGAGGATGTAAAGAATGTGGAGATAACTGGGAAAAGAAGGAAAATGGTGTCGTATATAAGAGGAGCAAAAGGGAAAAAAGGGAGAGACGGGGAGGAAAGAAAAATGAAAGAGCATGACAGAGATTTAGAAAGGTAAAGAAATAGCAGTTCACAGGAACAGACTTGAAGAAAGCAATACAATTACATAACTGATATTTGGCAGGGCAGCAGGGCAGTGTTATTGAGCATTTTTGGAGTGTTGCACAGTCTTTCACGCACAAACACACACAGGCTGACAGATATGTACACAAACTGTCAAATACACTCAGTCAACACAGAGTACAGATAATTCCACATATATGCATACAAACCATTCGGGATAAATACAACTACAGTGCTATCTGCTAAAATGTCCTCTGATAAATCACCTGCTGTTTTGCATTTCTGTTACATAACATAATGTAAAAATTTCCCTGTCTGTGTGTGTTACTATGTGTGTGTGTGTGTGTGCATGTCTGTATATGTTATAACAGACTGAGCTGATTGTTTTGAATGTGTCAATAGAGCCAGGCTGCACTTCTGCTTTGGTGGCCACAACAGTTTTGTTTGTTGTTCTCTGCCAGCAGACAAGTGAGCTGATTTAAAGAGGACCACTCATATTCTAAAGTGTTATGTTTGATTGTTTCAAAATGTTTCCTTTTGCTTTGCTCATCGGGACTTCAGGCATCCTGCAGTGTCATCAGTTAGCAATGATGCAATGATAAATATAAAAGGTGAGTGTAGCACATGTGGCCTCTTGCTGGTTATGGGCAGAAACCATTGTCAACAAGCATATTTAGTAATGTTTTGTGATACAGTTTTTCTTTAAACCAGGCAGCTGCCAAATCAAAAGTCAAACAAATATATAAAAACATTAGTTCTTCATAATTAAGATTTAAAGCTGCGTTAAGTATTTTGTTTTCCAACTGGAGGAATCATACATACACTATTGACTTATTATCTACTCAAAAGTTGGCTATAGTGAGTAATTTAGTGAACATTAGCCATTTCACACATCCAGAGATACAATAGCATTCACCTAATTAATGTAAGTTTGACATTCTTGCTACTTTAGCTCTTATTTGGTCACCATCACAACCAACTCTTCATAGTATCCTGCTCTCTATTGGCTAAATGCACCACAGTTTTCACCAGCTAACTCTGTGCTCTTTGCTGCAGAACATTTTTTTGAGCTTTTCCACTTAAATCAGCTGACAGATGCTACTGGAAACTGTAGATGAAATCTCTGAGAGTGAAACAGAACAGAAAATCTAGGAGCTATAAAACCCAAACAAAGAGCTGAAATATGCAGAAGAGCTCAGAGCTGAGGGGAGCTGCAGAGCCAGGAGTGAGTTTGTCACTACAAGGGAGCCTTTTGACAGTACACATACTAATTTGTTACCATTTGTTAACACAAAAAGTATATTAGAGCAGCATTAAGTAATGTAGTGAAATATGGGACACATAACTTGAATGATGGTGATGTTTTTGTGCACCACTGCATCCATCCTAACTTCAAAAATGGCAGTGTCACCTCCAAACCAAATACAGCCTCTCTGTGTCTCTGTACTGTTTTGGTACATTGCATGAATCCTTCACCCACTGTGTCCTCTCTGCAGCAGATCAGTACATACTGTTCAGTAGTGAGACATCTAGTGGTGAGCACTAATGCCCTGGTTCCTGACTGCTTCACTGGCACACCAGCCTTGAGGCAGAAACAGTTGTTCTATTTTGTCTGCATGTTTACTCTGTGTATTCATGCATCCAACTGCATGATCAGTCAAGGTCTATAGCTCTGTGTTTTGTACATGATGTACAAAGATGTGGATAGCAAAAAAAAAAAAAAAAAACCACAGGAGCTCAAACTGTTGTCAGGGCAGCAACATGTGACATGTGATATTTCTCTATGGACACTGGAGGAAGAGCGAAGCAATAATTTGATCAAGAATTTATAGACAAAGAAGCAAAGAAGTGAGAATTGTAGCTCCAGCCTTGAGTCTTCTTACTGCCGAGTGATAAAACTGAGGACCTCATATGGCTTTTGAAAACTATGACAGGCTCATACAGAACAGGTTATATACGTACGTGCGCACAACAACAAAAACTTGGCAAACACTTTGAAGCAGAGCAGATGTCAACAGCCTGCAGCGAAAAAACAAACAAAAAAAAAAAACATCTAAATAAAATGAAGACCATAAAATGTCACTTTTGAAGTGGTAGCAATGCAGAAAATTTTGCAACTCTCTTCTGAGAATCTGGGACCCAAGTGTCTCTCAGATATCAGTCTACAAAGCTGCTTTAAAATGATTGTTTAGTCAAAAAAATCTGTAACAGAGACATTTCCTGTAAGATTTTTTTATTCATATCAGGCAGAATCAGGTACTGAACACCCTGGACCCCTCAGTCCATTACAGTCTGAACGCAGACAGACAGACCCCGTCACTCCTATTCACATTCAGGGGCAGCTCCATGCTTCCACTGGCCTGCATTCATTTGGATTGTTAAAGAAAACCAATGCAAATCTCTCTTGCTGGGAAGTGACAGTGCTGACCCAATTTCAAAGCTGCACTTGCAAATATTCTTTTGTACAGAAAAAGGGTCAAAAGTCAACATGTTATACAAAAAAAAAATTGCTCAATGTGACATATTCACACATAATAATCTCCTGATTTGGGTGTTAATGTGCTGCATAACATTTTGGCATCTTTGAGCTCATTGTTTTAATTTTTTTTTATACTGAGAACTTTTGTTATTTTAATTTATTGTTCTTTATGTGTTGTTTTCTGCTCTATCAGGCATCTTTGTTCAGTGAAAAGCTCTGGAGAACCTTTTGTTCAGACACTTATAAAATCAGCCCATAACCACACAGGCTTTATTATCATAAATAATAAATTGATAATAGCAAATTTTAAGAAAAATAAGAATAAATTGATGTTATTTTACATTTCTGAAAACCAGTAACCTTTAATTTGAACACAGCATATGTATTGAATAAAATTTGTACTATTCTTTATTTATTTTTAAAAGAGATGTAATTCAGATTGAATGTACATGAGGAGAAGAGGGAGACACAATGGTCAGAGACAGCTGCCAAGCAGTGGACCTGTTTAAGACCAGTTTGCTTCCTGGTTCAGCTGACAAAACCAGTGTTTTACTGTGACATCAGGACGTTTTCAAGCCAGTTTGTGGTGACAAAACCTGGTATTTAAAGCCAAAACCTGATTTTTTTCTAACCACAAACAAGTGCTTCTTTTGCCTAAACCAAACCAACCCTTAATCACAGCATTGCCAAACAGAAAATAGAAAAGTAAAATACAAAGAAATGTATAACGTCAACAAATCTGAGGTTTGTGGAAATATACAAAACCAACATTTTTTTCCCCCGGAGTTTGGGTTGCTAAATTAAACTAACATAAAGCTGCCAGGTTATACATACAATAGATAGTTATTGTTAAGACAAAATACAGAATTTCAATCATGTATACAAACTTGAAAGAAAAAAACAGTAATATGTGCACCAATTAGGGCAGATTTATGGCATCTCAATTTTTGTATGGGGCGTTTTCCTTTGTTACAGCTCAACCTTCTGATCCAGGCTAATAAGACTGGTGCATTTTTATGCAAACAGCTCACCTCTTGGTGCTTTCAAGAAAGGATGGGGGTGCTAAATGTGTGCAGCGGGTGCTGAATACTGGTGCTGAGCTGGTTTTGTAGCCTGAGGGCAGGAGAGGCAGGGATGTGTGGTAGCCCACAGATGGGCGCCCAGACACAGATGGGCACAGGCAAACACACACACATACAAAGGGCCCCTGCAGGGAGATCAAAAGAGGGAGTGTGGCTTTGCCTTGTCAACAGTGAAGACTGATGGATGGAGGCATCTGTGTTGGTTGGAGAGCGGAGGAAGTTGAGACAGGAAGAAGAGCTTGGTGGATTTTCTTCCATATTATTATCACATGAAATAACTGCAAAACAATACCTGGCTTTGCTAGAAAGCTGGGAAGGATTCCTTTTTTTTTTTTTTTTTTTTAGAAAAAAATAAAACGTATCAATCACATAAAAACCTTCAGCATATATGTTTGCTCTGTAATTAAATCAGGTATAATTGATCATATTGGCTTGAATAAACTCACTTTCATTTCCATCATGACAGCTTTGAGACACAATATTTGTAATTCAAATGAACAAATCCTGTCAGGGCAGATGAGACGGGAAAATCTCGTCTGTTTTCTTCCTCCATCTTGTGAGAAATGTACAAGCTCTCAACAGAGTTGCCCACACAACAAAGGAGGATAAGAGGAGATGAGAGGAACTGAGAGGGACCACCTCGCTCATAATTATTCCTAATTAAGATTAATTGGCATTTGGAGAGCTGGGGTAATTTCTATTGTCCCTGTGGGTGTGATAACCCACACAAGCATGAGTCAAAACAAAACAAGACTGTTGACACAGATCGCCTCAGTAGTTAGCATTGTCTCATAGTACTGTGGCTAATTTATTTCAGTAATCTGGTACATTAATTCCGGTAAGGGTGCCAAGAACATTTATTTAGCAACCAGATATTGGAAGCACATTTGCAGAGGGATCAGAATAAAGTAAGCAACCACCAAAACAGCAAAAATCCCCTATTTAAAGTCAATTTAATGAATATTTCTACATTAATAATGGATTACACGACTACTTCTATATAATGAACCAATAGAGAATTATAATGCAAATCTGAAATCAACTCCATAGTGTGTTTTAGCATCTTTCAAGTAATTGTTTTGAACATTCTGGCTACTAATTTTACTGTTTATATTCACTCTGTCCACCCTTATTAGCTTGTCCTGATTGAAACAGCTCTAAAAACCCACTGAATACTAATTGACCGGCAACAAACAGCAGACAGTCAGTTAGCTCCTGGTCAGATAATGGACATAGATCCTAGGAATTTTTGCAATTTTCTCTTAGTAGCTGAAGCAGATCATAATTGAGCTAAAGGGAAAAGAATATTGGACTTACATTTGGCACATGGCCAGATACATGTCTCCAAATAACCATGAATGTTGAGTCATGTCTACTAGATGTGTAAATAAGCATCTGCTTGCTTGTGTACACATGATATGGACTTCATAAGGTGATGGTAATTCAAAGATGTGTTTATTTATTTTTTTTAAATCTGTTTTCCCCCAATTTGCCAAAAAACAGCAAATCCACATACAACTCACTATCACACCATCAAATTAAAAAAAAGAAAGATTAAGATCAGACTTAAAGAAATGTTCCTGTATTTTGGCGTCTTATTCCTTGAAGTTTAAATGCTGAGTAGTCATAATCAAGTACAAAAGGCTCAGATATCCTGACTCTTTACACTGATTGAGCTCTTTAAAAAAATGCTGGATCCTACATTTCCCATGATACAGTGTAATGGAAGAACTGATGATTGCAGCTTAGCACTTCTGGTTGCACTTCAGATTTTCTGTCATAAATCTGTAATTTCCAAATCCAAACTGATATAGTAATGATAACATAATCATGGCATCACTTCTCTGAATAAGACATCATCCAGAAAGAAGTAAAAGTGGATACAATACTTACACACTCCTTTGTAACATATGATTATGCTCCCTGTGAATTATAACTCTTATACCGACAGAACTCAAGTGAAGTGTCATTAGGTGAGGATGGTTTTCCCTTTTTCATTATGGGGAAGACAATAGAGCACCTCCAACCGCCTCCAATCTTTTTTTTTTGCATAATGACAGGTGATCACTGACAGGAGATCACTCATCTCATCCATCTCCTGGAGAAATGAGAGTGCTGTGGGTACGATGATGCTCACATGGTCAGTATGAGAACATGTGCAGAGGGATGGAACATTGTGATGCTTGAGTTGCATTTGCACAAATAATAAAAACATTTTATCTAGCATTTTTGATAAAATAACTTAACCGTCAGGGACGAACCAGAAGAATTGTGGGAGTTTCTCATGATTGTCCATTGTCTGATACAAGGTGTCCCCTAAGTGACACATTGTGAGTGCTCAGCTCCCACACACAATCTGCTTCTTAAAACCATATATTCATTGGGTTTCTTTGAGTCCTCACATTGTTACAAAGACTTGCTACTCTCTTCACCCCCAACAAACTGCCTACCCCCCCTCAAGAACCACAGAAAGGCCTAGCAATTGTCTCCCTGCTGAGGAAGACACAATGGTTAACTTTTAACAATACCTCCTTCAACTCCTCCTCAGGCGTAGATAAACCAAGGCCTGTCCCTGTGTGTCTGAATGTGTGTGTGTGTGTGTGTGTGTGTGTGTGTATCTTCTCCTCATTGTCTCAGGAGCATATGGCCTTGTGACATCTCAGGCAGAAGGTCACAGAGTGTAGGAATTCATGTCATTCTGGGAATCTTTCTGCCTCCCTTCCTCTTTAACAAACTTAGTTATAAGGCGCTCATGCTTGAAACACACATAGACACACAGGCATCCACGCACGCACGCACCCACACACACACACACACACACACCCAGCATATGACACGGAACATATTTGCCACATATCATTTGTTACAACCCTGTGAACCTAATAAGTAGCCTCCCCAGCCTAATGCAGTGTAATTACAGTCTATGTATTGCCACTATATGGCTATATATAGTTTAAGTATATAGCACATAGCATTCATTTAAAGTCATTTTTTCAGGGGCACTTTGTGAACCAAGTCCAAGCCTCTGTCTGCTCTTTATGACCCTCACTAACTCCCAAAGAGACAAATCTGGATCCTGAGCTGCTTAAGGCTCCACCAGCTTTATGTTACATTCCTCACTTCACCATATTATCTGTCAATTATATATATATATAAGAGACTTTGGAGATGGAGATTTTACATTCAGAATATATGGAGTTCATTATGCAGCAGCTTCAACATTGTAATGCTACTAATATTGTGATCACCCAATAACATCCATTATATGGAACTCAAAAACTCTAATATTACTTGTACTTAATATATATGAAGATAGTTTGTGATATTACATCTGCGCTCTTATTTAAATTTTAACACAAGACTTTTATGCCACAGTATTTTTACAGTGGGATTTTTCTGCTGTAAGGAAAATCCCAAATCCCAACCCCCCATTCTAAAAAATGACTGTCTCTGTTGAATATTCTATTGAGTTTAAGGCTTAAACTAACCAAACAGTTTGTGGTCAAACCCAGAAAAAACAACTAAAACTTTAAAACATGACCTGATCTGTGAACCTTTTTGCTTGAGTCTGTCAGATATAATTTAATCTGCATTAGTTAGACAATGAAATAAACAAATCCCATGATCCCTTGCTACTTTACAACATCATCAAACTACATCTCTCATAGTTTTGATAGAAAGCCCTTAATCAGCAGAAATTGCATACTGTTTAAATTAAGCAGGGGATTGTACAACCTCTTCTTCCTTGTAAAAATATTTTAATAAGCTTGAGGCCACTCTCACATAATTTAATTCTCAGTTGGAGCAATACTGACATATTGCCTTTTGTTCTTGTTGTCCTTTTGTTAACTTTTCTCTTTAATGACCACATGGAATAGTTTTAGTAGTAATTTTAAAAAAATGGAAAGAAATGGGTTTTTTTGCCTTCTACATCGCACAAAAACACACTAAATCATCATCCCACTATCATATTTATTGTGGTATGTACTGAACTGTAAATTTCGCATATTATAGCTCTAAAACACAAACACACACTCTCTCTCACACACACACAGATAATCAAACTGGCCAGATGTTATCAGGAGAAGACATCAATGAGGAGCATCTTGCTACATCTAAACTTTGGAGATGGAGGGACACAGATGCATACTACTGCTATTGTAATACTACTTCATTGGGGGAAGGGATGAGGGGTAAAAAGTGGGGGTGGGATGAGGATAGAGAAGAACAATCACTTCTACAATCTTGTCCTTTTGTATGTCTGAATGAACTGAGATTCAGGATTACAGAGAGGACAAAAAGGTGCAGAAAATAAAGGGAGAGAGCAAACACTTTGACCAGAATTAGTGATTAAACATAATGCAGGGTTTAGTTTAAGAGACCATGCAGGTGGGGGTGGGAGCGAATGGATCAGACCCCAGGGAGAGGCTCTGATGGTGGGCCGTGGTCTCTCAGGTGGCCTCGGGCCCCTGGATGGGCTCCCACATGTCAACCCCAGCTAGTGACAGATGTCTCTCTCTCTGACACAGTGATAATTCACCACTAATCAGCAGATGATACTGTAACAGAGAAGGAGGAGGTGTTATGGAGATGTAAGAGAGAAGAAAGAGAGGGGGGAGAGGACTTTTCTGTGTACTGATCTTCTGAGTATGTGTGCACGTTTGCATGTGGCCGTATAGCAGTAAATCTGACATTGCATTGTTTATCTTTGTCCCTGAATCTCATTCCTCCCAACTTCTTGCAAGTTAATTGATCATGATAAGAATGTGTTGCTGACATGAATAAAGGTGATGATTACTCTTTGTGTGGGCGTGTGTATGTGCGTGCATATGTGTGTGTGTCACAATCAGTAAATCCACCTATGTGAAGGCTGTTATTATCAAACCTGGCTGACACTTTCTTACCTGTCGTGGTGTGTGTGCATGCAAATTTTTGCATTTCTGTATACATGTTTAGGAATACACTGTGTGTGTTTGATTTGTGTCCATTTCTGTGCATTGTGTGTGCACATTTGCACGTTTGCGTGCCCGTATCTGACTCTGAAGATGCAGCGTCCTCTAGGGAAGCTGATCCTCAGATCACTAAGGCCCGTCAATCATTGTGATTGATCAGTCTTTAGCACCTCCCTCCCTCATTCCAGCCTGATCGCCCCCTCGCCCTCTCCTCCCACTGCAGGCGCTTCGGTGATTAATCACTCAGTCAGTAAGACAGGTAGCAGTGACATCATCCAATTCTGCCCCTCCACCCACCACTTATAGAGACACACTGAGAACTGGTGGTCAGCTAAGTCATGACAACTGCGTCCCCAGCAGTCCCAGAAATGATATACATTCAGCTCATATTATATATATTATATTTTATATTATATTTACATTCAGTTTGTATTACAGAGCAGAGTAACATGGAAATGACTGCATTGCTAAAAGAAGGTAACATATACATTCCATATATTGTTTCTTAAATATCCAGGCAGGCAGCAACACCCTTATGTAAAGTTATGTTACAGTGTATAAAAGAGCACACAGAGAGCAGAATCTTTTTCAGTTGTCATTAAAATGTTGCAAGTAAAAAAAAAAAAAGCTTGTGTGTGAATGGTTATCATATTTGAGTATTTGTGCTCTTTGGCAAAGAAACTCCCACGCACTGTCTTCTACACTTGAGGCATGAATATGTATTAACAACATCTCAGTGCTTTGACTTCCATCAAATTAACTAAATGAAGGTCAAGACTCTGGAAGTTTGTTCATAAATTTTTCCACTACAAGTGCAGAAGTCAATTGTGTAGGAGCTCTGCATCTTGTTGCACATTATTGTTCTAAAATTAAAAAATACAGAATCAATATAAAAGAAGAGAGATGGGAGGAAGTCACATACAACTACATTCAATACAATGCAATGAAACTTGTTCTTTGCATTTCATCTGTCTCTGAAAAGCAGTGTGCAGTCATCCAGGTCTGAGTCAGTGGGCCCTATCGTACACCCGGCGCAAACGCAGTGCGCCAGTGGCGCATTTGTCATTACTATCGTACAAAGCGTACGATAGGGCCCAGTGTCTTAATCAAGTGCACTGACTTGCTTTGTAAACCCACAGTCCTAAAGGGGGCGCTCTTTCATTTTGTCATGATACATACTTTATCACAGATTAGCTTTTTGTCTGTTTTCTTTATTTTTTGATGTGTTCAACAACACATAATAACATAAACATTCACAGTCCATCATGCTGACTGTCTGGCAGTATCACCTTGCCTATTTAAAGTAAGTATTTCTCATTAGAGCTTGTGAGAATTGCCTGCTTGAATGGTGCAGTTTCCTCACAAACAGCAGAGCAATGAGGAGAATGAGAGTCACTCTTCAGCTGTATCTCACAACCTTGGTGAGTTCCTTTCACTCTCCAGCATTAAAAGCTCAGCTTCAGTTCAAGGACCAAGAAAAAAAAAGATTCTCTATGTGTGACCCTGAACACCGTTTGCAAGAGCCAAGCTTCTTTGAAAAGAAGTGTGCTGATATAGTCACTGTACATAAGAACTCCCTGTAAAGTTCACCCAAACATTAAGAAAGAGAGACAGGGTGATCATTGTTGCAGACCTTTATCAAAGCTCAATACCCTCTGCTCTTGTTTGTGTTATAATCGTTCTGTGTGCAGAGGTATGTGGGCCAAGACTATCCGCTAAGTCACATCATTCTGTGTGTGAAAGAAAAATATATTTCATGCAAAAACATTTTGAGCTTGTGCTGTGAAGGACAAACATTTCCTGGAATGACTGCATCGTCCATGAATGAACCCGACTCCTCACTATGGCAGGAACATTGACTTTTACTGCTCCCTGCTGGGCGTGTTGTTTTCCTGCACACAAGATCAATTATCCCAATCCCCATGTCTAATGTTGTAACTAAGAATCAGTGCATTTACTCAGTTCCACATCATAGCAAATTACTGTGATCAATTCATGGGTGTGTGCTGTGTTTCATTATTGTTCGCACGCATATCTTTACTATGAGATTTATTTTTTTTTTTTTGTAAAATGCTCCAGTGCTACTAATCTCACAATGCACCTTTCAAGATTAACTCTTATACTAGAAAACGCAACACTTATAAAGATGAACGTATCTGTTTATTGGATCGATTGTGCAAAAATGATCAGAAATGGTGCAATATGCTTTTATTTTTCTAAACTACAGGAACCCCTGCTATGCAATACATAAAAAACATTTATTCACCCAATACAAATAAGGTACATTGATGAAGTAGCTACAGATATAAAACTGTGCACCAGTGGTGGTGAACTCTTCTTCTGCAGAAATGTCCAGGTATCCAGCATTCAACACAACACAACACAACACAACACAACACAACACAACACAGAGACATTCGATGTGGTTAGAAATTTCCACCTCTGTTAGGAAAAATATTTTTCTTTTGTTTGTTTTTCAATGCTGATGTAACAGAATATAGCTAATTTTCAGCAACATTAAATTAATTTTATTTCATGTAAGGTTTTTTAGCGTAAATCATTATGCAAACACATGTAAATTAGACATTAAATAAACAGTAGTGGTGTTTGAGTGAGAAAACAGATAATCAAATTTAAAAGATTTAGTCACCAAATTCATTTTGTTTAGAATCAATGAAAACTGACATTGACTTCTGTTGTGCTGTCTCTTTGTAGAGTTTTGCAAAAGTGCACTAAGTATGAAGAAAAGCATGCAGCCTATTTGTGTACTCTTGTTTGCCTCAACAATATCCTGATCTTAGCAATACAGACACTTTAATTAGAGCCCGAGCCCTACTGGGGAAGGGCTCTATTGTTTTTCCTCTTATTTTCCAATAGGTGGCAGCAACGTTACAGATACATGAAGTCAAAGAAAAGAATGCCTCATGTGAGGGTTGTCTTCAGTGTTTGTACTCTGATAATATATACAGTGAGGTTGGAAAGTATGAAAACACACTGAGAGTCTCCAATGTTTTTATTTAAACCTGGATATAGTCATAGTTTAAGGACTGAAAAAAGTCTAAAGCAAAAGAATTCTTATTTTCAGTAAAATGAATAAAACATATTTAAGATTCTGCACTATTTCTAGGCCAGAAACCAACCATCCACCACACAAATATAGTGTTAACTGTTTTGCACAAAAGGTTTAATTCTGCTGAGTTGTATCCCTCATATTAAACCATGCATTCAGTTGCCACCCTGCTGGATTAATCTTTTTCACAAGCTTGTACAAGTAGCTCAACTTGCAGCAACTTGTTCGCTTGTTATAAAATAATGCTGTTCCTCAAGTTTCCTGCAGATCGTTGCTTGTTAGGTGGCTTTGTGACAGTGGGGAAAATGGCTTCAGAAATGTCAGAGGTCAGTGGCAAAGAGAGGCTTTCTCAGCATCAAATTATGGACACAAAAAGGGCATGTATGGGGGCAGGATCAGGACATGTAAAGCAGATGGTAACATTTGTAACTGAAAAATGGTATTACCTCTTGAAAAGAAACTGAAAATAGAAAAATCCTAACCAGAGATCTCAGACTTTTGGACTCCACATTATTCACTAACATTTAACTGATTTTACTAACAGCTTAAAGGAGGTGGTAGGAGCTATTACAGTAAGATGAGTCCTGTTTGAAAGTTAAATATTGTGCTTGGAGTCATCCGACATTAATGGATTTGCTTCAGCCTTCCAGGAAATTCCAAAAATAAAAGGTAACAGCACTGGAGAAGATGTCCAACAAAACCCACAATGTTTTAGACTTGCAAACTTTTATAGTGTCCTATGCCTGCCCTTTTTGATCAAAAACACTCAGCTCTCTGTGTGATTCTCCTTCCAGAGAAAGTATTTACAAAGAGATATGAGAGGTCAAAGGCAATAAAAAGAAGTAACTGGAAGACCTGGGAGGAGGTAATAGAGATAATGGCTAATGATTCAAGATAATGGTTCACTCTTGGAGATAAGTAACACGCCAATGAGTTTTATTGTTTTATGGAAAGCATCAGAATGTGTTTTATGAATTTGAACTTTAGAAAATTACTGAATGAACTTGTAAAAAGATTTTAATTAACTTCTGGCCTACCTCTGTGGATAAACATGTGCAGCCTGTACTGTTTATGTTGCTGTAGGCGCAGAGATGTTGTCCTACATTAAGAGCAACGTGCAACCTGACATAAATAACAGAAACATGGCAGGAACAGCAGAGATGACGTGCACATCGCGTCGCAGAGTCAGTAGGCTGGCAGTGAACTTGTGAACTCCAGCTTCCTTTGACCTTCCTTGTCTATTTTCTCCCAAGGGGGGCAGACAGCCGGTTGGTGCATCACACACACACACGGACACACACACACATATACACAAATAAACACTTACAGAGAAAGACACACGCACACTCATTTACACGTCACAGTTTCCATTCTAAACATAAATAAACCCTCCTAAGAGCATAACCATACACAGTCAGCTGTGTCAAGTTGATTCTGCCCCCCCCCAGTTGCTCTTGTCCACATGTTGCACGGGGTCACATGATGACTGAGCTGCTGAACATTTTAATGACATGCTCTTTAGCAGCTAATGTCAACACAACTCCTTAGATCATCAAAAACAATCAATAAGTCACTAAAGTTAAAGATACTGACATTATAACACTGATGTCAATATTTTGACCTGAAACAGAACTTCAGAGTGAAAATGACCTTCAGTAGACCGAGGAAACCTCCTGCTCAATCATTACACGGACAATAATGACCTCCCACGTGGCTCTGATGGCACATGATCTTCTATGAAGCCACAGGACGAAAAATAGCTGAAAACTCAGTCTAAAGTTTAATAACTGCCACTGCGATATGGTATGTGATATGTTAAACAGGTCAGTGTTTATAGATGCTAATTGCTTGAATTTATTGCCTGTGATGATAGGTGATAAAATGATGTAGTAAACCCTGATGTGAAAACTGGATTTTGAGGCACGAACTCAAACCCACGCAGCTGGATTTTAGTTTCTGTGTGGTGAATTTTCCTATTTGAGTTTGCTGCAGTGGTATTTGCATTAATGATATGAATGTGTGAAAATACTGCTGAATTTGCATTTGGTGTCTCTTCAAAATGTGAATACTGACAAAAGTATTAAAATGCATGTAAAATGGGTATCGTACCCTGTCCTCTGCTTTATGTTTTTACATGACCTGCTGCTGACACACACTGTTCCACATGTAACACACAGTATATTAATAATTAGAACCCTCTTTTAACTCTACACACAGTCTGCAGTCAATTCACTCCTCCCCAAAGTTGTCCTAGAAATGAAATGTAAAAGTTTTGATTTGCTCCCACCCAGCATTCTTATCTTCAGCCTCAAATCTACGTGCCAATGTCCACATACAAGAGCTGGCTGACTCACCAGCTCTTTATGCTGAGCACAAACAACTAAACACATCTGGTTGGAACTGAAATGGATATCATGCCTCATAATTGTTGTTTTGAGAGCAACCAAGTGTAATAACAAATGATAGACTGCGTTTATAAAGGGAGAGTTTGACATTTGAAAAATGGCGGTCACTTTCTTGCTAATATCCCTTGTATGTTTGTATGGTAAACTAGAAGCGACCACCAGTTAGCTTAGCTTAGCTCAAAGACTGTAAACAGGGGGAAACAGCTAGCCTTACACAGTCCAAAGGAAACAAAACACACATATAGCCCTCTTAAACCTTACTTATCTCTCAAATGTGGCTCCAAGATGTGCTGAGGCTTAATTGAATGATTATATTCAACTTCTGTGTTTGAAAACAACAAAACAAGCATGGCAGCACAGTGAGTCACTATTATCCAAACTTAAACATTAGCATAAACATCATCCAACCATAAACATAAACCAGTCACATGCAGTGACTTTTACAGTTAGGCAAGCAGCGCTGACTCCATGTGTGATTCAGCTGTTTATGAAATCAACAAAACTTAAATAAATCATCTCCTAGTTTTGTGCTTCCTGTCTTTCCTTTGCTATAGTTTCTCTCCTGCTAGGCGTCTTCATCTTTCTGCACCTCTTCCTCATTTCATAAAACATATGAAATATGCAGCATTGAGTAAACACATCTAAGCAGATCACTTCATAAAAATAAAAACCATCAATGACAGTGACACTTTCAATGACAATGCAGAATCTTGTATTTTTGTGCCTCAGTGTGCAACTTCCTGCAAATCTTGCACAGTGAATCCATCACTCTGACTGACAGAAGATATTAATATAATACATGCATAGCAGAATGGAACAAAAAGCCTGGGTGTCATGTTACATGGTTAACTTTAAATATATATTAAATAAAGACGAACTTGTTCAGTGCCACCTGTCACTCAAGTGGATTTTCATATTCATCCTAACTTGAAAAGACCTGTTGTGCCTGTTGAATTTACATTTGTGTTTTTTATGAAATATTAGTGGTTACCGCTGCTCCTTTCCTGTTGTCCCACATTCTGGCCATGGTGATTGAGAAATATCTTTTCAGACTAAAGTTGATTAATCACAATGCGATTTGCTTGTGATCTGATTAGTTTCCATGAGTCAATGCATGTGTATTTTAGTGTGTGCAACATCATAACTGATCTCTGAACAGTGAAAGCTGAGTCAAAGACAGATTGACAGACACACACACCTAAATGTGGTGCAAGATATGATGTTTACATCCACATTCGGCAGACAAAACCTGCCATTTTACACATGTTTAATGAATTTCCTCCATTTTTTATTTGGTAAACCTCATATCTGAAAGAAACACATAAATGTTGCACAAGTTAGTCGTGCTGAAAAGTCCAGTTCCTGGATGTTGAAACAAGTTAATGAAGATCAGTGGCAAACTCTGTGTAACGTCTCCAAGCATTTCATAAGGGTGTGACATTACTGAAGCAGCTACGAGTGTATGTCAGAGGCGCATATCATTCACATGAAAGAGGGATGTTGTAACATCATACTAGATTATTACATAAGTGCTTAGTATTCATCTGAACTGCACCCATATTTAAACTGCCTTTATAGGATTTCACATGTCTTGTATCAAACAGATGAATAATTTTGGCAGAAAACAAATGCATATGTCAGCAATTATTACTTGAAAGTTGAACATTACTCGATCTGACAAAGGTAACCTGTTGACAGAAATGCATTTTAAGCTAAAAATTCAACAAGTCCTCCAAGTCCCCCAATAAAAAAAGCGACCTGGACAGGCTTGTGTTACACTTCACAACTGTGACCGTTACAAATGTGACCTGGCTGGTGGATGACCGGATTGAGCAGTGTGTACCTCCAGCCTGAATGTGCTCTTCCAGTTTACTCTGAGCAATTCAACAGCACAGGCAGTGCCAAGCCAAAGTGTCGAGGGGCCTTTATTGCTGATTGCTGCCACACACCTTTGCAGTTTTGTGGTTATACTTTGAGCAGTTGTGACGCTGCCATGTTGACAAAAATCTGTCCAAAGTCATTTAAACACCTGGCAGAGCACTCGAAGCTGCGTCTGTGGTAATGTCTTCTGAAACACATTCTATCATGATGACCCACAAGCACAAAACATGGGGAAAAAAAACAACAACCATGTTGTGGTGGTTGGTGACGAGACTGTGACTCGCTTTTATTCTCAAAGTGATTGATAGATTTTTCATTGTAAAACTGATTACACCTCTGCTTGATAGAAATACCACAATGTATTCATTTCCGTTGAGAAGGGTGGGGTGCAGGAACCATGACTCTATCTTAGTAGAGAAGTGGTTAAAGTAATTACTAAACCGGATTGTGGCAGGACATCTACAACTTTGTTTACATGTGTTTACCTGCATATTTGTGTTGCTGGCGTGCTCTGTCTGTTATCATCACCTAGCAAGCTACAGCACATTTCTGTGTTTCAGGTGAGTTTGTTTTGTCTTCCTTTGCACGTCAAAGCTGTCTCTCCTCTTTCTCATGAATCTCCTTTTTCTTTTCCCTGATGCCACAAAATCCCCAGAGTTTCTCTGATATCTGCATCATCCCATCAAAATACAGTCGGCGGACTGTTGACATTAAAAACATACTTTGTCCTTTAAATCACTCTCAGTGTGGGGATTTTATTATCACTTCATAGTTTTTTTTAAAAAAAAACATGCTTTTCTTTTCTTCTTTTCTCCCCATTTATGTACCTTGCTGTGCAGAGAACATACTTGAAAAGAAATGAATTCTCTGATCTCAGGTCCTGCCACAGCGGGATGAAGCTCAAATTTTTCACCCTTTTTTGATCATTTGACTTAACTCTGTAGTTTTTTCTAAACTTTGTTGAAGCTTGGCCAGTTTGCATCTTAAGCTGCAACATTTATGCAAAAATGCAATACTGAGAGACTTTTTTTCCATCAAAAATACTAACTCATTCTGTTCCTTTTCTATTCATGACTCATTCCCAGATCCAAGAGACAGAGTTCAATTTATTTGCATGGCTTTATAGAATTTTAAGAACTGTGACCAGTTATAGCAAACAAATTTGTGAATGGACAATACTGTACATCCTGAAGACATGACAGCAGACAGACAGTCAAAGTAAACATGGTGACTTCACCAGTCTGGGTAAAATGTCATGATGCCAAACAGGTCAGTCCACCCCGATAACAACAAAGTTCAATGTTCTGTCCCTTCAAGCCACTCTGTCAAGATATATGGACTTTGAAACAATCACCTCAGTCTCCTTAACATGGTGTGTTTGTCTGCGAGGGTGTATTTGCATCACTGTGAGTTTTTGTTTGCAGCAGGAGTGGGGTCATGACAAACAGATGATAACAATATCTGACATGGTTAAATATCAATTTTGGATTTTCACCCCTTCACTTTTTTAACCCATCTTTTTTCTTGAGCTGTCTGTCCATATTGTTTTATGATAAAAAAAACAAAACAAAACAGAGAAGATGTATGGACAGGTGTAAACTTGTCCTCTGTGTGTGTTTCATTTGTACAACAGAAACGTAGCAACAGTGAGACATCATAAACATCATAAACTGAAATCATGGCATGTTTTGTGCTCGCAAAACACAGCAGTCTGTTGGAATTTACTGTTGGAAATAAATAGTGTGATATGATCTTACCATAATCTATATTTGACCATGTTTTCTGAAAAATAAGAGGCATTCATATAAAAACTTAAACACTGCTGTAATTTAGGTTGAGGGGTTCTTTTAGGCTTTGAAAGCAGAGAGACTGTGAGCCCACAGAGATGCTGTAAGCATGAGAACATCATGAGCTACTTCTTGTCATTTAATTTACAGAACAAATGAAAAATAATGACTACCCTCTTATATCTAGACATTAAAGTGCTAAGATAAGAGAAAGAAGCAACCTGCCTTAAGCAGGGAAACTATCAAGAGAAACACATGTGCTGCTAAGGCAACCAAGGCCGCTGATTATTGTGTCTGCTAGAAATGCAGAGATAGTTGTATATATATCAACTACACAGTGTTGTACAGAAAATACTCTATACTATATGGGTTCTCATTTAAAATATGTGTTTCCACTAACTTAGACCTAACTTTTTTAAACTAAAACTCCATACAATCTAATCCACAGCATTCTTCCAATTTGAATGTTTTATATTATAAAGACTCCTCTTCAAAGTCCAAGCTCAACAATGTCACACATATAACCATAAATTCAGTTTAAAATACTGATTGGCCAATTCTCATCCTATTTCTTACCATCCTCAATCTCTGTACAAACACCGGAAACCCTCTGTGGTACCACTGGACAAACAACATTCTTTTATGTTTTAACCAACCTGCAGCATCTCATGCTCCACAGATGAGTGCACAGTCACGCTAGAAGCATCCAGGTCATACGAAACAGTCAGTTAAGACTTGCAGTAGTGGGACAGGATGTGACTGCTGGTCTTACATGTGTCCGATGAAAGACAACCATGATGGATCCGCTTACAATCTGAATGACTACAAACATGAGAACACATTCCTTTGTTATCACAAATCTTACTATTAAATAGTTTATTAGATCTGAATTTAATTGATTTCTTTTAAATGGCATGAGGAGTGATAGAGAACTTCATGGCCTTGATTGAAGGAACCAATTTAAGAGAATTAACCACATTAATAATTAAACATAGTCCTCATTTACTTATATTATCCAGCACTTGTGGAGCTTATGTACCTCCAGAAAGTTATTTACAGCAGCACTAACCTCAGCAGTACTGTCAACATGGCGACATCTGAGCTCCTCCCTCACCTTGGGGTAGATATAGTAATCTGAGAGGGTCAAATCAGGTGAACAGGTGTGAGTGGATGTGTTTCCAGTAGATGTTCAGCTCTGTGGCAAGGCACCATCAAGATCATGTCAGGGATCTTTTCAACTGTCTTACTATGACAACAGTCACTGGCCTTCCAGGGAGAAGGTCATCTTCAGATTTTAAGTGCAGCCCATTTCCTCACCAAACTGTGAGGGGACAACTTCCCCTAGTTTTGCAATGATGCCCCCTTGGATAATGAGCCCTTGAGACCAAAGTAGTGCATAATGAGCTAAGAGTCCACACATAATCTAACGTGGGTCACTTCAGTAGGGACCCAGCATTAGTACACTGTCATATGCTCTGCAAGGTGAGTAACTAGGGCACTGCAGGTTAGAACTTTTCATGCAGGTCCTGGCAGGTAGAGAACACAATTAAAAAATAATCTAATCCATTCAATTCAGAAGGACATCGTTCGCCCTCGAGGATTAACTGTGCTCAGAGACTGGGTAAGTCAGAGTTGCCATACCAGCTGTACTCCATTGAAACCAGGTAGGGTCACATTTCACAATGCAACCTTTTGATTTGAATCTTTTGTTTATTAAAAAAAAAGACAAAAAATGTTTATTTCATAGGGATGACAGATAATGTAAGCTGATTAAAACTTACTTTACAGACGAAACCAAGACAGGGTGATTGTTATTTATGATAAACACTATTTATCATTTACTTATATGTTGATGATTTACTATTTTCTATCATTTTAAGGAGTCTGTGTTTTTAATGTTTTTAAAACATCAGTTTTAAAAACTTTCTGTATTTTTGTAGGTTTGTTTATTATTATTATTATTAGTAGTAGTAGTATTAATATTATTAATATTATTATTATTAGGCCTAATCTAAATTTTATACAATGTGGGACAAAAGTTGCATCTTGAATCATGGGACTGCTGCTTTCCGACTAATGTATTCTCTGAAACCTACTTCCCGGGAACATACCTGACACGCGGCACATGACAACACCCCTCTTTCCCTGGAGATCTCCACAAACAATTTAATGTATGTGTATGTGTGTGTCTGTGTATGAGTGTGTATTGGCACCCCTCTGGAGTTTCCATCTGTTTACCCCCCTTTGCTTAGCCGACATGACGCAAACAAAGCTGGACCCACTGGACGGCCTCTGCATTCACTGCATTGCATTGCTTGCTCAGACATTCACAAACACAGACACACACATACACACACACACACACACACACACACGCACACACACACACACACACAGTGTTGTTGGTAACAAATGCATACAGTCATGAGGCTCTACTCACAGAAATATTACACACGCACAACTAATGAACAGGTTGTACACACTACAGTCATCACATGTGCCAGTTTGTTGTCTATCAACAAGTAGTGTGACTTTAGCAACAGCAGTGTGACTTTTAAGTTGAGGGAGGAGAATACACACACACACACACACACACAAAAACACACACACCAACTGACTTAGGCTTTGTCGTGCCCATGCCCAGATCAAGCTTTTCCAGTGTGACTGTGCTTGCCCTGATTCTCCAACTGTATAGTCAGAGCACACAGGCCAAATCCAATGCATTATTTCAACAATTCAATTACTTTTGCAAGTTACACACAGGGTTACCGCTTCTAGGTGCTTTCTTCAGAGACCACTATAAAAGAAATGGGGTAAGAAAGGTGATCCGTGGGAAAGTCCTTTTGTGGATTGAGGTTAGGCCTCTCAGGACGCAGAGAGCAGTGTACAGTCCTCATTCTGCTGCAACACAATGCAAGGGAGTTTGGTTTCAATTCAGCCACAACAAGTCTTACCCTCTTGGTTTTGATGAGCTATGGGAAGAACAGTTAGTTAGAACAACTATTGATTAGCTGTTTGCAAACTCTGTGTGTCACCTCACAAGCAATGAGAAGCTTGTCCCTGGCTATGATACACAAACAAGTGCTGAAATGAAAAGAACTGTGTTAAAAAATGTGATTAAAATGACGGGATACAGTTGCACAAGTAGAATCATCAAGTCAATCAAATGACTCAGTAATGTTGGTCACAGAGCAATATCTATTTAAAGATCCAGTGCAGTGCGTAGGATTTAGTGGCATTTAGCAGTGAAGTTGCAGATTTCACTCAGCAGAATAAGAGCCTGGAGTGGTTGAGAAAACCTCAAAAAAAGTGAATGGCCTTCTCTATAGCCAGCATTTATGGTAATTATTGTCCATTCTGCCATATCTCTATGAATAGATCCTCCTTAATTTTGCACACTGGACCTTTGACGTTTGTTAACATTTACTTTACAGCAATATTAACTAACATTAGCTGTAACAAAGCAAACATTGTGATGTTGAAAGATATTGTTTACATGTCAAATCAAGATGTTCTGTAACGATCCAACATAAGTTCAAACAAAGGGTTAGGTGCTGTGCCGATGTCTGAAATGTTACAGGACCATCAGCTGGACTTCCTTTCTCCCAGACACAGGCATGAGGGGTCAAACCCTTACCCTAACCCTAACTCTAACCCTAGCTTTCTGCTATAGTGTGTGAACATGTGCTTTATAAAAAATGCTCCTACAAACATCACAGTTAGCATGCAGATAAACTTTGAAAGCATAAAAGTGTTTTTATATTTAAAAATATGGTCGTCAAGAAACAATAGCATTTGAAAATGGTGTGGACATCATGTTCATGTCTGATCACAACTATTGCTCAATTAAATAGTCAAGAAAAGGTCACAGAAGACACAAGAATACATACATTTGTTGTCTCTGTCTGACAAGTCTGACATGGTGCATTATTACATACCATCATCTGGCCGTCCACTTTAATTGTTGCCCTGGGGCCCTAAGACTAAGTTTCCTTAATGAACACCACTCTTTATTACAAATTTTATCTTTTTTATAATTTATTAAGTTGGTATTAAGTTGTTACTTCTGCAGATTTTGTTGCAAAAAAGTACTGCTTCTACTACTACTGTTAACAATAAGTTATGGATCCTCATTCATTATTCCTGGTTTGGTTTGGTCTGAAGACCGTAGGTAGTAAAATGAATCAGGTGAGCATAAAAAACTAAATCAGTCTCTTAAACGACCATCATATGTAACTTTATAAGGAAATGACTCCACTGTCCTCAGTTATTGGATTGAGGTGGAGCATTTTGGACCGAGGACACCATGTTTCTGTCAAATCAATATTTGCTGGGAAGGTCTTGCTAAAATTGGATGTAGCTGCTGAATTCCTAATGCAAAATGTATTACTATACTTTCTTGTGATCTTTTTTTTGTTCTCTTGGATATTAACATGAATCTCTTTCTCTAAATCTTGCAATTTTACCATGATGTCTCAGAACTCCCTCCTCCATAAATATATCCTTTACAACAGTCAGTATCTTTATTGCAGACAGTAATATTTCAGCATGTATTTTGCAACAGACCAGTAGCTGATTGCTACAGAAGTGTTACAAAAAATCCGTTCATTTTATTGAAGTAAGACCATAGATGAGCAGACAAACCTTTGGCTGTACCCCAGTGTAACTTTCACCTAAATACACAACACGGCTTCAGCTGTCCCATAGCGCCATATCTAATCTACAGTGTTTTGAGACATATTGATTATCTGTAAGGTACAGACCATGTGTGCATATTGTCTGAACTTGACTGCACTGTTGGCAAGGTCATGGTTCAACTAGAAGTTTGATGATGCAGCTTGGAGGGTTCCTCCCGAAAGTGCATTGTTTGTGTGTGTGTGTGTGCGTGTGTGTGTGTTAACAGATAAGTGTATAATTCAGAGATAACCCTGCATTGTAAATGTGTGTTTGAGCAGGGGTAGGTGGCAGGTGTGTGTGTGTTGAGCCCTGTTTAAGTATGCATGAGTGCAGGAATACTGTGTGCATACATGGCCATATGTAAACAGTGCACATTTCTATATGTCTCCTGTGAGCCACATGTTCCTACTGGACACACAGATGAGTATTCAAACTCTTTACCAGTGGTGGTGTGTGTACAGCATATATGTATACTGTTGGCTTCATGGTATGTGTGCTCAGCTAAAATGGGAACAGACTGTATAGGCTGCATGCAGAGGATCTTGCCCAGAGCAGATCACACTTTGCAAATAAAGACCCCCATCAGAGAGTTTGACTCAGACAGAGAGCAGACAACCTTCAACCAGCTACATGAGAAAAGTTGTTGTTTGTCCCACACATGAGGGTTTTTATGTATGTTTTCATTTAGCAGCCAGTCTATATGTGTGTCTGTATTCTATAATGTTAAAACGGTTGCTAAGATCTGTTCTTGGTTATGGTCAGTCTAGAGGTTTGAGTTGACGGCAGTATGCAGGACTTGTTAAGATTAAAATTAGAGTCTCATTGACAAGAGATGGTAGAGCTGCATACATTCTGTTCAGCAGCAAAATATTCACAAGGTTATTTTTTTAACATCTTATACACAAAAATCATTTTTTGATTTATTTCTGAAACATAGTTTTAATTTTGTGCTGTGTAATTTAAATTCCTGAGTCTTAAATTTTCCAGCTCTGGATACATTTTTATTTTGATATATACTGGTTTCTCATTATATATATTTTCTGTGTACTGCTGCCCCCCTGAAGGGGCTTTACATAAAATTTTAGTTCTTCTTACACTACTGATCATACATAGTGTCAAATGAAATGAGTATTGTCAATTATCTTGAAGAGTCAAAAAGACAAGGCAACTGGACTATTTTGAGTTTTGGGAAGACGTTTCACTTCTCATTCAAGAAGCTGCTTCAGTTCTGAAGTTCCCAAAACTCAAAATAGTCCAGTTGCCTTGTCTTTTTGACTCTTCAAGACAATCGTGACCTGGATGAATGAGAATCTACACAGACAGTATTGTCAATTGTATGTACAGAGTAGGTGTCTAGTTTAAACAAGAACAAGAGTGTATGGCCGCATAGTGACTGTTGACTGAAATGCATGAAACTGTTCCCATAATAGTACATAATCCAAGCTGAAAAAACACAAAAAAACAGAAATCACAACTATTAGACCATATAAAACCTGTATGTAATGACACTGTTGACATTGTGACTCATCAATTGATGGGCTGACACAGACTTAACACTTTTTAGCCACACTCCAATAAACTCATAAAACCTTGGAGAAAGTTTGCTATGACCAGTACTAAACTGTTATTAATATGATCTTTGTCTTAGATTAAGTGGTGCCTGATATTTAAGTTATGTGAATGTCTGGTGTTTTGTGAAATGCTCATAAGTATGAAGGAAGTCAAATATGGAAAATAAACAGAGGAACACACTTCATAGACAAACACTGTATGATCTATGTGTAACATATTTATTCAGATACACTTACTAATTTGTCAGTTATAATTACAAAATATGGATTTGAATAGCTCTCAGGCCTGAATGGGTCATGTAAAGCACTATGGAAAGATACACGTGATTTTAAAAGTATTTTCTCTGACATATCAACAAACGCAAAACCAACTAACAAGTTAAGTAATAAAATAACATATTTATTAAATTATTTATACTATTATTTCCCAATCTTGCTCTTTGTCTCTGTTCAGCTACAAATATTTCATAATGTTGTGATGATATTCCTTTTTTTTTAGTTTGCATAGATAGTTTCAGTGTTGTGGTACATATATTTTTTTCATTTTTTTATCTCAGTCTATTTAAAGTCCATTTATAATATATATAATAATTATTTAAGATATGAAAATACTCACCTGATATTTTTAAAATATGCACAGGATAATAGCATAAGTGGTAGAAATCCTGAGGTAATGAGACTAACCTTGTAAAGTAACACCACCCTCAAGCACAAATTTTCAATTTCCTCTTAATTTATTAAGTTGTTATTAATTTGTGATTTCTGCAAATTTTATTTCACAATATTAAGGTCTGCTGCTTAAGCTCTACTGCCAGGAGTGAAATAATGGATTCTAATCTATTATACCTGGTTTAGTCTAAAGACCAAAAGATAGTAGAATAAATTGAGCATAAAAAATTTAATCAATCTATTACACTTTCATGGTATTTTAATTTTTAAGGAAATGAGTTCAACGTCACTGGATATAATATTAGATGTCAGGGTGATACGAGATGCAAATCGTGCCATTCTTACTTATATATATATATATTAAAGTAAAGATAAGACTAGTAATTCTTAATCGTTTCGTAGCCTATGATATGAATTTCTGATGAAATGTCTGTGGAGATGGGTGGATGTCTTTTCACTGAAGCGCCTCCAGCTTGTCAGCAGCCTCTCGTGACCCGCCCCTCAGGAGGCGGGCAAAAAATGGCACGTTGATAGGGGGCGGGGTTCAGACCAAAAATTACTATACCACCCTTTTACACAGACGCCTCTCAGTTTTCAAACTGATTGTAGACCGCGACGATACGACTGGACGTATTTCCTTGAACCTTATCGAGAGACGTGATTCATACTCCTACACTGCGTCAAGTTCGACCAAGAAAGTAGCTTTTCTCTGCTATGGCAAAAGGAGAAGGAGGTGAACAATACTCCAACGCCAGTTTATTGAATAAACCGGTCAGCTCTGATGGCATCAAGCTCGCCAGAAAGGTGAGTTCATTCATAAATTCATTATGTTAAAATGATGGTTTAGCAAGGGATACTTATCTAAATCACTTTACCAGATAGCAAAAGAAGAGGGAAAGGGTGGTTGAAATGGGAATATTTCTTGAATATTTGAATGAGTGCACTTGTAACTTACATTGATATTCTCAGGGAGCGAGACGTGTACGTTAACGTTAGCAAGGCGCGCCACTCTCATTGTGATATTTCTATATAGGAACTGAGCAAAATATTGTATATTCACCTAGTAAATCACTGAATAAATGAAATAATTGGTAAAGAAGGATAAAATTAAGCAGTTTTAATTGATAAAAGCCAATGAATTAGTTTCAGTTCAGCTTTCACTCTCTCCTCTGATCCTTTAAATATCACGAGACATTTCACACGTAAACGTTAAATCAAATTATCCAAGGCTTCGGACTCTGTTAATACACCGTTAAATATCGCCGGTTTAAGTCATAATTTTTGTTTGTAGACTATAATGATAGTGGTATTCAATGTACTCATTACACCAGAGCTAAATTTAACCCCTGAAAATGCAAACGCTAGCTACTTGTCTTTCTTAGACGAGTGGCCGTTTAAATATGGTCATGTTCGTTTTAAATATTCTGAAATTAGCTCGTGAAATTAGCCACATACACGAGCTAATTTCTCATTCGCATAATGGAGTGTCTAATAATTGAATTTGTTTAATTTTAATCACCATTTCTCTGTGCATTCACACAGTAATTTTTTGGCTTTTAAGTCTAAAACATCTGTTTTACGGTGTTGTTGACAGTAAGATTAAGAGAAACCTGGGCCATCTAGGCTTTTTTTTTTTTTTAGTTTATTGAGAATTGGTCGTAAAATAGGTGTGTTTCAGTGCTGCGTTCAGGGGCACCTCTGAGTAGCTCCCACATCAGTGATAAGGACTCTGCTTCCAACATTCCCCGGCGTATTCTGTTAAAGTTGAAATAATATAAAATATTTATCAAAACAAAAAAAATGATCAGTGTGCATTTTTCTGCGTCAGAAATAATGCGATACAATACTGTGCTTTGTAAATGAGGAAGAGAAAATTTGCATCTGCATGTTAATTTACTGACATAGCAGTGGGCCTATATAAGCAAATAACCCCTTTTGCGTTGTTCACATGATCTTTATTCTCCAAACCCTTCTCGGTTGTCAACGCAAATTTCTACTTTATTTTTTATTTTTTTTGGAGTACATTTTATGGGATTATTATGGTATTTCCTATAGTTTTGAATGCAGCATAAACCACTCAGCAGGGCGACGTGTCAGACTCTAAGGAGGCAGACAGAGCATTATTTTCTAAGCTTATTCACAATCCAAATCTTTTACATTTCGATATCTAATTGAAACATATATCAAAACCATGTTTTCCACCGTTGGATTATATAAATACCAACCTGTTTTAGAATCTGCGTTTAACATAAGCAGGTTTTCATTCCAACCTAGCAGCATTTTATTACCGGTAGCATTGATGACTGACGCCTCAGACACTGATCGACAGGCTGCACGTTTTCTTGGCACCTTCACTGACCACTATTGGACTTCCCTGTTAAGTGCAATCTGTGTAAAGCATGTTGAAGACACTAATAAGATATCAACAAACACATTTCTGCCCCACTGTAATTAGGATTACAGTAGTCTTACGAAGAGTGACTGTTATATTCACACCTTTCCATGGAAGTCACATAACAGTGCACTCACTGCAATGACATTTTACAGCTAGGAGGGGCAAAAATGTGTGCAAGCTTATCCACACCGGTAGAACAAGTGTGGGAAAATAACAAATAATGAGAGTCCATTCATTGTCAGCAAAAAATATTTTGGCTACTGATCTCTGTCAGTTATTGACAGCTCTATTGAGACCTTTCTGTATGCTTTAGCTTCATTTGTTTAAAATGTACTGAGACCAGTCACATGGTGCAATAAAATTTGAACCTTGAGACCCCATATTACCATGGAGGCATCCCACTTGTTGAAATGCCAACAATTATATTTGCTCACAAAAATATGAATAATTGCTTCTCTGTTCTGTTGCTGCCTGTTTGTCATGTCAGTCAGACATTTTTTTGTCACCTAAACAAAGGCTGGGTTGGGTATATCAACAGAACAGGTTGGTGTATTCAGTTGAAGTCAGTAATGTTTTGTGTTAAGGCGTTATCCAAGATGGAACAGTTTTCCCTTTCGTGCATAGCAGTCACATAAACTTATGAACAACTAAAGTGTACTTAAAGCTTTTACAGTATCCATTTCCTCATTCAACCTCAGTGATAAAAAGAATTCTCTGACCAGCTGTAAAGACAGCAGATTAGGCAGCACCAAACACATTCTTTTGATTGGCTAGGGTGATGGGTGTGTTTTCACCCCTGTTTGGACAGGACTGGTCAGAACACTTGACAAACTTGCAGGAATTCATTTGGATGCCATGCCAGTTCAGTCTGCTGCCAGGGTGCTGTCACCCTGCCTTTCGGTGTGTGTGACACCATGGTGTTGTCATGCCCTGGCACTAATCTGCAGATATTTGTTCTACGATTAGAGTAGTTGTTTAGGGTCTGTGTGCTGAGAAAATTATTACATCTACAGTGAAGAAAGTGGAGAAGAATGCGCACTTGTTAGAAAGACCAAGGGCTTCTTGTTTCCCAGTGGCTCTCCCTGACTTCTGCCAAAAAGCTACATGATGGTTCGCTTTTTGCAAGCTGAACTCTCTGCTCCTAAAACTCTGGTGATTAAAAATCTTGGCCACACTCCTTAAAAGGCAGAGAAAAAGGTGGTGTTGTTTTAATCGGACTAGCTAGAAATAGGGAAAAATGCAGGAGTGGCAGCTTAAGTTTAAAAGGTTCAGACAGAAATGAGAAAGTTTCTCGTTTGTAAGCCTGTGGATATAACTGTATCCAGCTGTATTGCAGCCACCCTGTTTGCGTTAAGCTGCTGTCTTCAGCTTTGCAGAAATGAACCTGTCCTATAACTGCAAAGGCTTCGGTCTGTGATGTTTGCTGAAGTTTGGATACAGCTGTGAATCCTTTTCTTTAGAACAGCGTCTCTAAAAGTTGGTTGAATATGTATTATGCCTGCAGTCAGTGTTAGTTAACAGGCATTATCTTTTCAGTATATAGACAAATCTCATATGTGTTATTTTTTCCCTGCTTGTTTGGAGTTTCCTCAATCTCGTAATCAATTTTAGGGTTAATGTATTTGATCATTCTTGATTAACTATAGTTTTTCTATCATTCCTTTCCTCAACAGCATGAGCATAGGAACAGGTTGTCAGTGTGCAACAAGATATGCTATGCCATCGGTGGAGCACCCTACCAGATCACAGGATGTGCCCTGGGCTTTTTTCTGCAGATCTACCTGCTGGATGTAGCTCAGGTAAGTTGGTTGAGATTGTTTCACACCTGTCCACACATTTACTGTGACTTTCATAACACAGCCCTAAATATAGCATCCTCGCTGTTCTTTACGGACCACCTCATTGGGAGTGGGAACATACTGTACACCCACTCCTGTCCTTTCTACAGTATTTGTGGTGGCCTTTACAGACCAGAGGACAAGGAGTTGTAAATCCTGTCTGTGTCCTCAAATCACCTCTCTCATAAGGGCATACACAGGACATTGTGCATGCCAAAGCTTGTCAACAAAGGAATAATTATCCTGGGAGAAAGAAGTTAGAAAAAAATGTTCTACTTCCATAATTCACTCTATGATTAAATGTATTAAAAAGGCTTACATGAGCTTGATTTGAAGAATGTTAGGGAGGGGGACGATGGAAGCAAGATGAGGAGGGGCTCATTTTAATGGGCTCTGACACTAATCTGATGGTTAGGGCCAAAATAGCGTGTAAGTCAACTGCTTCCCAGGGTTGTAGCTTTGTCCAGCTACCAAGACTGTTGTTAGTCTTATTGGCTGACACAGCATGGCGCAGATTGTACAGTCAGGAGTCGGGCATTCATCCTGCCCGGCCTCCACTTGGGTTTGTCTCCTCTGCACAGTGCTGGATGAACAGCAGACGGGCTGAGCTGCCAAGTGGCACCTTCACTGTTTGTCTTGATTCTTTACTATGTGCTGCCTTTGACTAGTGACTTAAAACAAGATAAAAACTATGCACTGTATTGGCATTTTTTTAACACAGCCTCATCAAATGCTTAAAAGGTCAAGTATCCAGCTACTTGCTGTGTATAGTTTGTTAACTTGCTCATGACATTAACATATTCCAGTATGGATAGCATACAAACATTCAGTACCTGGATACTTTATATGGTATCAAAGGGACTGAATTTGTATCTACTATGAATCTTTTAGGAGGATCAAGAAATAAATAACTATATTTAAAGTTAGTTGTACAACCTCAGTTGGACTAATCTTTATATCTTCTCCTTTGGCAGCTGGATCCCTTTTATGCCTCCATCATTCTGTTTGTGGGCAGAGCATGGGATGCTGTAACGGACCCCACAGTTGGCTTCCTGGTCTCCCGAAGCCCATGGACACGTTTTGGACGCATGTTGCCCTGGTAGGTTTTATTCCCAGCTGGACGCTGTCTAATAATGTTTGATTTGATTATTAGAACAACTACATCTACATTCTTAGAGTTTTTTTTGTGGAGAGTTCTCCTCCTTCGGTTGTAGTGTTCAAGTCTCTGGCAGATCATTTCTTCAAGCTTATTGATAAAGCCATATTCCGTCATGAAGCACTTGTCACATATTTGTTGTTGGAAATGTTGATGGTGGACATGCCATCAGCCTCAGTGAGTCAGAGGTGTGAGTGGAAGTTTTCAACCTACACTCCCCTCATGTGATGATGTTTGGAGGCGGGGCTCCATGCACAGTCTGTGTTTGAAGTCTAAGGGTTTACTGCGGGTCATGCTGATGCAACTACTGCTGTACCACTCCCTCATTGCCATCACATGCAGCCATGTGTCCACTCAGACTCCTCCCCCTTTGCTATACATACACTCACGCAAACACACACAGTTATACATGCAGGACATAAAAGACTCCACAAAAAATATGACAGCTGTAAATTTTATTTATAATAAGCAAATTTAGGTGAGATACTGGAGGTACGAGTCTTGTACATTTCCCCCAGCATGGCTTTTAGCATGGCACTGACAAATATAACTTCTACCTGCTACAGAGTCTGCTTCGTTCAGTAGGCACACAAACCATTGTTCAGAGAAAATTCCCTTGGAGCACTCAGAAACTTGAGTCGCTATATGTTTAAAAAGAGTGCTCATTGTCCTCTTTTCCAAAATTTAGAAATACAGTATACATTGACCCTTAAGAAGTTTTTAGTTTTAGACAAACAAAATGACATCTTATATTTTGGTTTTGCTCTCTGTTTGACATGTGAAATCCTTTCAATGAGACCAATATAGCCTTAAGCCAAATTAATGTTAAGATGTTGCCTTGGATCTTTGTCTGTGTGTGGCAGTTAGGCTGAGAGAGTGGGGGGCTGTCATCAAGCCTTTTCACAGAAAGGTTACTGACCCTCCCCTTTTTTTTCTCTCCTCCCCCACATCTCTTCCTCTCACCCTCACAGCAACCTGCACGACTTTTATCTCACATAAGTTAATTTACTGTTAATGAATATTGTGTGGCTGTTTATCTGTAGTTCCAAAAACTTGCTGATCCTCCAGACTTAAATTCACACTGTTATGTCAGAGAGGTATGGTGTAAGGTGTCAGTGTGAGCTGCTGCTTATAGAAGAGATCTCCTGTCAGCAGCGGAAGATATTTTACAGCCACTGCCCCCTTAGCATTTGGGAACAGTTACCTCACACAGTGATCGGTCAAGGTGACAGAGCAAGAGAATAACACTTTGACAAGAAAAGGTAAATATCTCAGAAAGTCGATAATGAGCCCAACAGGGAGGTGCAGGGCTGAGTGTCAGACCAGCTAATTTAATCCCCTGCCTACTTGATTAAAAAATAAAAAATCCCTTGTTGCTTATAAAATGTGTGTGCCTTGTAAAACAAAGGCCACAACTGGGAGATGAACCCAGTCAAGAAGGTCTCTTGTGGCCCCATCCAAAGGTTCCTGTGTTAATGTTCCCTGGAGTATAAATGCATAAAGAGCACCTGCATTATTAATTAAGAATACAAAGAAATTATTTTCTTGTTCAGCTGCTGGTTAGCAGTTCCTTGTGGAGTGTCAAAAAATGTACCTCTATGGTAATAAAATCAAGCTATGGCAGTTACAAATGTGCAAAATACATTGAAATCCTTCTTGTTCTGCAAGTTCATAAAAGTTTTAAGCAAATAATCAGCACTATAAAAACTGCAAAGCTCAAAAAAAAATTGCCAGATAATTAATATTGGTGTTTGCAGATAACATAGAAGAAAGCCAAACCCTAACTGATAATTCAGGCTAAGTCATGTGCTCAAGGGTTGGGCTGGTGTATGATTATAGTCCTTTTCAGCCATTATCAAGATGCTGATGCTTGAATCTGAAAAGTGGGTCACTTGACAAAGCAGGATACATCTCATCCATGTATTGTCAGAGATTGGGTGTGGATGTAGGGGGATGTAGGAGGAAGGGAGGATGGAGGAATGATTGGCATGTTCGGTCACATTACGATCAGTTCAGTCGTAAAAGATGTGAGGAGATAGGTGTCTGAGAGCGGAGAGGAAGAGGGAAAGAAATGGTCAGCGCTGCTTCATGCTAAGGGATCCATGTTAAGGAAGTGGGGGAGGGGAGATCAGCAGAAGCTAGCATTTCATTGGTCCAACCCACAACACACCACATGCGACAGCCAATGGTGTCTCAGCTCTCTGTGTTGCGTAGGTCCTGGTAGGATTTTTTAAGAGTGGCTGAGGAATCCAGGAGGTTATTACAGTTCAAGTCGCGGAGCAGAAGCAGAATGTGGTGAACTGTTGCTGCAGAGCTACTGAATAGTCTGAAGTGACAGACTGCAGGTTTTCTTCTTAATGTAATTTCTTGATACAAATGTTTTACCAAAGCATATATTTCCTTATTTTTTAACATAAATTCCAAAAAAAAAAAAAGATTTATTTAAATGTAGTTATTGTCCAAGTACCACAATACAATATTAAGACCTCAAAACCAGAATCTTGGCTGGATTTCACCTTTTATTACAGCTGTTCATGTACTCTGCCTAATGATGACTTATTGCTGTCTGCACATAAAACAGGCTCTCGCAGCTAAAAAGCATCAGACTACAAGCTGTCACTTGCTAAATTAACATGAGATAAAAACTCTTCTCCTTAATCAGCACAGCTATTTTAGAATACATTTAAATATGATTCCTGGAGGGACATCTGGTTATTATTTTAATGGCTTACTGTATCACTACAGTTCTGCAAATACAGAGGACTTGTTGGCTTAATCTGGCAATGTGTATAAGAACAGAATGCACATGAAAAAATTCAAATAAAGGTGCGTTCACTGTCAGACACACAGATCAAGTACCATGCCTTACTTGGCACAGAGGAAATAAGTTTTAAAGAACACATTCCTAAGTGTAATATCATCTCTAGTGAAGACACCTGCTTTAACTTGCGCACAACTCTTGCACACTCCCATGATGAGTTTACACAAGTGTGCAGTTAATCACGTCATGTGCAGGAGAGAGTCTGCTGAATGCCGCCCCTCCTGAAACTTCTATCTGTAAAGCACAAAATCTTCATTACAATCTGTCTGTACATAGACTCAAGTTAATTACCTGGGAGTCTGTTGTGACACTGGTCAATTGCTGGGCACTTTGACTGGATATTAGTCTGAGCCATGGCGAGAAATTGCGTCATTTAATTATTGTTTATGACAATGGCATGCAGAGCTTGTAGCACATTATGATTCGTTTATGACTTCATATCCTGTTTTAGGATGAGTCACCTGATTAAAATGTCATTATCAATGACCGTAGGGAACAGACAGGCAAGCAGGATGCTTCTTTTTCCACAGGTCTCTTGTTTCTAGAGAAGTGGCTGCTCTTACAATCTCAAATGTGATTGGAGAATTCCGATCAGGCCATAGGAAATAGGAAGTGACCAAAGGAAAACAACTCCTGGAAGATTTTTGCAATCTTTTTCCCTCTAGAATGACCTCATTGTGCACATTTCCCGGATGTTTGACACAGAAGAAGAGGAGGAGGAGCACTATACAAATGTGTTTTAATAAACTAAAATGAGATGTTAATATTCATACAGACATTTTTCTAAGATTTATACACATAAAATTGCCACTTGAAGCATTTTTATGTAACAGAGGGTATTCAGTTCAGTCATCTGTACAGTAAAAGACCCTATCAAGCATTGTTTTGTTCAGCAGCATTCCCCAGTGTTTATGTTCTCTTAACTGTCACACTCAGCCATACTTGAACACCAACCTGTTTAATGACTGTGAACGCAGGGAACATTCTGTTTCCATTAGCAAGAATCACCATTAAAAAAAAAACTGAATGAAAGCCACACTTAAATGGCCTCAATATATTATGTAATGAGTGGCTCCTCTTTTCATAAAGACGGGTGATTGTTTACAGAGTGAGGGCAATCACGTCACGCTTGAGTAGGGTCACGTTTTCATTCACTGATGTTGTTGTTGTGTTCTCCTCTCATACCTCTTCCCCCTCTCTGTCTATATGAAGGATCCTGCTGTCGACCCCTCTGGCTGTGCTTTCCTATTTTCTCATATGGTACGTTCCCCCCTTTGAGAACGGCAAAGTCATCTGGTACCTTTTCTTCTACTGCATCTTCCAGACCCTTCAGACTGTAAGTGCATCACTCATGCACACGCATAGACACGCGATCACTACTTTGTTGTCCCAAGAAAATCAAGAATTTCCATTACTCTGTATTACACATAAGATTTTTTAACATTTACATACACTTAATGACTCATTACACAATGAAAGGCTGGTTGTTTCCTGCTTTTTCTAGTCCTTGTGCAAGGCTGAAAAGCTGCATTTGCCAGTTTCATAGTTATTTTGCAGACATGAGAGTGTTATTCATCTTGCCATTTAACTCTACACCACAAATGCGAGAAACTAATTTTGTAAATTGTTAAACAATTACTTGTCTTTACTTTTCTGCAAGAGCTGTATTAATTTTTCTCCTCTTATTTATTTTTTTAATTTTTTTTTTGCAAATCAGTGCTTCCATGTGCCATATTCTGCCCTCACGATGTTCATTAGCTCAGAGCAGAAAGAAAGAGACTCGGCCACCGCTTACAGTGAGTATCATTGTCTGCATGTAAAATGATTATTCTCTAAATTTACATTCTGATGGAAGAGACGTATATGGTGTGCCACCTCTTTATTGGTTAAGAAACTGCCATGTTTCCCTCCAATCAGGGATGACGGTGGAAGTTCTGGGTACTGTTCTTGGTACAGCCATCCAGGGCCAGATCGTGGGCATGGCGAACGCCCCCTGCCTCCGAGGACCTGGACAGGCAAATGTGACCAACTCCTCAAATGCTATCGCACTCAATGAGTCAGAGGCTGGAGGGATTTCTTTGGAGCACACGGTAAACAGAAATACACACCGGTCACATGTTTGATTGTAAACTAGGCTGTTCAAATGATAACAACCTGGGGAACAATAAAGTAAGATTGGCGTTGGCTAACTGTCCTCCTTTTCCTCTGTTTTTGCTCCCTTGCAGAAAGTGGCCTACATGATTGCATCTGGTGTCATTTGCTTGATCTACATCCTCTGCGCTATTGTTCTTTTCTTTGGCGTAAGAGAGCAAAAAGGTAAGACCTCAATAACTCAGTCAAACTGGTTTGTCCAGTCTTTAAGTTGCTTAATTTTAAAACGCATTTACAGTCAAAATGAGAGGAAAAACTCAAATAAGGGGTGAATTGACAATGTTTTTTTTTTTTTTTTGAGCTTACTGAATGTAATCCGTAACTCACAAATTTCATAACATAGGTCGAAAAAAAGTTCTGGTTTAAATTTTTATTTTTAAACTTCAAGAGTAAATCTTAAGTTTGAGGAAGTTTGCCTGGGTTTGCTTTTTTTAATTACTATTCAACACCCCAAAAATGTCAGTTGCTGTTACTCAGCTTACTGACCGGATGCACATTAACACTAATATGTCAAAGCTATTATTGACATTTCCACTCTAGTCCATTAGAGTTACAAAGCAATAGCTATGGCTGTGGTATGACTATGGCCTGACAGGTTGTGTGAAAGCATTTGGGCCTCCAGTTAAATTAAAAATTTCATGACCACTGACAAGATTCATATAAATCCAGTTAAGAATGAGCCTGAAAGGTTGCCCCTGATGCAAATTTTGCTAAAAATAAGATAGTGGTAGAAATAGAAGAGTTGAAAAATGTTTTCAGTTGGATATGATTTTTGGCATCTTTATTCATTTATTTCCATTTTTTCTCTTTTTTTTTTCAGAATCTTGCCGTCCCAGGTCAGAGCCTATGTCCTTCTTTCAGGGGATTAGGCTGGTGATGGGTCATGGACCGTATGCCAAGCTGGTCATGGTCTTCCTCTTTACCTCGCTCGCTTTCATGGTGCGTACAGAGACACATACACAGTTGGCGTAGAGTATGTGTAATGTCTCAAGCTTACATAACTCTGTCTGTCCTGTGTTTGTCTTTTGGTGACTGACTGACTTTATCCAGCTCATCCTATGTTAAAGGTTGGGAGTCTCTCGCTTATATGTACTCCCAGCCAGATGTTACTCGGTGCCTGCAAAGTTGGCCCAAGGTGTGTGAGTGTGTGTTTAGACAGTAGAATTTGACTAAGTGAGTGTTTGTGCTTCCTCCTGCAGCTCCTGGAAGGAAACTTTGCCCTGTTCTGCAGCTACACACTTGGCTTTAGAAATGACTTCCAGAATATTCTGCTGGTTATCATGGTGAGTCTACACGCACACACACACACACAAACACACTCACATACACACAGGTGGCATTTTCAGACACACAAATAGGTGCACTGTTCCCATAGCAATGAGAGCATTTCCCTCCGCGTATGAAACCTTGAGCAACCCATTTATGTGGAAGTTAAGCCATTAGCTCCAGAGTGCAGACAAAAGCTTCCCTCCCAGGGCGGCCACATAAATTGTCTTCAGTCTAAAGGCTGCTCTGTGTTTGGTTAGAGAGCAGTGTCTCCGGGCTGCCCATTTCCTAATGTGAGTCCATTTTGCCTGAATGCCATCACATTCCCACAGACAGTAGAGGAGACCACTTTATTATCCTTTCATTCATCCATTCACCTCTCTTGGTTAAAATGGCTCATCATATCAGAGAATCACCTCAGATCCCGAAGGGTATTAAAACTCACTTGATCCAGCGATGTGCCTTCTGTAGCACGCACAGCTCAACTGTACGGAGTGAGAAAGTACAGGTTAGTGAGGTTGAAGAGATTACATGCTTTGATCTTTTACTTTATGGAAAGGATTATGGAGCTAAGGCATTAACTTTTTTGTTAGAGTACGTTTATTTAGTCAATTACATTTTAGTGGCTTCAACAGTGGGAGCTTTTCACAGAACCTGTGTAGTCTGAGGTTACACATAATCAGCATTTAGCAATCTTAATCCTAACTTTCATTAATTTGATGAGATGTCAGGCTAATCCTGAAAGCTAAGATCTTATTGGAATGAAAGGATCTTAACTACCTAAGTACTTTATGCCAGTTAATAGATTAAAACATCAAATGCAGTGATACATTGTGTCTGAGAGTTAAATTTGCAGTAAATTATAAATGTGCATTCTTTTTTTCAATGCAAGGCACATTGCAGACAGTATACTGTATGGCACGTTGTTCACTAGTTCTGCTGCTGCACTGCAATAACTAATTTCTAAGGGCCGAACAGTGTTTATATCAGAGATGGCATGATCACATTGATTACATTTGATTACATTTGATTTCATAGGAGCAGGCTGAAAAAGCTTATTAAGCATAGGTTGTTGTCTGTACAAGGAAGTATCACAGACAGGTGGTTTTGAGAGATGTTATTGTAACTCACTGAGAGCAGACGGAAGGGATGTGTGGCTGGTTTATCTCAGCTTATATGTTTCACTCATATCATGAGAAAAGGTGGGAAAATATCTTTGCACTGCCATTTGGTGTTATCTTTACCTTAGTCAAACATGCAGGGGTCAGAGGCCAAACTTATCTGTGCGAGCCCTCTGCCCCCCTGGTGAGTCATAGGATGACCCCTGCGGAAGTTTGCATCACATTGAGCTCAAATTTGTTTTGGGAAGAGTTGTAGAAACCATATTGTCTTCCATCAACACTGTTGTGTTTGGCAGATACAAGAGGTCATCCTTCTGCATCACCGGGCAGCGCTGTCAAACCCAAAACAGAGGCCGAAACATTCGGAGAATGCATCCAATGTCATGTGTCTTTACAGTTATGTAACTTACACAGAGGGTCCTTCCTTGTTGCCTCTGCAGCATCATGTGAACCTGTAATGCAGCGACTTTCAAAAAATTTTTTGGAACTTCCTATGAGTTTTTACTCAATGTGTGTGTGTGTGTGTGTAAAAACAAAAAACAAAACCAGACAGCTACTTAAACAGATTGTTTTGTTTTTTTTGCCCCAACAGCTCTCTGCTACTTTGGCCATCCCCTTCTGGCAGTGGTTTCTGACTCGCTTTGGGAAAAAGACTGCGGTTTACGTCGGTACCTTGGTAAGACCCACAATCATGTCCAAACACTATTTTATGTGAAGCCTGTATGATTGACAAGAATTAGGTGATTTTGTAGGGAAAACACTGTTGGAAATCTCTGATTGAGTTTGAGTCTAATGAGTTTCTGTTCTTCTTTTCCAGTCTGTGGTTCCCTTCATGATCCTGGTTGTGTGTGTGAAGAGTAACCTCATTGTCACATATATTGTCTCCTTTGCTGCCGGAGTCGGAGTGGCCGCAGCCTTCCTCCTGCCCTGGTAAAAAAAAACCAAAAAACCCTACAAACTCCTCTCTATGCTTACCTATCCTTATTTTGTTTTCCATTCAATGATAAACAAATATAACTGATTGTGACTGTAACTGTCTGTGTTTCAGGTCTATGCTGCCCGATGTTGTTGATGATTTCCAAGTGCAGAACCCAGACTCCACTGGCCATGAAGCTCTCTTCTATTCCTTCTATGTCTTCTTCACCAAGTTCGCCTCTGGAGTCTCCCTCGGCATCTCCACACTCAGTTTAGAGTAAGTATTCATTTTAAAAACACACATAAGTCGTACTGTGAGTCATTCCGCTCATTTTTGTAGATGTCCAAATCAGTTTTTGTCCCTTTAAATGGGACACAATAAAAAAAAACTCTAAATGAGGTTAAGCCAAATCCCCCAGCACTCAAATCCCTCATCAAAGCAAGGAATTCTTTTCACTTTCATTAGATTAAGTACAGTAGAGCCGTAGTGTAGTGTAGCACCACATGACTGTCTACAGCAATGCCAGCCTTTGATCACAGATTTGGTGGCTTCACATTTAGATCTTGGCTTTACTAAAAATTTATTAATATAGTAGATGTATTCATAATTATTTTCCTCTTTTCAGTTTTGCAGGCTACGTCACCAGAGGCTGCTCTCAACCAGAGGAAGTTGATTTAACGTTGAAACTGCTGGTTTCTGCTGCCCCTGTTGCTCTCATCATAATCGGCCTGGCCATACTGTACTCATATCCAATCAATGAGGAGAGGAGGCAAGGGAACCGCAAACTGTTACAAGAACAGAGGTAAGTCTGCATGTTGAAAAGTTTTACACTGATTTTGTGTGTGTGTTAGTGAAGCAAAACTCTAACTGAGGACTCTTGATTTTCTTTTGCAGGGACAGCGAGGCTGGTTCAGACACAGACTCAACAGAACTGGCCAACATAGTCTAGCACATTTTAGAAACCCATGGACCAATCGTGTGATCGACTGGTATTTTGCACTGGACGGGACCAACGGACCTGGGACTGTCAGATACATACAGATACAGACACTGCCTTGTCCAATAACACTGCTGCTGTTCAAAGTCTACAAAACTTTACTGCAAAACATTTTCCTGGCATTAAACTCACTCTTCTCTTTTGTTCAGTCAGATCTGAAGAGCCTTACATTTTTTATAACATGCTACTTTAAAGTGCAGCACAAAAATCTTTTTTAAAGGTTGCTCTAGTTCTCAGTTGAAATTACAAAGAACCATGAAATGTGACAGGAGCATGTTTTTGCAAGTGCTTCCATTATTGGTGCTACTTACTGGAGCTGAACGGTTTCCATCCTTGTGCATGACACACCGAACACAAAAGACCTTGAGCACCGATCGTGAGAAACTTGAACAAACAGCCTTAATGTCGGCCCAGTTTTGGCGTTAAATTCAAAACTGACAAAGTGACACTTGTGTCAGTCACTTGCTCTCGAGTTATTGACTTGGTTTGTATTTTGAACCGTGTTTATATGTGTTTGTAGTTTTACACTTTATACACAGTTTACTTAAACCAGTCTGCCGGTTTGTTTGAGTCTGTTTTCATCTCATTCCCGTCTCACAGGCTTTTTTTGTGTTTTATAGAAGCTGCAACAATGTGATATTGGAATATGTTAACGGACAGTAACAGCTGTGCTTTGAATGGCTAGTATTAGCCCCCCACCATAGTACTGAAACCACTACAACAGTAAAGGCAGTTAGTTATCTTAAATAACTGCAATGCTTATTCAGCAATTTCATTACTCTCATTATCTTATTTATAGGACAGCTACTGGAGTCAAGAAATGCTTAAAACTGTGTATACAGCCAGTACTAATTTAGTGATATCATTATTTAATAAATATATATTTATTAGTTTTGATTTTACTGTTTTTGAATTCATTTTTGCTGAAAAGTCCTCTTGCTTCTCCCAGTATTTGAACCCGTTAAAGGCCTAAAAGGTCCCAACTGAATTAGAAGTTTCAGAGGGAGGAAAAAGAGGATTGGAGTCATATTTTTAAAACACTCATGCACCTTTTAATGCATGTTGCCATCGCAATTGTCTTTGCTCCATATGCATTTGAAAAGGGAAGCACATAATTGTGAAAAGTTTTTAAAAGAAAAAAAAATTTGGAAGCTGTAAGAATGAACTTGTTGTCATCTCCCTTGAGTGTTTTTTGAATGTGTTTTTTGTACATATGTGTTTATTGAAGGAACAATGAGGATGCTTTGTGATCATCTCAATCCTTGTCATTTAAGTGTGGATTGACACATTTCATATCCATTGATATGGAAATCTGTACATAGTCTCATATGTTATACATACTGTAACATCTTCAACATGTTGTTTCTTACAGCTGGGTTGCTGATGTCACTTTATTTTTCTTTCTCGCAAGTGGTTCCTTGTATACTGTACATGCCAACATGGTGCCATTTTTCACCCTAAAAGCCTGTATTAATTGTACATCCTGTAAATCTCATCCTGTTTTATTTTGTGAGTGTATGTGTTTTATGGATTGTCAGTAAATTTCCCTCACGTTTCTTGAGGCTGTAGCCAAATGTGTGAGCTTTAACCCCACAGGGACACACAGAAGCCTTGTGTACATGCCTCCTGTGCATATGTATATATTGTATGTAAACCTGTAAATATATATTTGATATTTGTGTCTGCAAGTAAATGAACCTATGTACACTGTACTGTAGTTATTTAAGAAAAAAATGTTGAGATGGAAAAGATATTGTTAATAAATACTAATTGATAAGTGTACTGTGAATGAGCTCTCACGGTGCTTTTACTTGAAACAACCATATAACAAGAACAAACATGAGGAAAAGAATTTTAATGACTGTGCCCTATTTATCTCAAAAGCTACATGAGGATAATAGTCATAACCCAAAACTTAAAGACGAGAAAGTATTTTCATAGCTTCTTGTGTCCCGTCATAAAAGCTGGTGAGCTGGTTAAAGAGTCACTTAGTAAAAAGAAAATAAAAATGACCTACAAATAAGCAAACACAGCTCAGAATTCATTACATTTACCAGTCATATAATACATGATGGGAAGAAACTATTAGAAAAAAAAATTTGATAATGAAAGAATCTTCAGAGACTACATACTTGCAGCAGCCCTTAAATTGACAATACACCCAGTTCCAGTACACCCTGAGCGTATTTAATGTGAAATACTGCCATCTAGTGTAAGGGTTTTTTCCCAGTTTTAAAATAAAAAAAAAATAAAAGTAGGCACTTAGATAAAACATTTATAAGCAAAAAATAACCTCGATTTACAGGAAATGTGTACCAAATAAAATTAGTAACTATTAATTTGATTCGTCTTTAAAGTGGCTGTGTGAAATGTTTGGACAAAAAAAACAAGTGAGAGATTTAATTCGAGGACATATGACTTAAGACAATTTTACCACATCATTCTGTGAATTGCCAGGGTTTTTTAGTGAGTGAGCCATTTGCAATATTCATATTCTTTGCGATTTTGATTGAATTATTAATGATACGAACTGATTTGTATATCATATTTTGGCTCATTATTATCACATTGTCACCATTGCAGATTACACGTGCTTTGGTGCTTTTACATTACTGACAAAGTAAATGATGCTGAGTTTTGACCGATTATATTTGATAACTAATGAGGAAAGATTTTGTGTAAAAGATTCTGGTCGAAATCGGGCGCTTTTACTTTGAAGGACGAACTTTCAAACCGGAATTGTTTACAATCTCTAAGCCCGCGACCGTAAAGCAGCTCAACTTCATAGCTGTTTCTGACTGCTTTTGCTTCGACTCTGTTATAACCAAAGGGAATTTACAGCACCGTTAGCTGGACAAGTACACAACAAGTAAGCATTCACACTTATCTGCCTCATGGACCTGTGAAAGGTTTATTTTCTCCGACACCTCCGCTAGCCTGTCATGGCTGCTAACCCTCCAGGACCAGGTTTCCAGAACAAGACACGGGTGGCCATCCTGGCGGAGCTGGACAAGGAGAAGAGGCGGCTGATGCAGAGCCAGTCCATGAACAGCCCCGGGGCCAACATCCCTTTGTCGTCTCGACCCAGCCTGAAGGAGGTGAGGGACAGCGCGGAGCAGCAGCACATCGCCGCCCAGCAGAAGGCCGCCCTGCAGCACGCTCACGGCCACTCGTCCGGCTTCTTCATCACTCAGGACTCCTCGTTTGGGAACCTGATCCTCCCGGTGCTTCCCCGGCTGGAGCCGGACTTTTGACTGTGGACAAAACACTCATCCTGTACACCGATCCAGATGGACACTGACAACAACTATTGTGCATGTTGTTCTGCGTCTCTCTTTGTCTTATAATGAATGATATTGTGATTTGAGCGTCCAAGAAGCTTCACTTAGAGAGTAAAATATGATATTTGAACGCGGTCAGTGTTACTCTGTTAGCAGGGGTGAAGGTAGAGAAGGTCGGGGTTCCCTAAAGGAAAAGCAAGCCCTTGTGGATTGAATAAAAGCATTCTGTTTTAACTTACAGTCATAAAATTCTCATTGCTGGTACATAAATGTACCATAATAAAGTAATTACTCATTAGGGACACACTAATTGTTTGAAGTCAAAGCTTTTCTGATGGGAACAAGAATGTGATACAGGGGAAGGTAATCATTTGGACCTTAAAATTGAAAAGGCCAAATTGGAAAGACAGAAAATTGGAAGTTGTATGCACTGAAGAAGACTTCATTTTGCAAAAGCCTGCAAAGAATGTAAATGTCACAGGACCTAAGGGCTAAAAAGCCTCAAGTTTAAATTGTGTCAGTGAGTTGGGCATGATGTGATTATTCCCAAAACTATATAGGAATGTGTAATCATTCTTACTATGTTACTGGGGAGGTAATCACACACTCAGCTATCTTAGATGCAGGTGTGCTGGTCAGGTACACTTCAGTCTCCAGAAAATAAAATCCTGCACACTACTCTTGTTAAGCATCACAATTCAGAAAGCTCCACTGATGCTTTGGTCCCTCTGGATGTTTATCAGGTGTATTGTAAACAACTGAACTGTAATGATCACACATATGCAATTTTCCACCCCTTCTGTGTGGGAGGGGTGTGACATAGGTGTGAGACAATTATTGTGCTGTGGGAGTGTCTCAGTAATTGGCAGTGACATGTAACACATAATGAAATCTATTTAAAACAATAGTTACAGAAGTTGCACATCTACTAGGTGAAAATATTTGCCTTGTAACTTTCAAAAGTCATTGAAAAATGGGGAATCAAATGAAATACTTGTCAAGATGTTAAGAGAGTGTGTCATTTATTGGTCCACAAAATCCCTAAACTCTTTAACGCACGACATACCACAGAATCTCATTCTTTTGTGTGCAATGTAAATATTTTGTGTATTTCTTCGCTATTAAAACTTCAAAATAGTTGTCACCTCTCTCTAGCAGTCACCTTAAAAATGCTTTGGAACATGAATAATAAGGTGTCATGTTCAAAGTCAGACCTTTCTCCACATGGAGGTCTTGTGTTTACTTATTCTCTGCTTTAATTAATGTGATGTCTTACTAGCAAAGGATAACCCACATGGACATTTGATTATGCAGATTACATGTGAAGTGAAGCACTATGGCATTGTTGATAAAAAATTGAATCTCCGAATGAGGTTGAGTAAAGTAGTTACCTTTGAATAACAGTATTATGACACTTACTAATCCTCTGTCTTTTAAACACCCATTTGGAAATGGTTTTAACAAGGACTTTGCTCTCTATTTTAACAAGTTCCCATCAGCATATACAAGGCTATTTCTAAGATTGCATCCTCTCCGATAGACTATTAATAATGGTTCTTTCAATCTCTTGACATAGCTTGGTCTTACAAAATTAAAAACTAGTGGTTTTGTATAATCAGACCAAGGCTATGGCAGCTGAGGGTACAGCTTTTATGAAACATAATTAAGTAATTATTTTCTGTGCAGATATTTCTTGATACCTGTAAATCAAAATCATCAAATCAAACTTTATTTATAAAACGCTTTTCATACATAGTATGTAACTCAAAGTGCTTCACATAGACAATGTTGTTCATCTGTGCCACCTCTAACAGACAAAAAGTTTCATAATGTATTGATACAGTTTGAATATTTTTTACCTGTGGACTCTGAAGGATTATATACGTTTCTTTCTTCGAAGAGACCCACATAGCCTAGAGGTTGGCATAGATCTGAGCTACTGTACTAACCATTCACCTCAAGACATTTTCAATTTTGAAATAGTTACAGCTTGACATAAATTTTCCCAGGTTTTTTATTGTTTATTGAATGTACTACCAGAGGTTTGACTGTTTTCTCAAGTAGTGTGGTAATGACAATAGAGCCCCCTGGTGGGGAGTGCTTGTATACGGACTCTCTTATTTCGGTCCACTTTAGAGAGACCTTCTTTTTGTTCTGCTTGCGTTGCGTATATATTATGAGCAATCAAATAACCAATGAACTTCGGTAAATTCCAGCCTTGGGTTACAGACTAGTTCCTGTGTATCTTGGTGAAAAAGGTAACTAACCTATTCATCATCTGTTGTGTTCTCTGTACTTAATGAGAACTTTTGGGTGACAGGGAATAAAGGCCCATCTGACACACAGGTCGAGTGAGAAACAGTTACGTAGTATAGGTGTCTGTACATGAATCAACCATTAAATACTTAACTCCGCTGGCAAAAAGCGGAAGGTTTGACTGCATCTCAATCACCGGCTCTTTAATCTGCATTCGATTGCTTTTCCCTGCAGCCTTAAGTGAGTTTGATACTACCGCTGATGCAACACACCGAAAAACACTGACAGGTCCACTCAGCCGGCTCATCTCACCCACGTCTCACTATATAAAAAAAAGGCAGGTTTCAAGGTGAGTTCACAGGTTGCATAGTCTGGCATTGAAGTAGAGCGTTGTCACAATTAGGTGAACTGAAAATATAAGCATCGAACCGATCGCAGTTTCAACCCGAAACATCACTGGAGAGAGGTAAGGTTAGCTGCACATGGCTTTGTTGCTAGCTAGCTAAGTAGCACGAGTTGGCTATTTCATTCATTATTATCAACATAACGTTAACGGCGGGCAGTAAGGGAGCTAGCATGGTGTCAAGTAAATTCGACTGAATAACCTAATTTTGACATATGGAGGAGACTAAATTATTAACTGTCAACACCTAAACACCGTTAGCCTGTGGCTCTTCGTGTCCAGCTGTCATAGGTAACGTACTTCTCCAAGCTCCAAGTCATGTTGATGTCAACGTCATCTCTAACCGGCTAACCTGAAGCGTAAAAATGTCCAATACGGTTCACTTCTCAGTTACGTTTGTGGTCGTCAAGTGAATTCGGTATATAGAATTTTTGTTAAGCTACGGTTTATTTGTTTATATATTTTGAATGTCAAAAATCAGGATGAACTCCTTGGGCTTGTTATCTGCCACAATGATGCAAGTCTAGAAAGACCTAGTTTCTCATAAAGCTGTTGAATTATTATAAGAATTATACAAAGAAAATATCGCTTTTTTAACCTTACTATCTTAAAGACAAATTGTAAAGAAAAAACTGCCTTTCCAAAAGGTTTTGTAAACTGACAAATAGCAGATGTTTTATTGATGGCACAAATCAAAGGGGGTCAAAAATTATTGTTCTGTCTCCACTGACTTCTGTACACATGTCATCTGAAAGTAGGTCCCATTGGGTCCATTTGAATTGACAACATTTAGGGACAAACAGGGAGACAGAGCATGTGATTATAAAATAAGTACCAGTATGAAAGAGTTGATATGACTTAAGATGGACTACAAATTTAGATGTGTATATTAGTTTTTTTTATTAGAGCACAATGGAGTCAAAGGAGTATTTTGTCCATTTATGCTATATAACCAAAATTGTTGCCAAAAACCTCACAAAGTGCCCTTAAATATTATCGCGTAACCCTCATGTAGGTGGCTACAATACGGCTGCTTCCATTAATATAGTGAATACAATGTGAATTCAATGCCTTCACTCATATCTTCTTTGTCAGAAGGCCCTGCACCATGGCAGATCAGTTAAGCCTGGATGACAAGCTAAACCTCATCACCAGGAACCTCCAGGTGGGACACAAAAACAACATATACTCCAACTGACAGAAGTTGCGCCCTGAGCTTGGTCTCATTAATCTCTTGGATGTGTGTTATATCAGGAGGTCCTTGGAGAGGAGAAGGTGAAACAGGTTCTTCAGGAGAGAGAGCTGAGGGTGTACTGGGGCACAGCGACTACTGGCAAACCTCATGTGGCTTACTTTGTCCCCATGTCCAAGATTGCAGATTTCCTCAAGGCTGGATGTGAGGTGGGTACATTTCATTCAGCCTTCTGTCTTTTAGTAAGGAATTTTTTATGGTTTTTTTTTTTTTTTTTTCTGGTATCTTACATGAATGTCATTATCTCTTCCTCTCTCCCTCAGGTCACTATTCTGTTTGCAGACTTGCATGCCTACCTAGACAACATGAAGGCTCCCTGGGAGCTTCTGGAGCTCAGGGTGAAGTACTATGAGCAGATCATCAAGGCCATGTTGGAGAGCATTGGTGTGCCTTTGGATAAACTCAAGTTTGTCAAAGGAACTGACTACCAGCTCAGCAGGTAAGTGGCTCTGACAGCACTCAGACTCTGTCTTGACATGAGTTAATTTAACTCTGCACTCTCTGAAACAGACTTAATTGCTTCAGGCTATGACTGAACTAATGTTTTAGACCTGTGTTGTCATGTTTGTCAGAGAGTACACTCTTGATGTGTACCGTCTGTCCTCCATGGTGACCGAGCACGATGCTAAGAAGGCTGGAGCTGAGGTTGTCAAACAGGTGGAGCATCCACTGCTGAGTGGTCTGCTGTACCCTGGCCTGCAGGTAATAACACTGTTCTAGATGGAGATCTGACCGTAAGAATCACCAAAGGGTGGTATAAGATACGTTTTGGGTGTTCTTACAACCCCTATGATAAAATGAACTGCATTTTTTACAACAAAATGTCTAGATACAGTGATATAAATACACCAAATAAAAGCTGGCTTCAAACTGGCTGTGATCACATTTTCAACTCTTTAGAACTTGATTTTTGTCTTTTTGTCTTGTCAGTAATTTTGTACATTTTTGATGTTTTGATCAATTAGAGAAGTAAATTTGATTTCTGTTTGTCCTCAGGCTCTGGATGAGGAGTACCTCAAGGTGGACGCCCAGTTTGGAGGAGTTGACCAGAGGAAGATTTTCACTCTTGCAGAGAAGGTGCCACCTCTGTCCATCTTTGTACATTTATTTTAACCCCTCACTCTCTCTTGTTCATGAATCCTTACTTTCTTTTTTTTTCATCCATTTCACAAACGTTGCCCTTTCGGCTCTTATGGAACTTGATTGATTGGTTGATTTGCGTAGGAGCAGCTGTTGGTTTGTTAATAGCACATGGCTCATTTTTTTTACTTAAATAAAATCACAGTTCTATTTGGTTCATCCCATGTGCATATTTCAGCTCTGGACATAAAAGCAGATAAGGATGAAAGTCTGAGGATATGATGGACTGTGAATGTCAAGCAGGGTTAGTTTTCAGAGATAAAGATCTCTCTAAATGAAACAGAAAGTTTAACTGGGGCTGTTTACTTGTCTTCAGTACCTCCCCTCTCTTGGCTATGCCAAGCGTGCCCATCTGATGAACCCAATGGTGCCAGGACTGACAGGGACCAAGATGAGCTCCTCAGAGGAAGTAGGTTTAAGTAAAAAAAAATATGACAAGATTTGCACAAACACTTTCCTCCAATGCTTAGTTGTGACTTTATCACTTATGGTTGCAGGAGTCAAAGATTGATCTGTTAGACTCCAAAGAAGATGTGAAGAAGAAGCTGAAGAAGGCTTTCTGTGAGCCAGGCAACATCCAGAACAATGGAGTCCTCTCCTTTGTCAAACATGTCCTCTTCCCTCTGCGTGGAGGTTAGAAAATGTTGCCTTTATTTTCCTTCTGTTGCCTGAGCTTCAGACTTTTCCTCAGTTTGTACAAAGAATATAAAATGAGTTGATGATTGGTATCATTGTGTTTCAGAGTTCTGCATCAAAAGAGACCCCAAGTGGGGTGGAGACAAAATCTACACTGCCTATGAAGAGGTGGAGAAGGACTTTGCTGAGGAGGTAAAGAACAGATACACTTGTTGATTTGAAGAATAAGTCTGCTGAAATGCTAATAACTATCGGTAATCTCTGACTTTGTTAGACCATTCATCCAGGAGACCTGAAGGCCTCAGTGGAAAACGTACTAAACCAACTGCTGGATCCAATCAGAAAGAAGTTTGAGTCTCCTGAGCTCCGCAAACTCACAAGCTCTGCCTACCCTAGCCTCTCAAAGACGAGTCAGTGCTTTACCCATCTTCCTCACTGTGTCTTGCTCTCACAGATCATTTTAATCCTATTCATGCATTTAATACAAATATAGAGGTGAGATTTGTTTTGCATGAAATGGAATTTCAGCTAGTGTCACGTGACTTTGCTGTTATCTGTGTGTGTGATCAGAAGGAGCAGCAAAGGGTAACAAGGCAGGAGGAGGAGAGGACGATGAACTTGCCCCCTCCAGACTGGACATCAGGGTGGGCAAGATCGTCAGTGTGGAGAAGGTACGATGTCAACATCATCACTTTATGCACGATAAACTACTCAATTTCAAACTCATTTCTTCAGAAGATGCTTGTCGAGATGATTCATCTGTATTACTGCTCTCTTTCTGTGTTCACATGCTTTTCTCTGTCGACCACCTCCCAGCATCCAGATGCTGATTCTCTGTACCTGGAGAAGATCGATGTGGGAGAGCCGGAGCCAAGGACGGTGGTGAGCGGGCTGGTTGCTTATGTTTCACAGGAGGACCTGCAGGACAGAATGGTGTTGGTGTTGTGCAATCTGAAACCCCAAAAGATGCGTGGGATTGAGTCTCAAGCCATGCTACTATGTGCCTCTATGTGAGTGTCGGTTCTGTTTCTTATTGCACGGCACATCCTTCATCTTCATTTTTTTTTTTTTTTATTCCTCTAATCTGTCTGATTGTTTGGATTTTTTTTTTTTTTAGTGAAGGGGAGCCCAGGAGAGTAGAGCCTCTGGACCCTCCAGAGGGGTCGTCACCAGGAGAACAGGTCTTTGTCGAGGGATATGAGACGGGCAAACCAGACGAAAAACTAAACCCAAAGAAGAAGGTGTGGGAGAAATTACAGGTATGTGTCAATCAGGTTTTGCTGCTTCTCTGTTTAGAAAAACAAATACAAAATATTAAGTTTTGAGGAAGGAAATGCACAAAGTGGAATTTCTTGCGTTTTAGTTAACATTGTTTGTCTATTATGGAATAATGGCATATTGGAATAAAATTTATCAGCTACAGATGCATAATGATTGCACTGTTTTTCTGTCTACGCAGGTCGATCTAAAGGTATCAGATGAGTGTGTTGCTCAGTGGAAAGACAAACACCTGATGACCAAACTAGGACAGATCACATGTAAGACACTCAAAGGAGGCAACATTAGTTAAATAAACATGCATTACATTTACCACTGTAGCTGCTCCTGACAGCAACATTACATCAAGAATACTCTCATCAACAAATAACCATGGCAACTAATGTTCAAACATCATCTGGATGTTTTCTTGAAGAACAATGGGACACTGATGCCATAAGTGTCTGATGCTTTGGACTGGCTAATGACAAATTCTGCTTCCTTGCTTTGACTTAAGTAGAAATATAAGAGTCTTGTACAAGAAAAAATAATGTAACACATCAACATATTCATTCTGTCTGTTTTTTACAAGGGATTATTTGGTGTTCCTAATACACTTAAATATACAAACACAATATTAAAGGTTTCCGGTAATAGAGTCTTATGATAATACTTCTTCTCAGATGATGAAAGGTGACTGTCATAAATGTGTTCAGTACACTGGTTGTTCCCACAAGTAGTCAATGAGGAATCTCAGGTATTACAAATGTGACTTAATGTTTCAGTGGTATTCCAGATTGAAATGACACTGTGCTGAATGCCTTTATGGTTAATGCCACGCTAGTGGTCAATCTGCCAAATCTAATTGGGTTTAAGGTGGTTTTATGGGGTTTTTAGACATATGTAAATAGAAATCAGTATGTCGTGTACTGTAAGACACAAGACGGTTGCACTAGGGGAGGTTAACAGACATCAGTTCCTGGATATTAACTGTCATATCATCAATAAATGCATCATCTCTGATATGAAATAAATGTTGACTTGGTTGTGTTCTGCAGAAATGATATAAAGTTGTGGTCAATGATAAATACTACATACTACATGAGCATGTGTACAGTAAACATTTATGTATTTGTCTGTGCCACATTATATTAGATACAAAAACAGAGAACTGCAGTTTTAATACACTTAAATTTTATTTATAGAAGTAATAACTGTACATAAATTCTTTATAATCATCAAGGTGTCGATTTTGACCCATTACAAAGAGTCAGTATAATTTACTCACCAATGATTTTTGCTGGGGGACGCATTCTGTGCAAATAGTGATGAGCTTGACTTTTTACCAAAAAAGGCCAGGGCCAAAGTTTTTAATAATAACATTTAATAAAAACACTGACCTCAGACTAAATCTACTCCAGTGTATCAATCATCCAGGGCTAATCGTCACATCTGTTGCCCTCAAAGTGGTTTTCATATGAATTAGATCATTAAATATTTCAGATTTGGTAGGAAAAGGTGACTGACAGTGCTAATAGATGAAACAACCACACGTATGTAAATAAATAGGATACCTGTGTTCTTGGTTTTTGAATAACAATCTCAGACTGTGTTGGTCTCATTTTATCTAAACCTCGGAAGAATATTGTGCAGATTATGTAGAAGTATCTAACCAACATTGCAGATCAGATGCTTTTCTGTTAAAAATTAATATTTTATCATCTGTAACTTTACAAAAGTGCCTCCGTCCCGGTTGACAAAATATCTTCCCCTCATTCTTGTGAGTATGTGGAATCCCTTATCTTAAATACTTTTTCTGATATATCTGTCCACACAAATCAAGCAGGACTGAAACTGGGTGTAGCAATTAGTTTTTTCTCAGATCTTTATCCAAAGAAACTGGTAAAATACTGATTTGTCCTGTAGTGGATGCTATTGTCAGCTTTGTCTGAGCACAGCTTATCCCCTTGGAAAGTATATACAACAGGGAAAGAAAGACTTAACAGACAGTAAATCTCTGTACAGAAATGCTTTGTCAAGACAAATCCTTTTTGTCTGAGCTGCAGTGACCATTACCTAATTCCGCCTCTGGGAGGCAAGCTCACACAAGCCAAATATTTACAGTTCAGCCAATGTACACCATTCCATCCTGAGGGGCCTTAATAAGAGATAAACTGTATCTTAGAAAAATACTCCAGAATAAAGCTATCATAAGAAACTGGGAGCGGCATATTTTTTTTTGCATAAATATTTAGGAAGGCCATTACAGGCTAAGGCTTTTTGAGAAGACTTAACACACAACACTCTGATAGTTGACTTATACGTCTTTCAGTAACGTCAGTCCTTGCTGTGAGTTGTTCTTTACTTGCTTGCAGTCTCTGCTTGTTTCTCTGGCATGGTCCTTAGTTAATCACCATAGCGCTTTTTCAAAACAGTGTTTCAATTGTGTCCGCTGTCACCCTTGTGGCTAAAGAGGGAAGATGAGAGGAAGTTAAACACTTTGGCATCGACATAATGCAGTTACAGGAACACATGTAATAAATATTTTGTCCTAATCCAATTTGGATCCTGTGACATGATCATAAGCTTCAGGTTATGGATGACTCATTACATTCTTGCACATTTGACTGAAAAAAAGCTGCAAGCAAGCCAGCAGCATTTGTACTGTGTTTATGTGGAGGAGGCCTTATGTGAGCAGTTTTCTCTTGTTGGTATGGAAAGCAAAAAATGTGCTCTTTGAGGCATTGTTAAACTGCTTAGCAGTTCAAGATCATGGTAATGCTAGAATTTGCATTTTGCTTTTTCATGACAGGAGAGTAGCAAGTTTGCTATTGATTTATGCTGGCACTGAATCAGCGTTTTTATTTTACACACTCAGCAGCAGTTGACCAAAGCACACTGATAAAGGCAGTGGCAGTCTACACAACTTGCAAAGATCCTGACTAAACATTCATAAGTAATGTTGTTGCTCTTACTTGTTTGCTCATAAGGTGTTATTCCACTCGTGTGTTGTACTCCCCCTGCTGCTCCATCTCCTTCGACGCTGATGTCCATCTTTGCTGAACAAGCAGGAAGTTTCTGTAAAGGACTTACGCTTCCATGGGCTGGTTTCTTCGCTACTGGTGGGGGAATTTTGTCAGACCTCATGCCACCATTGGAAAGAGCTGTGGCCTTTGATTGGTCAGAGACCTGCATGAGCTCAGCCGCCAGACTTTGCTTCAAACTTGCCTGCGCTTCAGGGGAGCAGGCAGCTGCAGTCTCTATGACAACCTTTTTTGTGCTCTTGGAGAAGATAAAGCTTGCAGTAGAGGCTGGGGACTTTAGCATGTCACATCCTTCATGTGATTTCATAGACAGAGCCCCCTGTTCACTGACACAGCTGTAATTGGATGATCTCATACCCAGTCGTGATGGAAGTCCATCTTTTGAAGACATGGCTGCAGTTTTCATACGTATGGCTTCCTGTAAGCGCATGGAAGGAGTGTTTAGCATCACAGAGGATGTTTTTACAGTCTGAGTGGGAGACTTCAATGTCAGAGACTTGCGGATTGGCTTCTGTGGAGTGTTTTGGGGTCCTGGGATGAAGACCGAGCAATTTTCTTGAACTGGAGCACCCTGGTTTGTTGACTTATCCTCCAAAGGAGCTTTCACCTGATCCTCTATCATGCTGACCGATCTTAGACGAACCATCTGAAGCAAGGAGGGGGTGACTAGAGGTATGTTAGCATCTTCTTTGGGAATGGGTGCATTTTTGTGGCGGGAAAGGAGTTCCTTGCTCTTAGCGTCTCGACTTGCTACACTGGGCTGTCTTCGGAAATTAACCCCATGAGTTAAATTCTCTGCTGGTAATGGTGGCGCCACAGGGACAGTAAATGTAGGTTGAGCAGTGACAGAAGACTCTGAGGGAGGCTGACCTTCATTTGTAACAGAGTCTGGCTTTTGGAAGCTGCTGGTAGGGACTACAGCAGAGACTGACACTAGGTTTTCTGCCCTTTTCAAAGGTGCTGAAGGTGGTTCCTCGTCTAATTGAGGTTGGACACTGTCTGAAACTGATGAAAATTTTTGCACTGGTCTCCAAGAAATCTCATCACTGTTTTCTGTTTTTGAGACTTGCATGACAACCTCTGGTTGAGTGTCACTTGTTGTTTGTGGAAAAGCAGGGGGAAAATCTGGAATTGGTTCATTTACACATGTCCCAGCTTCACTTGAATCCTCAATTGTCTCTTCAACTTCCTCTGTACATCTTTTTGTGTCCTCCAGCTCTGTGGTACAGATGTCCATCACATTTGGCACACTTTCTGTCACATAGGGCGGAGGAGGTGGAGGAAAGTCAACCTCATCTCCCCCATCAAAGACAGAGTCCCCTTCCATAGGAGGTGGAGGAGGTGGCCAGCAGGACTCTACAATATGGATCTCCTCCTGTACCCTCTGTAATTCATCTGGTGGCATAGAGACTGAAGAAGGAGGTGTCTTCCTTGACAGAGGAGGTGTAGGATGGTATGCTGGGGGAGGGGTAGGTGGTGGGGAGGTCTTGGCAATTTTGGGGGCCTCTACAGAAAGAGTCTGCATAGATGTCTCTTCACTGTTGTCAAGCTCATTCTGGTTCCCATCAACTAAAACCATAAACCCATTCTTTGAGGAGGTTGTATGGTTTTCAACAAGTAAACGATCTTCTGTCAAGGCAGTGCTACTTACTTTCTTTTGGTTTAGATCCACTGAGTTATCTGCTGATATCAGTTTCTCTCTGTGCATTACTGTCATGGGTTTCTTCATGACAGGAGGGGGGCCTTTCTTGGGAGTCGTCTCTTTCTCAGTGTCCTTCATTACAGGGCTAGTATTCTGATCTTGTTTCTGAATATTTTCACTTGCTTCTGTCTTCTCTTGTTCCTTTCCTGGACTTTCCCTGTCTTCCAGCTCCTTGTGAAAACTTTCAGGACCTGTTGCTGACGATGTCTCAGGCTGCACTTTGCTGTCTGATGAGTCTGAGACAGAGTCTTCCTTGGTTGATTGTTCCTCAACTAAAACTTGCATCTCTTTGCAAGCTTCAGTCTGGGTTCCTGCAGGTACTCTGCTGTCCCGGATCTGTGTTGGTTTCTGGGTTACTTTGCTGACAGTAGGACAAGGCCCACAAAGGAGCTCAAAGGAACGTTTGTTGTGTACCCATGTCTCTGGAGGAGGAGGACATGGTGCTTTGACTTTGGGAGGTGGTGGGATATTTAACAGTTCTTTAACTTCAGCACACAAAGCTGAAGAGATGCTATTTGGAGTGAGTTCATTTGAAGCAGTGGTGGGTGGAAATTCCTGTGGAGGCAGACTGGGGTTAGGGGTAGTTGTCGAAACATCTACAGGCTCAGATGTACTGGATGATAGAGATGTAAGAGAGGAGGAAGGAGAGGCTGCTGAGGATGAGGCCCGAGACACTGATCTCTCTGGTTTGACAGGTTTCTTCTTCTGTTTGTCAGGGGACGTTGGGGAGATCCCTTTCGGGGAAAGTGTAGGGGTACCACTCTGACTGGAGTAGCCACTGGAAGGGGACATGGTTCGTTCGAATTTTCCCCCTTCCGGGAGAGTTTTCTGTGGGGAGGAGCTTCTGGACTCTGTTGTACCTCCTACTTCACCTAAAGAGGCCTGTGTGGATCCCAAAGGTCTGGAGGAAGCATCCAAAGAGCTCGACCCAGTGGAGTTCTGTACAGCAGTGGGGATCTTAATGGTATCTACAGTAACTGATTTCATCACATCCTTTGAAACGATATTTTCTGTGGTATTTGACTGCTCTCTAGACACAGAGTCGTTGAGATCTTTGCTCTCTACCAGAACTCTGGTGTTGCTCCTGATCTTATTACTATGCAGAGAGTTTGTTCTACGTGGAGGTGCTGGGGGTTGCTTGGTTTTTATAACAGATAGACTACGAGCAAAGTTCTGTTTGGTCTTTGCATCTTCCCCAGCAGCTCCTGACCCTGAAACACCAGACTCGGATCCTTGACCTGTAATAACAATTTCACTTTTACAGCTGAGATTGCTGTTCATGCTAACTGAGCTATGGAGACTGACAAGGTCTTGATCCCCACCAGACTGTTCTGTCTGACTTTCCAGCCCATTTGGACGCACTTTCTGTGAATTACTACTACGTGTACTTCCCTTAGAGGATACAGGGGAGGAATTTGAAATAAGGTTCTTTGGAGACTGTGACTCGCTGGAGTTCAATCCTGAAGTTGATGTGGTCACCAGTGTGGCGTCGTGCGAATGGTCAGTCTGGGAACCATCACCATCCGATCTTCTGGACAACATAGGGCTTACCGATGAGTCCCCAGATGCCAGGCTGCTTTTACTTACAGTACGGACACTACCACTATGGTTTACACTGCTGCCACGTGTCCGGTTACTGCTGCGGTCAATCTCAATGACTTCAATTGATGCTGGCAAGACTGCATTAGGGATGATTGTTGACATGTAGGTGGCTTGAGGAGATATGGACATTACTGGGCCCTAAGACAAAAAAAAACAGAAACAGAAATTTTAATGGCCTAAGGTCACAAATAGTCAACACGGATTAACATAAAATAATACAAAGTAATGTTTCAGAAAAATAACCAGTTTTTTTTTTAATCTGAAAACCATATCTGTAACTAACTTACTTGGGGTTCCTGGAGGAAGCTGAATGATGTTAAGGGAGAGAAAGTGGAGGAAGTGGTCATGCCAGGCACAGCAACAGACTTAGGTCTTAGCATTGAGGAGCAGAGATGGGAGCCAAAGCCTTGTTGGTTAAAAGGATGATCCTCTTGGTACATTGTCTGTAAGTGCTTCCTCAGCAGCTGCTCATCTCTGGATGCCTGCTTAAGAGTATAGAAATGACCATTTTTAAGCTACAAAACACAAAACCAGCAAGTGATGTTCAAACTACTACAGATGAATTCATTCTTTCTGGAAAACCCTTTACCTCCAGTTGTGAAAGGTGCACCCTTGCTCCCTCCTTATTTGCTATTGGAGTCCCTCCATCAACTGTAGGAATGATTACAACACCTGATTGAGGTTGGGATGGATTTCTGAGCTGACCATCATGGTTAGGAGGCTCTGTAGACACAAGCTGCTGGAAGGTTGAGTTTCTGTGCAATGCTGGAAGAGGGAAGATCACTGTCATTAGCATGTTTACCACCAAGCATACATAATGTCTGCTGGTTTAGCAAGGATGATGATTTGGACATACCAAGCTCTTTTTGAACCTGGTTGGGAATACCCATGATGGTGGTCCTCCTGCTCCTCTTTCTGCCCTTGTCTAATCTTTTTATCGGATTTAGAGGCTTGAATGTGGAACCTGAGAGACAGAGGAAAAACTTGTATTTTGCCTTGTTATAGTTAGTGAGTTTGAGAGGAGTTATTTTAACGATGGAAAATGGCATACTGCACAGGGTAAGAAACTTGTGAAGTTATGGAAGAAATGCACTATAATGCACTGAAACCCAATAAAGTATACGAGGAAACTGGCTTTTCCAAAGGACTCTAAAATGATGAATATGGATCAGAATACAAATCACACCTTCTTTGTGCACAAACAGACACACAGAACAGCATACTTTGCTTTTCCAGCTGTGATATGTAGAGGCAGCTGCAGTGCTGTCTTCAGATGCTCAGAACTTTTAAGGAGCCCAAAAAAAACCCCCTCAGCTGTGTGTGTGTGTGTGTGTGTGTGCGTGAAGTTGCTTTTCCCTTGATTTCACACCATAACTGCATGGGCACGGAGCAGGTGGGAATGAGATGTGCATGCTAAATAAGTATATGCCTTTAATTTGTCATAAAGCAGTAAATTCAGTAACAGAGCTTGAACTGCTTTCACCTTCACAAGCCCTATGATTAGCTCCTATTACCCTGAGATGAACGAGATAAGGGTGCTTCCTTTCCAAGTCGCTCTCTCAACCCACACAAAACCACACACACACACACACTCATACACATAAAAGGGGCTGTTGTTTACCTTGGCGGGTGAGCACAGGTCTAGTCAACACAGCACCAGAGGTTACTGTGCCATCAGTACTCCCAGTGGTGGATCTTAGCTCTGGTAAGCCACCTTCGTCCTTGGAGCTGATATCTTGCTCCGGACGCAGTGTGTCTGTAGACTGCAGAGGATACACACATCCGCAGACACACAACAGTACTTGGTTAGGTGACATTCTTTGTGTGTAGGTAGGGAAAGAAAAATGATGTGATGTTATCCACAGAGCTTTTGGGACACTTACAGCAATGCTTTCATCATCAGGAAAGTTCACTCCGTTTTTGTGTTCTGTGTGAACCAAAAGGATAAGGATCAGAATCTAAATAAACTCTATCCATAATTACGTATATACACAGTATTATCAGGGATACTATCTGAGATTAAAAGGTAGAAAAACTTAAAGCTTTTGAGTATTAAACACAAATACATGCCAGTAAGTGTCTGCAGTAGGAACCAATATGCTCTCATATTTAAAGTGATATGCCTGACCTTCCTGCTGTTGTATTTTAAGCCCTTCCTGGGCCTCAGTGTGCAGGTCCTCCAAGTATTGAGGCCTGCTGCCCTCAATGAAAACATTCTCCTGGTAGTGTTCGGAGGTCGTGTAGTGGACGGCAAACCTCTTCTGGTCTTCATTCCCCTTTGGGCCAGCTGTTAGGATGGTAGAAAAAGAAAGGGAAGAAAAGAGATTATGTAAAGAACTCTCTGCACAGGCTTGAATTGGTACAAAGCCAACACCGATCTTAAATACCATTTTAACAGGAGCTTATTATCCCTCTAAATTACTGTGCATCTGCCAATTTGCCCCTCTCACTTAAAAAGAAAACATCACACTATAACCTGAAGTATATTAACTTTGTCCAATCCATTTAAACTGTATTTTGCCCATAGCAAGTCTTTCAACAGGTACTTCCTCATCCTCTTAGGGTACAAACATCGACACACATTTAGACAAACAGGCTCAACAGGTGTCAGTTTGACAAAAACATTTATCAGCTTTACAGTGAGTTGTCTGCACCTCCACCTGGCACAAGTGTGTGTTTATCTGCGCACCTTTGACGCAGCACACTCTTTAAATCGCCTCAGACACGCAGTTAGGAGGGCAGACATCCCAGCCTGACCAGACTCTTACAGTAAACTATTGCCTGACTAATCTTCTGCAGTATCTCTCTTCCTCCATCGAGGATTAGATTGTAGAATCTGGATTGTCTGCATTTAAAGATGTTACTGGACCCCCTACTGGGAGACCTTCTGTGTGGGAACTGGACAGGGCTCTCGCTTCAAGATGGCTTTACCCTGTGAACTTGTGCATACCTGGTATTAAGGTTTGTCCTATGTGATCCAATCACCAGAGGACAGCACTAAGTACAGGTGCGAATGCACCCAATTCATTCTTGCTCAGACACTCAGACCACTTTCCAACGTGGTCTGGGATACATACTTTAGCAGTGTGTCCTGGGCTACATAAGGGGACTGCCTTCTCTACAGATATCCTCTGTAAACATTAAAACATGCTGTATGTTTGTGAAAATAATATAATTTTTTATTAGTATCCCCAGGCTCCCTTTAAAACCATACGATTTTAAGAGTTGTTGAGGGAAGCCAACCTTAATAAAAACTTTGGCTCTTAACAATTCATGCATTCTTTCAAATTTGTCTTTAAATATGCAATACATAAAGCTGTGTCTTCATTGCTGAACTGGCCGCTCAGCAACATTACACAGCACTGTGGAGAGAGAGATCTGCCTATAAAAGACCACTCTGTGCCTAAAAGTGAGTTTTACCTGACAACATTTACCAGCTGTTAGTACCTACTGTTTCAGTCTTTCCCATGTAAATTAAATTATGATAAATTATAACCTTTTATGGATGCAAACATGTCAAACTTTACAAACACAGTAAACAATATTTCTTTGTCGTCATATAACTCCTCATGCCCTCCCTTTCTTGAGGAAGAGGCATGAGTATTATACTGTCAGGTGCAAACTGACATACTCAGAGCTATTTACTTGTGAGCCGATTACCTGAGATGCATGTTATTACCAGATTTGAGCAGCCAGCAATGTCAAAGGACAGCTAAAAGCAGAAGAAACTACACAGAAAATTAAAATTTGAGAGTCAAATTAAGTATTAGTTGGACAGCAGTCAGTATTAGTAAAGCTAGCAGGGCCAGTTTGTGTGGTGACCCAGATAATGTGAGTTCACCTGAACTACAGTGTTGGTTTTTGTGGAACTGTGAAGTCCAAACTTAATCAAGAATTCAATTTGGTTTTGCCTTGCAGGTGAAAAAATCAAGAGGTAGTTAGCTTAAGTAATAATATTTTGGTGAATCAGGATCTTTGTGGCTTCTTGTTTGTCTGCTGGTTTCTATTTCGCTTTATTTGATTTTATTATGTGTGTGCTGTTAGTTAGCTATTAGCTATGCAGGCTACGTCATTGATATAGAGTAGGATGTATATCGTCTGTTAATAGCTTATAAAGGGCCAACACAAGGTGTCTGCGGTCCCTCTTTTGTCACTTCCAACACTGTGGCTCTCAGTTTTCACTTGGTTAGGTAACACTGCGACTGTGGATGTACATACTGTACATGTTTTGTGTGAAAGGTAACAGACACTGCTACTCCTATCCTCCTGCATTCACACAGGTGAGGCAGGCCAGACACAATGCCCTCTCCTGTGTGAGACTGTGGGAAATCTCAGTCCTCTGTGAACCATGGGACTGTCAGATGCATTTAAAGGAGCAGAGACAAATTTCATATTATATTTAAAGTGTTGTGCTCTAACTAATAGTTGCGATTAATTGGGAAAGCAGCCTTCTATGAGATTGTGCCAGACCCCTGCAGGAGGTTTAGAGCTTTTGGTTAATTTAGACGATCGCCAAAAAAGTCAGTTAAGCCCTTTATCTCATTAGAGAGGACCCCTACAAATTGCCATTAACGTTTCTTCTTGCATGCCATCGTGTTTGTGTGCTTAGGACAGAGAGGCAGTGACCATCACACAAAATCAGCAATTACCATCAGATCCTTTTATCAAAGTAATGACATGTTATCATCCCAACAGTGCAACACAAGCCGTTTAGGGTGTATTCAGTCTTGAAAAAGGTCATCTTAACTCCAGACACCTCAATCAAAGCAAAGTTAAAGAGTATTACTGTCGCATAGATCAGCTTTCCCTTCTGTCAGCAGCCTAAAGTCAAAAAACTACAGTCTACCAAAATTCCTCCATCTGAGTCAGAACTCACCCTTCTTCTTGAAGACAGACAGCAGAGAGTGGATGCTCTTCCTCAAGTAGACCACCATGCCTACAGCAGTGCCATTGCAGATTAAAAAATAAAGAAAATGTTGTGGAAAAGCAAAGCAAGAGTCCAACAAGTCCTCTGTGTCACTGACAAGAAGAATCTGTTTGTTTTACAAAGAGGATCCAGATGAACATTAAGGACAGAAAAATGATTAAAGAAGCAGCAGTTGACAGGAGTTGATCTTGGTGAAGAAGCTCTCTCCTCTTCTGCAGAAAGCCTGAGTGACTTGGGAAGGACAAGTACACAATAAGATCTGCTCCCAGCCAAGCAGCCTGTCCCAGCTGCCTTATCCCCGAGTCTGATACCCTCCTCCCTTCCCCCCCTTCTGCTCTCTCCACTTCTATTTTGCTCTGTCGCTCACGCTGGCTCTCTCTTCATTGCAATTCCCTCTCTATTGTCAAATGAACAACCCCCCCCCATTGGCAAAACGGCTGTCAAAGTTCGGTTTTTAGGGGACATCCACCCCCTCTTTACTCAATGCAGACCGACACGTGTGACCACATGTAGGAACACACTCCATGCAAGATGAATTATAATGTGACAGAGAAAAATCAGACAAAAAAGGAATTCAGATTTCTGTAGCAGGAATGTTTTTCCCTCTGTTTCATTGCTTTATTGAGGTTACTGGGTTCTTATTGAAATTTGTAAAGTTTGGATCAACAGGTTGTCAGTATATACATTTTGCTGTGTATGTTGATATGATATTGTACTTTGATTATCTCTCAGATAAAATGAAAATCCAGGCATATTTTAATGGCAAATGGAACTTAAATAAGTTTTTTCTTATTTAAAAATGCACAGATTTACACTTTCCTCATAATTGGACCCTCATCAATAAATTTGGTTGCAAAAGAAAACTGAAATTTAATAATTTAGACAAAAGGAATGAAAATTACTACTTTAAATTACATTCATTCTCCAGCTGTGAAGCACTGGGGGCATTCCTCATTGTGCTTATTGTCTTAAAATACTGTTGTAGCTCTAATAAAAAGGCAAAGCAACACCAAAAGCCTTGATATACTTTAGGGTTACATAGTTCTATTCGTGGTTGTCCTTTCCCTAATGAAAGCCTTCAGCTCTGTGCGTCTGTCTGACGCTCTGTCTCATTATCTGAGAGCTACAGGGGCTACGTTTGAAAGTAAAGGTTGTGTCCTCACAGTGAAAAGCTTAACAACCACCATTTCAGTGTACTGTAATGTCTCTTCTGTATGACTGCATCACTCCTCAGTGCCCTCTTTCCTCCCTCGGTCTCTGCCAATCTTTTTTCCTTCACATCTTTCTTTTTCTCTGCCTCTCTCCTCCTGTCTGCCCCTTAGCCTTACAGCCACAGAGGTCTAGCTTGAGTTATAAATAGCTGACACAGCCTCAGTTCATCATCGCGGCTCCAGTGGCACTGTGTGTGTGTGTGTGTGTATGTGTGTATATATGTGTGTGAATGTGGACAAGTTCTGTGCGCCTGCTAATGTTTCCTGACAAACTGCAGAGGGTATGAAATATAAAGCGACTAAGGGGAAAAAATAATGATAAGAAGGCTGATTTTGTGCCAAACAAGCAACCGGTGCCATGTTTCAGGGCTGTTTCCCCACTTTGGTCCACTTGCCCTCTGAATGGATGTTTGTTCCCAATAGAGTGACACAGCAGGGGGCTACAGCTGGCTCATACACCGGACCAGCTGGTGGGAAGCAACACAATTACCTTCATCCATGCACCCACCATCCTACCACACACTGCACCAACACAGAGCTCCAGGCATTTGGAAATGGGTGGGGATGCTAAGCCTCTCCAGTGAAGAAATCTCCACCTCGGTGTCCAGGGTCAGACTGCCCGGCCCGGCCCGGGGTGCTGGCGGTGGCTCAGTCTTGGGTTGAGTGGAGGCGGGAACAAGCTGAGGCCTTCAGGAGAGCAGCTTTAGACACGGGAGTCATGCCAGAGGATTAACTCTGTCCGTGGCTTAACCTAACCAACTCTCCACCTTTCCTCTCTGCTGACATTTGTTTTCCCTCTGTCACCACTTCTCTTCTCAATCTTGTGCTCAAAATTTCACTTTCTTACTCCTACTTTATTTGTTTTTGTGCTTTACACTAAAACTTGACACATCCTCTGGATGATATCTAGAGCTGCAATTAAATACTTATCAATTTATCTGCTGATATTTTCATGGTTAATCAATTGACTGTTTAGTCTATAAAATGGGAAAAAGAAAAATGGGAAAAAAGTCTCACCCTAATTTTCCAGAGCACAAAATTATGTCTTCAAAGTGCTTTATTTTAACAAACAGCCCAAAAGGAAAATATTATCTAAATACTTTCATGAAAGACAAGAATACTCATGTTTAAGACTTTTTACCTTGAAGAATAGTGATAACGCAATCAAATATTATTATTCGGGAACTTTTTTCTTTCAGATCAACTAATCAGTTCATCAGTTGCTCCACTGATCATCTTTCGTAAAATCACTCTAATTCTTATTCCTCTCATTAATTTGTGGGACATGTTGATGCTGATTTGCACATTTAAAATAACACTTTGTTTCTCAGTGATATTCTAAACACTGCCTTTTCTCTTCAAAAATAAATCCCTTCCACACCCTGTCGGCTCAGCACAGACCTTTACTAAATGCCAATTTTGGGGGTCTCTGGCCCAGCCTGCATCACCCCCCTGTTGTTAACCCAGACCCCTTATATCAATATTCATTAGAGGGCCTAAAGAGACACCATCTGGACTTGGGGGAGAGGACAGAGGGGAGAGAGGGGCTTCAAATGCCTTTGATTCAGTGCACACAGCAGACCATTCCACAGCATAAGCAAGTTAACACAGTGTATTACAATAGAGGAAAGCAGCATTATTTCATGCCAAAGTTGGTTTCACAAACGTCAACATTTTCACTATAAAAAGAAAGAAACGACAAATATTCCGCTTCAGATTGCCAAAAACTCCTTCTCAGCCATCTTAAATCAAGGCACCTTTCCTTTTTAAGCACTATCCAGGAGTTGGTTTACTGCATTTAGTGTGTAACGCTAAAGATAACACCATGAATCAACTGAGCCAGACTGTTGGACGAGCTAGCAGCCTGCTGGAGGACAATCACAGTCCAGGCAGCCAACAAACCAGGGCCGTTAAAATGTCAAAGGCCAGAAAAACACAGAACTCATTAGTAAGAGACACATTCAAAATAATGTTTCGACATGCCTGTCTCTTTTTTTCTCTGTGTGATAATGTGGATTCCAGCCAGGTATGGCTGGACTCTGTTGCTAAATCTCAAAACAATAAAAAAGAAAATTGAAAACATGGATACAATAAAATGTTCCAGTCGACAGTCAGGCTAAGTTTAAATCATAATTGTAGTTTATGCAACCTAACTGACTTGTGTTTTGGGGGGGAGATCATAGACAGCTGAATAAAAGTCTCTCTCTGTCAAGACAAAGTCAAGTGTGCTGACATCTGGGACATAATCCGGATTATAACTAAATAAAATACACAAACACAACTGAATCATTAACAAAATAACCATCAGAAGCTGACTAACATATTTAATAAAAGGAAAATGTGTCAGTTTGAGCAGAGCAGACAAAGACCTCCTCTCTCTCCCAACACATGCTCACATTTGACCTTTTGCTCCACTAGAGAGCGCTGTATCAGCTTGTACTCTCACATTCTGCCCTGCAAGTATGAGACTGCAAAAACGGCGAGTCATCTGATGAGGGCGATCACTGAAGACACACAGGGGCCACAGGTCGGGCTGAAAAGCAACTAAATGTAAAATATGACTTCCAGTGGACTGACCGAGCCCAACTCTGACGCTAACACACACACTCACACACTTATGGTGAAATGTAATCCTGCTGACCACATGGTGAGTATTTTGCTCATCTCACGTCCTCAGCTCAACCTTTTGATGTGCTGCACAGGGAGGACGGATGCAAACGGAGAAGCAGAGAGAGAGAGAGAGAATAAAAAAGTGATGGCTGCTGAGAGTTTGTCACAACCTCAGCATCAGAATTAAGTGAGCACACAGGCCACTGGGCCATGAGGAGCGACAGGGTTTCCACTTCATGCCCAGCTGGGCTTGAAAACAGCCACTTTGTGTGTGAATATCCAGAGGTGTGTGTGTGGTTCAGGAGTGCATGCTGTGTTCATGTGGGGGGACATGTAAAGCAGAGCTGTAAGCACAGAAATAAGAGTGAGAAACATGGCTGAAAATAAAAATATTGATAATTTTGCTAGGAGCAATGTTTTCCACCAGGTTTCACATACACATGCAGAGCCCGGTGAGCTTCACACAGGGTCACAGCTGCAGAATACATGAGCACGACAGGTACCTGTTCAAGACAAAGACCTGGGACTCCCTCATGCTTGATGTTTCTGTGATGTTTATTCTTAAAGTTAGTGTTAAATGTACGAGGCTGTATTTATTCTGTGTTTTATTTTGTTACTGTAAAGAAGTTCAACAACAAAAAGAAGAGCATTGTGTTGTAGCTTTGCAGTTCTGTGACAAAAAATCTTTAGAAAAAATTACAAATATAGACTTTTAAAATTTTTTACCAACAAAGCCTTAGTATTCGCCTTAATCAGCTGGGCACCAGTTTGGAAACGTCATTTAAACAAGAGAAAATCATGTACTTGTTGGGGTTTATTTTCAGCTGCGAATAAATACAAATTTGGTGCCTTATACAGGAATATGGCAGTGAATATGGGACTGAAAAAAACTGCTCATACATGCTTATGGTAATGCATAAAAAACATCATCCAGTTCAACAGTGTGGCTCATGAGTGTGTTTTAATGTTTGAACAAAAATGGAGCTCTGTGGCACAAATCTCACCTGCACAGCCAAAACTTGTTAGTATGATTCATTGTTTGTTATGGTCTGCTTCTGGGATTTGTTTGAAGATTTCCAGGATTATACTTTAAAATTGGTTTACACACTACAGCATCCATAGTAATATCATTAGATACACAGCGGTGTGTCCGTCCACTGACCACAATGATTTGCAACAGTGCCTTTCTTCAATATCTGCTCTTTCCATCCCCACAGACTGAGGTAATGAAACTGCCACAGTACAGGAAGAGAGGGTTAAAGTGTGACCAGCAATGAACCACTGATCCCTCCAACACAAGCGTGCACGTACACACACACACACACACACAGGTGTCATTATTCAGCTCGTTGCAGCTCCCCTGATTTGTATTCTATGGCTGCTGTGCTGGACCTGAGTTATTAGCTCCCTACATTGAGCAGTGTTGTATTAACCAGGGGGGGAAAGGAGGCCGGCTGATGGACATTCACCATGCACATATCTGGTGGAATATTTCATGTATCTTGTTATGATTATATCTGGCACCTTTCATTCTGTTCAGGTGGCCGGCCTGCACAGAATGAAATATGAACTGAGATTAGGCTTATGTGGTAATGGAGCTATCTGATGTGTGGTAGAATAAGATTACAAATGAAACCCACATAAAATGTAAAACTTGTTCCACAGGATGCTGCAGATGACAAGAAGACAGAAGGGCATAGACGTGAGAGAGGACACTGCGGGAATGTGAGGAAGGGCTGAGGAGAGAGGAGGAGGAGGAGGATGAGAGGAGGAGGAGGAGAGAAAGGTGCAGGGCAAGGGAAGAACATAAATCATCCAGTGAAGTAACCGTCACTACAAACGAAACCAACCGCATTTCTGATATCCACTGAGTGGTTTTACAGAGCGAGTCAGATAAAGATGGGACAGGAAAAGGAGAGAGTGGAGTGAAGAGAAATTGCGAGGAGGAAGAAAAAGGGGGCAAAGAGTAAAAAAAAGAGGGAAATGAGTCCCAGTAGAGCCAAGACAGACTTGACACAGACAGTGTTTATAAAATTGCAAACGATCTGAACACCACATTATCCCACAAAACAATATTATGCTTCTCCACCATTAATGGGATTATGTGAGAAAATCAAAAACATGAGGGACCAGAATATGTAACAAAGCAGTCAAAGACAAAGAGGTTTGAAAGAGTTTTGGTTTTACAAAGTTAAACAAATACAGTTAGTCATTGCAAGATTTCACTTGAGAAAATAAATAAATGCTAAAAATTGAAATTTCATTTTTAGCACAAACATTCTTTCCATAAACTGTTTATTTAAGTACACACATCTCTCAGAGTGTGACTGTGTGTGTGACTAACATTTAAAATATTATTGTTCAACAAGCGTGGTTCCTTGATGGTGTGTATTTTACTACATCTCCCTCACATCTCCCTGGTGTCCCACTTCCTCAGCAGAGATCCACGCTGTGTCTCCTCCTCTTCCTAATCCAGACCTGCAGCTGGCTGTGCACCTGAGCTGAGGTGACTGATTGCACTTTGGGACACAAACATGGAGCTAAATTAAGCTGCTGCAGCACCCACGTGCTTAAAAATAGCAGCTATCACTCTTTTTGTAGTTATCCCTCTCTGGCTCTCTCCCCGATGTACTTTCTCTCTCTGTTAAGGGGATTGTGGGTATTTTTCCTCAAGGAAGATGAGCTGTTTTTTTTTGCTTCTTGTCTCTCCAACTTTGAAGTTTTTTTTATGAGTCAAACTAAAAGCTCTATAGAAGCAGATACAGATATGGCTGCTTAACAGGGAAGGCACAGTTTACCCACTGTTCATTACACCGATCTACAGTCTTAAAACAAGATCATACATCTATTTTTTGACAAATAGAGTGTGCACAAGAGTCCTCTGGGGGGAACCTGGAAAATGAAAACGTATGAATTAAATGCCTCAAGATAAAAACCACTCTGAGAGACGACAGTAATAATACCAGTGCAGAGAATCTTGCAAAAAAACCCAGAAAAATCGGTCCAAACCTGTTTTGTACCTGTTTGCAATGCAGAGTTGCAGACAGTTGTCTATAACTTAAGAAAAACAGGGCACCACTAAATGAACTTGCATAAAAAGTCAATAAAGTAACATGACCTTTAGAAGTAGATAGTTATTTTGGACAAAATGTTTTGTGGAGGTGGATTTTGGGAAGTGTAGTCAAACAGAAAAAGCCAAAGTGCTGCAGGTTATTGGAGGCCATGTCTCTCTAACAGAGACTGGGCTCATTTAGCATGATTGATGAGTTAATGAGAGACCTACAGCTTCCACACAGATCCATCTTGTAGGAGGACAGAGGAGGACGGGCCCAACGCCCTCAAGTCTGATTCCTTTGTCAAACCTTAAATCCCTTTTTAGTGAAATCAGAGGACCTGACTGGTTTGAAGTGACACAAACTTCAGATGCACAAGACAGACTCAGAACAAAATGCATAGTTTGAAAATGTCTTGTTATAGCAATATAGACTTAAACAAGCCAAGCGAATGGCAGATAACTTGTTTCAAAAAAAATTGTATTTTGCTGACAATGAGGTGAGAAGATTGACACCACTTTGTCCATAAATATGAATGTCAAGCTAGTGGCTCTATTAGCTTAGCATAAAGACATGAAACAGCAGGAAACAGCAAGCCTGGCTCTGTCTAAAGGAAACAAAATCTTTGCATCGACGCCTCTAAAGTTCAATTATAAACTCGTTATGGCTTGCTTTTTATATCTGCAAAGGTTGTATTGTAAAACCATTGTTGTTGTACGGGCGAAAAGAAGGATGCTAAGCTAAAGTAATCTGCTCCTGGCTGTAGCTGCATATTTGGAGTTGGGATATGAAAGTTATATAAGTCTTTTAATGTATCTGTTAGAAAAAACAGCCAGTGTGTTTAAATCAGTCAAAATTAAGTTAAGATTCCTACTTTAAATACTAATGAACTTTGATATTTTTTTAATTGAATTTAAAGACCCCACCTCACCTTCAAACTGTTGCTCTAAAAACAGCATTTTAAGAGCTAGTTGCTGAACAAAACATCATAAATGCAAAATTTTAAACTGTATCTCACTACAATTTGTCACTATGTGAGTTTATCTATATCACTCTTAGTCATCAATATTGACAATACTTACTTGTACTTGATGTACTTTCATGAATGTGATTTCTTGAATATACTCTTCTAGTCTAAAAAATCTTTCTTGGACTGACATTAGACTCAGACTGACAGATGGAAAACTGAAGGACAGCGTGCATCTCTTTTAAAAACTGACCTGTGAGTCCTGGATTATCACTATTAAACCTCCCCGGAGATAAAGACGTCTATTTTACAGGAGAAAAAAAGTTTCACATTAAGCAGTTGTTCACACTCTCAACATCCTTGACCTTTTCTCAAATGCTGTAATGACACACAAGCCAAATGTCACAGTCTGTTTCTCATTAGCAGATCAGAATGTATATCTGCATTTGACTTTCCGTTCAACCAAAATGTCATTTACATCATTGAATGTTCTCATCCTCCTCTGGAAGTTATAGAGATTGAGGATAGAAACATTTCCAGACATTTGCTTCCCTGCGGGACAATCGTCCCTTGTTCATTTCTGTACATGGACTCTCTGTCTATCATAATGGATTAAACTCATGTGATGCAGCCACACATTGCTGAAACACAGACGAATTGATATAGAAACTGTTTAACAATGAAGAGCAGCCTTCAAGCTGAAGTTCTCCCTCTGTCACTAAGGACATACTGGCGCTTTTCATCGATATCAAGTGTGCTAACTAACAGTGAGGAGCAGAGTTTACTTGGAAAACACATCCACTGTCGTCCACAGTGCTGAACTGTGAGGTACAAGTGAAGAGAACGTCAGCTTTATGTTCATTTGACTGTGTGTCATCCAAATCACACTGAACACATTAGGCTCGAACAGACGCACCCTGTTTTCAACACACCACACAAGTTACACTCACATAAATGCACAGGCAGCAGAAGTACGAGTTCGTTCATCAGCAGTTTAAGTGCTACAATGTGTATATGTGAGTGAGAGATATATAGAGACTCAGAGGTGTGTGTGTGTGTGTGTGTGTGTTAATTCTAGTATGTGCCTCCTGCCCGCAGTAAACAACATCTCATCTTGCCAAGTGTGAGCCTTCATTAAAGTGGCAGAAACACACTCCTCCTCATCACTCTTTCTTAGTAAAATCCCATTATGCACGGCCACTGAACCCCTTTGGTAAACAAGCAGAAACTATTCTGACTGAACCGGCTGGAAAACACTTGTAAATCAGCGTGAAAAGACGACAGAGTGTTTGAGGAAACCTGCTGCCAAATGTCCAAGTACAAAAAAGTAGTCCAGGCTGGAGCTGGCTCCACTCCATCTGCTTGACACAGATACACTGTTGAGGTTAATTATAGCTGGTGTCATCAAATATTTACACCAATTGACATATATTTATACACAGCCCACAGTATGAACTTTTTCATTACATTTATTGCAGAAAAAGTTTGTCTCGGCTGCAAGGTACTTTCCATCTACAGGACTAAAGACACAAGACAAGTAGCTTGAGAGACGTCACTTTTAATTTGAATGAGATTCTGCACGAGCTCAAGTAAAAGTTATTAAGACTTTAGGCTCGTAATCGGATTTCTCAGGAATGATTCCTATGCTTGTTTATCACACTTTCGAAACCCTTTAGACTAAGGAGAAGTTAAAGTTTATGAGAGAAAAATGCAAATGAATTAAAACTAAATTTATATACAAATTGTATTGTTGCCTTTGTGAAAAGATTCAAAGTGTGATGATGGTATTTCACATGCTCATGTACTCTTATTAAATTGTTCTTATTGTGTGTTTTTTGGCTCTGACAAATGTGATGAGTGTATCCTTCCTCACAAAACATTTGCAAAGCAGAGTTTTTCAAATCTCCATAAAGTCCATAGTGTAACTCTAAGTTATTGGTGTAGCTTGGCCTTGTTTTTGTCTAAAAAATGTTCAATAGCTGTGCTGAACCTTGTCCATGTTGCCCCAAAGGAGCTTTTAATGCACATTAATATTTCCTTTTAGTTAATGGAGTTTAAGGAAGGTCTTGGTGTCCTATAATGATATGCCCTGATTTTGAGGCTTTGTCATTCCAAGAAAAAAAATTTTGGTTTTGAAAAAGTGATCAAACGTTAACAGTCAAAGTTTCTCGAACTGTGTTCAAATAATGAAGTTACAGATTTATTTTCATCAGTGTCAGAAGAAAACTCTAAATGAGCACTTTGGGTTGTGTCTGATGTCTAATGTAATTTCTGTGAGGCTTAATCTTGGATTTGATTTTGCTTTCCTCTCCATCAGCAGGGCGGGACCTGCTTATCTAAGACTGTCACAAGTTTCAAATTGCAGATTGGACACAGCCATGTTGGAAAATGAAGCCTAATGTCAGCGATAGAAGACGATTTTGTTCATGTCACAATTATGATAAACATCAAATCCAAGACAGGGCAAGAGTTGAAATGACCTTTGAAAGGAAAGGTCACAAGCATGTCAGTGTGTTTGTGTGTGTGTGTACGTGCTGTTTAATGGTATGGTCTGATGATTTAATTCAATTTAGGTGCTGATGCAGGAAGCCACTGGACGGAGCCTAATTCCAAACACTGAGTCCTTTTATAGTGGAGACAGTGAGATCACTCTGATACTCCGAGCTGAACGGGATTCAAGCAGCAAAACGGCCTATACATGGTCACGACCAGAGTCATGTTACACATGAAGCCCGATTACAAAACTTCAACAAAGAATGCAGTTATTGCTTCTACTGTCATCTTATCTACTAATAATATGTAACTCTCTTAAAATTAAATCTACACTAATGACGTTTCTGACCACATGGGGGCAATGTGACAAGCTGTCAATAAATACAAGCTAACATATTACTGTCTTATAAAATCATTGTTGGTGTTTGCAAACACTAACAGACGCTCCTATTTACACATCAAGGAGACACAATGCATGATTACAGTTTCTCTCTGGGTACATATTTTATTTAATATGGATTTTCTGCAAAAGAGTAAAAGTAAAATTCTGGGGCTGGAGGCATATTAAGTCCCATAATAAAAAAAACCTCTATATAAACCTCTATATCACAGCACTGTTCCACGCCCACCGCTGCCTGTGCTGGGTTGATGGGTGAAAAAGCTGTATCTAGATAGCTACAGGCTGTCTGAACCACTAGGTGTTCTCAAAATAAAGCAATGACTGTGACAGAAGATAAAACAGAATCAACTTTTGGAGGAATGTGATCCAGTGTCATACTGCAGTAAGATAAGAGAAGAAGAGTCTGAGGGTTTGACAGCCAAAACAAGAAGCTTAAAGAGGCTAAAAGGCTGCAAGCAGAGACAGAGAAAAAGAGTTTAATTGCATCAGTGACCTCTCAAAGTGCACATGTTATTTCACTCATTATTCGTAAAAAAATTGACCAGTGTAGCTTCAAATAAGCACAGAACTAAAATGGAAATTAAACTTAACGGTTGTGTGTTGGATTGCTGCCTCCAGGTAGTAATTATGTGTTTTTTTTAAAATGACTAATGAGCCCAGCACTGCTCCAAACCATGGATGAAATAACAGGATTTCTTTCCAAGTAGCAGCTTAAGTTAAATTTAGGTCAAATCATCACAAAGCAACTGAATTTATTCCATGTACACTTTGCATGCATAAGACTCACTAACTGGTTGAGGATCATTTAGAGGGAATTGAACTTACTTTAAAGTGCTCTAGAGCTGAAGTCCAATGGTAAGAAAAAAAATCCTACACCACAGTTAGGACTAGAGTATGCAGACTAACCACAATTGCATGTTGCCAAAAATATTCCTTCACTTTGAGTCAGAAAACAAACATTTTTTACAGCTAAAGGGCATGAGAGGACAGGACAGATGAAGAAGGTAACTCCCCTTATCCCCGAAGAATATCAGTGACCCTTTGGGGTGACAGTGCAGAAAATAATATTACAGGCGACAAATATAATGACAGCAATTAAAACAGGCAGAGCCAAGGCAGGCGGTGCTGCGATATAAGTCTGATATCACAGGATGGAAGAGAGGAATGATGACTGACAGGGATTTTCACTGACTTTAAACAAACCAAAGGCTTTCTACTGTGACAAATTAGAAAGTTGTAAATGGAGAACAAAGGAAAAGGGATGAAAGCACAAAGACTTGGGTTGGTTAAAGAGAAGCTCCTTCATTTTTTTTTCTTTTGTTTTGCCTCTTTCCTCTAAAACTAAAAGGAGAACGGAGGTTATGTATGTGTGGTGTTCAGATGAAGGTGTTGTGTGTGAAGGTGCTTCAGCAGGAAAGCAGAGCGGTGAGCTGCACTGAGCTGCAGAACATAAAAGATCATGGCTGGAGGAAGAGATGGGGCGAGGCGTAGGAGGGGTAGATAGCAGAGACGAAGAGTCATCTTGTCTTTATCCAACTGTGTGTTGCCTGAGCTCTCTGTGGGGAGCCAGTGGCACACACTAAATGGGATCTTCAAAGGAGGACCAAGAGGAGAGCGTCTTAGCCTCGCTTACAGAAATCAAAAGGCTTAGGCGAGCCTTACCCAGCAGGATAATGGAATATGGAATATCACACCCCGCACAAGACAGTCGTAATGAAAATGGCAGGGATATCTGCCGGCAGCCTTGTTCTGGGATTATACACAGCCCTATACAACATGTTCCTTTCTTCTTCTATACTCATTATGTTCTCTAAAGTCACCTTCTGTACATTCTGCCTCCCTAATTCTGTCATCACTTTCCACTTTAGTTCACCTCTCAGTACTTTATTGTCCATGCAGTTACCGTTTTCCCATTTTTCACAGTCAAAGGTAAGCAGTCAGAGTAAATTTTACTGTGTGTGTGTGTATAAAAAAATCTCCCCCCTGGAATGCTGGGAGATAAATCACAAGCCAACAGTCCAAGGTCAACAAGACATCAGCATGAAGGCGAGGAAGCAGAGGGGGAGTGTGAAGGTACAAGATGAAGGGGAAAGGCAGATAAGGTGTTTAATTTCAACAATATGTCCTAATATTTCAGTTTTAAGTTCACAGTGATGCTGGTTTATTAGATGCATCATTCTGACATCTGATCTCAGTGCAGAGACACACTGAGTCAGTGTTTCCTGTAATGAAAGCCAGCTGAGGCTCTCCCTACAGAGTGGACACTTACATGGCAATATGAAACATCTGGAGAACCGTCTGCTGCATTGCATGAGTTCATAAACCTCAAACGGACCCAAATATGACAGGATGACAGTGCAAAGACAGCCTGCTATTGTGTGTGTGTGAGTACAGTCAGTATGGGTGCCTGGCTTCCTCTGTGTCACTGACCACCTGTGGATGCAGTAAAGGGAGTTCATATCTTCTTCACCGTAGCAGTTCTCTCGATACTCACATCAGCAGATGAATAAGGGTCTTTGTGACTTTTTTCGGGCTCAGCTGGCAGCATCTTAGCTCAGCACACAAAATTGTGTCTTTTAAGTGTCAAAAACTCCAAGGCGACAAAGAACTAGTGCAGACTTTAAGTCGACTGTTGCATCGCCCCATGTGGCTTTTATTTTGGCACAAAAGTCGCAGTTCAAAAAAAAACTGCAGAGAGTACAGCTGATGGTGAACAAGAACGTGCTCTGTTCCTTGGAGGAGAAATATGCTCTCCATGCCAGTAGGTGGCAGTAGTCTGTATTGGAGAAGATCCCGGGCTGGAGATGTAAAAACTGTTGTTATATAAAACAGCAACCATTTTCTCACAGAGCTGATTCAAGAGAGGCTTGACTTAACATATTTGCCAGGTTTCCTCACATTGTTTCTCTTTTGTGTGCTGTTTCCGTTAAGCTATAAAACCAATTATAGTGGTTTTTAAGTTAAGTTATAAAAATCTTGTTTGGTTTGTGGTTAGCCATTTCCTGGTCCATGTTATAGCGTTAAAAATATCTTTAGGTTTTTGACTGTTGATTGGGTAAATCCATTTGAAGATAACTGAAGATTTGAAGACCTTGGACTTGAAGAAAAATAACAATAAAGGATAGAATTGGCAAATTAATCAGTGAAGACTATAATAATTTGTTTAAACCCTAATAGTTACTCTTCCTCAGTGCTTCTGTGGATGCATCTTTTTGATGGAGACCACAGATTTTGGCATTATTACTAGTTTTCAGGATCAAGCCCAAGCTCACCTCAATGAACATTAAGCTCACTCTGTCTGAGGTTTAAGGACCAAATGTTAAGAATATGTTAACATTACAATATTTTCAATATTTATGTTGTTTCCTGGGTTCAAACAAGTTAAAATCCCATTGTGACATGAGCTCATCAGTGACTCACAATGGAAAAAACGATGAAAAGAAAAAAAAAACACCCATTGATGACCTTGAACGACCCTCAATGTGTGACATCCAGTCGGTTCCCAGTCTGTCGAGTGTTGTGTTCCCCATCATAAACAACCTCTCAGATGTTGTGAAGGATGCAGGCGGGGTTTCTGGTTTGCAACATGGCCAAAACCACAGACATGATATTTTAAGAACTCAGTGTGAAGATCCAGTCACTCAGTTCATCTCCTGCATGTTTCACCAGCCTGCTGCACCTCGAAGCTGCTTTACTGCAGCACAGAGACGCCATGTGCCATGTGCTGTGTGCTTGCTGCATTTTTTCTGTGCTTGTTAGCTATGGTTTACTGGTATATAAATAAAATCAACAACTTTGAGACGCCTTTAGGAATTTTTGCAGCACAGCTGTGTCTGCAAGTACAATTCTGTGCAACATAATGCAGTTTTTCCTTGTCTCTTGCTCAATCTGGCATAATTTGAAGCATTGCACTGGAAAAAAGCTGCAACAATCACCTCAAAAAGCAGGAATTAAGCCTCATTTCAAGAAGCGCTGAGGAGTTGTGTGTTTGTGTGCTGGACGGGTGCCCATGCGTAAGGAAATCGTCTGGAATGTAGGAATGCATTCACACCCCAAGTGTCTGAATAAACTCTCCATGAATGAGGCGGTGAATGCAGGAGAACGGGGGGGGGGGACAATCACACACATCCACACAGACATCGACCACCCTGAGAGAAAAACCAAATCAAGATGTGTTTGTGTACACACACACTTTCATTACCCAGAATGAGCAGACTCCAATCTTTTTCTGTAGACAAAGACACACACACACAAATACACACACACGCCATCCTGATGTTTTGAGGTTACTTAACCGCCAAGTTTTGTTCACTGACGTCTCATGCATACCATCGACACACACAGGGTTCAGGAGGGTCAGCTGTGACCATGGAAACCAGAAGCATCAGGGACCAATTTTAGCCATTTTGGTGAAACAGAAGATGCAATCCGTGCTGAACTAAACTACCAAAGGCAATTATAACCAAACGGTTTTGCAAAGTACAGTTTACATTATGAAAAAATAGCATTTCTGTTGTCTTAGTGTCTAACTGCAATGGAAACAACCCCTCCAACCAAATTGCATGTTGAAACATGCTTGGGATTGATGAGTCTCAGTCTGATTGTTATTGCTGTTTTAGTCCGGCTAATGTCGGTCATATATCTTGTGGTCTAATGACATAAGCAGATAAATGCATTTGGTAATATTCTAATGCACAAGATCCAACTAATGGCAATGAACTCTGACAGCCATCTAACACAGAGGCATGTGGATCAATGGCAGTTTAGTAGGGGACAAAGCACTCCATCATTAACATTACTTAATGAAAAAATTCTTAATAAATATAACACCCTGAAGCAAAAATAAAAAGTTTGGTTGCAGCAGTGGACATATTTTATCAAAAATGTACCACATTGATTGAACTTTTTGTATTTAGTGCGTCATTCTTTGAAAAACATAAATAGAAACCAACAAACCTATAAAAGTAAAAATGAAACTTAGTTTCTATTGTTCCAGATAACAAAGTCGTTGCCAAGCTAGAGGAGAATGTGCCAGAGCAACAATAAAAATGAAAGGGAAAGAAACATCAGCATCTGTGAACGCATGCCGTTTAACTCCGTTTATCAGAGCAAAACAACAGTAAAGCCTGAGAAATGAAATTCAGACAAAAACAAGTCCAGGTTTCTTTCATTTAAGCAGGAGTAAATCATTTTTGGTCATTTGGGGCTGCAGAATATGAACACAACACTGACAATTTTTGACTTTAACTACCTTTAACATACCTTTTTGAGTTGATTTTGGATAACACAAAGGGTAATGATTACAACCAAAACTGTATGACCAAAATACAGAAGTGAGATAGTGGATGGGTTAGTAGTTAATCAAATAAATCAAACAACGTGTAAAATGTCACAAACTAAGACAAGAGTTTGAACATTTAAAACCTTCATGAACCATGCTTAGCCACTTTGAAAAATGTTGAAACAGATCACTGATCTGAACATGTTAAACCTGATAAGTGCACAATATTCACTGTTTTCTCCAGTTACTCGATACATATTTCTTCCTATTGTTATTGATGCTAGGAAGGTAGCATATTCATATGTTTTTTTGTTTTGTTTTGTTTTGTTTTGTTTTGTTTCACTGATCTTGTTTTGTGTTGTGTTGTGTTGTTTTTAACAGGGGCCGAAAACACTGCGTGCCACGACTGGAAATGAGGTTGATAAAGCCGAGTGAGCCAAACAAGTGAGTCAATAAGCCAAATCAATGAGATAAAAGTTGCTGAAAAGCCCTGTAGAAATCAAGGAAGGTACAAAGTACAGTGATAATTCTGTCTGGGTTTGTCACAATAAGTGACCTCTTTAATGGAACCACTGTTAATATTAAGATATGTATTAGGAGATAGAGAGAGACCGAAAAAGAAACAGTAAAATTTTGTGTTAGAAACACGGGAGGAGAAAAAATAGTCCCAGGTGAAGGTATAAAACAAGAAAGAGAAAGCAACACCTGAGAAACAGAAAATGTCAACAATCTCAGCTGCAGAACATTATCTGTCAATCTTGTTTTAAACCTGTTTGTCTGCAGGTTTTTGTTGCTCCAGGGACTGGGAACAGAGACAGTGATCATCGTGGGACAGGAGAGGCTCTGTTTTCCACTGCAGGTAGAGCGGCCTGGCAATAACCACTCACAAACCGTTAAATAATACCTACAATTAGCCTCATGCTCACATACAAACAGATACACTGACATCGTGGCACAGAGATGCACAAAGGTTTGAGAGAACAACAGTAGCAGAAAGAGGTCCATTTAAAGTTTGTCACAAAGTTCTGCATGACCCCTCTCATCTGTCAGCAGGAGACTAACCACTGAAACAAAAACAGAAAATAAACAGTTTTGGACACACATGCAAACCTCTTCTGCACACTTGTGCAATATGCAGGAAGCCATGAAGCTGACTTAGGTAAAGTCAGCGTGAGCATATTGTCACTCCTCATCTAAAAACCCTGACTGTAGGCACTAATTCACATGCACATTAAACACACCCACAGCACACACGGCAGCTACACAAGTCATTTCATTTCTCAAACTGCTCACCATTGAGTCCAATTTCACAAATATGAATAAAATGCTACTTTTCTAACAGTCTGTCAAGAACATAATTGTCAACAACCAATACCTCTGCTGCTGCTGCTGCTGCCTTTCTGCCCCAGATATCCTGCGTTAGTCTTACCTGTCTTCACTTTGTCTTGACGTCCGAACAGCCAGGAGCCTTTGGGTTTTTCCCGGCTGGGGCTCGGAGACGAGTGTACAGAGAAGTTTTTCTCTGTCTGGACCCTCTTCTTCTTCTGGAAGCTGTTCCCCATTTTAGGGGGAGTCCTCAAGCCCCTAAAGGGGGTCTGTCATCTCGTCGTCCTGTAACATTACATCTGTGTTCCTCTTCTTAAGACCCTCTGACAGTCGCTCTTCGCTCTCCAGCATGAAAACACACCCTGAGTCAAAATCAATACCCTGCTTCTGAATCCCTGTGGTCAAACAACTCCTGCTGATTCAGTCCTGCTGAACCAAACACATACGCACACACATACACACACACACAGTAAGGTATGGTGTATGAGTGCTAAAGACCCACTGACACCATTCCTATAAAACAAACACTCTCCTGCTCTAATGCTATTTCACACACACACACAGACACATACTCACAGATCCAGCATACAAAAATACCAACACTCAAATCAGCCCTATTCTCCGAGACGCTGACACACTTCCACTCCTGTTAATCCAGCTGCTGAAGCAACGGCAACATCCAACACTGACAAGCTCAATAGCAAGCGTGTGTAAATGTGTGTGATTGCGTGTGTGTGTGTGTAAGTGCCCCTCCCACTCTTTGCTTCTGTGATCGCTGAGCTCCCATGCCGGGTATTCACACAGCTGAGCGTTTTTTCAGCATTGGAGAGGGGTGAAAACACAAACACAGATATACACACACACACTTATCTCCATCATATATAGATCATTGAATGATTTACACACCTTTCACTCATGTTAAATGGCACTCTGCAGTTGTGTGCACCCCCTGATTTCCTCTTTTTAGAGAGCAGTCATCAGTTGTCTTTATTGCAAACCATTATAAGCCCAGCTGACAGATCCTTTCAACACAATGTGGTGATGGAGAAAACACAGATTTATCTACAACAGTCACACACACACGCAGAAAAGGCTCCAGATGGAAACAGAGCAGTAAATCAGTGGCATTTATTCATGAAGACAAAAAGAGGGAATTACTACAGACATAAAGACAAATATGGACACTAAAACAGCATCAAAATGCTCAGCAATTCAAGTTATTTTGCAAAAGTGCAGCTGTCTGGCACCTTTTGAAATTCCTCACAACACACACACACACGCATATGAATATGTGAATGCACTCTGTGACAAAGATTAAAAACTAGAAAGAGCAGGATGGATGCGAGTCAGACTGATCAAAGCTCTGTGAATGATGAGAACAGTTCCGCTATGCTTAGAGGAAATACAGATGCTGATCCAGATGGGTAAGTACAGAAATAGGGAAAATGGGGGTTTCCAGAGAGGCAGCATTGCTTAAACTCAACAGAGCTGAGCATACAATGTGAGACAATGTTATGCAAACATGAAGAAGCAAAAAATAGACCATAAAGAAGGCAACATAAGCAAACACAACCCCCCAACTTTTACTGTAACTCGCCATCTTCCTTCTTTCTTGTGTTCTGTTTTTTTGCTTCCTCCCATTTCCTTCTATCTCTTAAAATAAACACATCTGACAGTGTTGAACAGTCCCTGATGGCTTGCCTGGGTATGTCCCACGCTGATGATGTCATAACCTTCACTGTCACTTAATGCTACAACTCGATTCCAAGAGCTTGAGTATCAACAGCAGTCATCGAGAATGAGGTTAGAGGGAGACATCCATAAGGAGAGAAATGACATGAACCTCATCAGCTTGTCGCATGTTTAAACTGGAATTCCTTGCACGAACAAAATGGAGGAGGAAAAAGAAGGGAGCATGCTGATGATGAAGGGCAAGAAAGTGAAACCACACACTCCTCATCATGGTCACCCCGATCACGTTTCCATCCATCCCTCCAACCCCCACCACTCTCATGTGTAGAAAGATAAAAGGCCTCCAATAAAAGGCAGATTTACTGAGTGCAGGAGTCACAAGGGGGAATTTACAATCCCTCGTTTTTCTAGCAGAAGATCCATCTGATATCTGCACAGCAGGAGGAGTTACTGTGCATTTTCAAATATAAAATGCATACAATACAAGTGTATACTTGTAAAAGATAAAGAGAAAAGAGGGATAATAGAATGATATAACTCAAGCTTCCTTTTGCAGAGTGTAAAATGACCCGCAATAATAGAGGCAGACGCTGCCTCTTAATGCAGCCCCACCAGAACCACACCCAGCACATTTGTGTTGGTGGAGTACTTTGAGCTCGCTATCTCATCTGTCATACAGCTATGGGAGTGCACTTGGAAAGTGTATGTGTGTGTATGTGTGTGTGTGTTGGATGCTCTGTGCCCGGGCTTCACCTCCGAGCTGCAATACAACATGCCAAACATGCCCTAGATACATTTAAATAGAGTTTGATCAAAGTGCGTGTCATTGTCAAGAGAGATGTGAGCGTTTGACAGCCGCAGGGAGCTCAAAGGAGATCATTCGTGCTGAGGAATGTGTTTGTCAGGGAATAGTCGTCAGGGAAAGTGGTTGTCAGGGTGACCATAAGCAAGGTCTTATGACACATCAGGGCTCGTACCTTTCGAAATGTTTTTGTGTGTTCTTTTCTTGTTGTGTGTGTGTTTACCAGAGACTGGAGAGGTGTGAGATTAGCAGTCTGATTCAAGACATTCAAGGAAGCTGCAAAATAAAACACTGGCAGTCCATATGTAGTTTGACCTAAATAGCATTGATGGCATCTATTTTCCTGAGTGCAATTTTTCACAGTTTATTCTCCAAATCCAAAAGAATCTGTGACATCAGCCTGGCACCTCCATCTTGTGGCAAGATAGTGCCATCGCAACAAAAAAACCCAAGGACATATAGTGACATTGATGTAAAACACTCAAAACAGTGTCATTGTTCAGTCAATAACATCCAGCTTTCATCCAGTTTCACACATGGATCAACAGAGTTGGTTTTAGCATCGCCACCTACTGACACAAAAGGTAGACGCAGGTGCAATAATGCCATCGTGAGCCATCTACTGGCAAGGAAACTAATGACTGGCATGACTGCAGCTTTTTTCCTCTGTTGTTGTTGTTAAATTGTGAATGTGTGTTTAAGGTATCAGCTTGCAAAATGTATAGAGTTTTGTTAACTACAGCATATTTTCTGCTGAATACTGAGAAAAAGTACAAAGTTCACACACCCCTGAATGCCACAGTGAGTCCTCCATCCTCCTTTTCTGTTAAAAGAGTAAAGGAGGAAGGACATTCTGTCCTTAGTTAAGTGGGATGTTACAACAAAATATATGTTTAGCATTTCTCATCATCAATTCATATTGTCACGATTAACAGTTTATCAAATCTCAAAATATGGGGATAAAACTCGTCACAATTTCATCCATAATGACGTCTTCAAAAAGCTTCTTTTGTCCAACCAGCAGTCTAAAACCCAAGAGCATTTTATTTACTGCCATAAATGATGAAGAAACATAACAAATCCTTACTTTTGATGTTTTATATTCTAATTGTTAATCAAATATCAAAATAATCAGCAATAAATTTTCTTTCAATTGACTGATTGATTATCTGGCTAATCTTTGCAGCCTTATTTACAACTAAATGTAACATTAATAGGTCTACTAATGTCTTTGTGCACAGATTGTCTGAAATGTGTGCCCCTCTCCCCATACGCACACAATTATCACATTTGGTCTCTCTTTCTGACATCTGCCTTTTAACCCACCTTGAAATGCAGCCTTTTTCATCACTTATTAACCCTTAAAATCTGCCATCTGAAGAGGAGAAGTTATAAAAATATAGTTACATAGAACAATAAAAATGACCGAAAATTTAATGTATTTGATTTTTTGATGATGATCAAATTCTACATATATATTATCGCCAATTATACAAACAAATTATGTTATATTGGATAACAGGTGATGCAGGTGTTCAATGTAAAAACCTCATCAGTGCTCACCTAAAAACCAACTACAGAAAACAAACTGAAACTATGACACTCATTACCTGCAGATGGAGCAAAACTGGAACTGCAGCAGTTATTACTTTCTTTGTCTTTACATTGTGACACTAACATGTACAGCTGTAGGTCTAAATTGCCTCTGCAGTTACTTTCCTTCCCTTCCTTGTTCTTGTGGAAAATCTTTTGGCTGCAGCCAACATTTTTATGTAAGTTTGAGCCTGTAAAGCATCAGGAAGCCTCAGATGATCTATCATAATGTAGCGTGCAGACTGAATCACAAACAAACATCCTAAAATAAGGTGACAGTAAAGAGCACAAGCCATTGGAGCAAATTTGATCATAAATGTCTTGTCATAAATGCTATTTTACTCGAGACTGACTAAATTCCTCAGTGGCTTTGTCATCGTCTGGTCTATTCTTCTCTGCAGAGAGAAAAAAAAGTCAGTGAGAGTGAACATGCAGCTGGATCAGGTAAAAACTGTTCAACAGGTGTATCCATTACAACAAGTTATGTAACAGGAGCCACACACACACACACACACACACACACACACACACACACACACACACACACACAATAAAAAGGGTTGTATACCCAGCTGTGTACAGACTCCCACTCCCTAAGTCCCACACTGATGTCTTCCAGCTGCTCTGCTGCCACATCAAACACACTCCATGTCTTATAAAACAACCCATTAGCTCTTATTCCATAAACAATGCCTCAGAAAAAAAGGCTGGATGTTGATCACAAGTACTTTTAGTAGCCCCTTCCTCTGCATATGTGAGTGTATCTATGTGTTTTTGCAGAGAATCTCACAAGGAGCATGTGCGTATGATTCTCTAAGGAAATACTGTTAAAATTATGCAAATTATTGTACTTTAATGCTCTTAGCTACAGTGCAGATGTAATAACAAAACACATTTCATGAAGCATTTTTAGGTCAAAAAAACATGTTTCTATATTAAAGTAATTTTTCAGTGATATCTATGATGAATTTGCTACGCATGTTAGTGTGTGTGTGATTGTGTGTGTGTGTGGTGTGTGTGTGTGTGTGTGTGTGCAAACTAGCTGTATCATCATGGGGGTGAAATTAAATCTGATTAAGGCAGACTTATGAACAGTGGGGGGATGTGACCTCATTTCTTATAATGCTTTGCTATTCTTTCTCTTTCACCCTCATTCCTCTGCTGCGCCGAGGCTTTCCATGCTTCTCTACTGTACATGCTCACATTAAACGAGAGCTGAAAGACAATTAATGTTCCATTCACGGCATCACAGTCGCACCCTATTGTTGCCTCATGGTGTTGCCGCCACAGCAACGTGCCCCTCACAATGCTGTTGCCTGGGAGACGTTTACCTCACCTGCCCGGCTTTAGGTCTGCACTGATGGATGAGGGTTGAAGGTATCTGCTTACCCAGGTAAAATTACCTCCCTTGTCAAAGTGCGTGTGTGTGCATGTGTGTGAGTGGTGAATGATGTTCGTCAGGGAACATTGTGTGGTGGCATTAAACTTTCACACTCCCCCCTCCCTGCTGCATGCCTTTCTTTGCCCTTCACTCACTGCCTCCATCCTGTCAAACTGTATTAAAGTAGCCCTGAGTTGTGGCCTGTAATAGAGCTTAGGCTGTATACAACATTCTCTATGTAATGAGATGTTTGCTCCTCAATTACTCTACTAAGTCTGTAATCTGCATTATAGTTTGTGATTCTACACACCCTGACTGTGTTTTGTGATGTGGCAGGCACACACACACGAACGCAAAACCAATGCAGATGTAGAAACTCAGGCAAAGAACTGGATCCATTTAAAACAAGGTTTACATTTGGGAAACAATGAAGAGGATTCTTATACAGATACGCACACACACATGACTTCACAGATGTACAAAACAATGACTACACACACAGCCGCACAAGTGGAATCCCAGGGATTGCGCAAAATGACCTCACCGCCCGAACAGCTAGCAGCTGAAGATGAGTTGCGCTGGACAAAGCAGGTAGTTGCGGGGGATCTATACGCTCTTGTGTGTGTGTGTGTGTGTGTGTGTGTGTGTGTGTATGCTGAGGTGATGTAATGAGTGCTGGCGCTGGGTCGGCGCCGCCCTAAGCCCAGCAATATGCTGCTGACACACAAACACGGCGTTACCCTCTGATACAGGGTAGCACTTGGTCACACACCCTCACACAGCTCTGCAGACATCCACACACTGATTACACAATAACATGCAGTGAAGACCAACACACACACACACCGCCCTGCTGAAAAGAGGCTATTGAGCAATCTCAAGGCAAATCAAAAACAGTAATACACAGTAATGAATGAGTAAAGAGACTGAAAGATCGGGGAGAAAGATGGATAGGTGTGTGTGTGAGTGTGTGTGTGTGTGTGTGTGTGTGTGTGTGTTGTGCTGAGAAGTCGCTCTAATTAAAAAAGCATTGAGAGAGTGTTCCCTAAGAGTCCTCTTAAGGCTGAATGGGGCTTTGTGATTCGTTGTAATCGCTCCTCTCCATCGCATAACTCCAGGCCCAATCTGGCATCCAGGCTTCCACATGGGCACACACACCCATCCATGCACACACACACACACACACACACACACCAACACCCTGATGCACAGCTCCGAGGAATTCAGCACATCAAAGAGTGTTTTTTTAATATGAGAGGAATCTCTGTAAAATAGAGCCGGCAGTCAGTGGTGGACTGCAGAGATCTGAGACGAGCAGATCTGAAACAGCCATGCAGGGATGGCACAGCCAATGTGAACCCACCAACAAAGACATATTATTGTTAGAGCTACATGTCATGGCCACAGGAACAGGAGGGTTCAATGACCCACTAGGATGGAGTGTAACAGCACATGTATTTTCCCCGTATATGTAATTTCAAGACTCTTAGAAAAACTAGCAGAAAAACATCAGAAATTATTAATTGATTTTAGACTGATGGAGATGAATCCATTTCATCTCTAATGCAGCTCCTGGTTTGGAGAAGACGTGCTGTCACAATAGGATGGGATAGTATAGGTCAGTTCTTATTAAACCATGCTTTGCTGTTGAAATGAGGAAAATTTAATTTTGATAATATTATTAAAATGTCTAAATTAAAAGCATTGCATTCCTCTGCTGGTCTGTAAACCAAACCAGTGTGTAATCATATTGACCGCGCCGGTAAACAAGGAGACTCTGCGGATGCATGTGAGTTTGTGTGTGTCTGTGTGACACTTATGTTTGTCTCGTCACGTTGGTGAAATGACTCAGTGAGACCAGGTAGCACAAACCGCAGAAAGAGGAAGATAGTAATAATTGTTTCACTGGTGGAAAAACAAGAGACAAAGTGCCAAAGAAAACAAGAAAATCCAAAGCTTATTATTTGTTCACACACACACACACACACACACACACACGGAAAGCACCAGCTGTTCATGAACAAATCGTTCTGTTAAACGACATGATTGTCCCCTTTGTTAAGATAAGACGGGACTCCTCAGGCTAAAGAAAACCTGTGTGAGTTTACAGCAGGCTAATCTTGAAAAGATCCTCTCACTCAACACAGCTTCACTTTGGAGTATTATGGGAAATAAGATAAAACAGTAGAAAATGTTGGATCCACCTTCCACTTTCTGATTCGACTGATTTTCTCTGCAAAACAAAACTTTCACCGTTTAGTTGACAAATGTGAAGATAGATTAGGACCCGACTCTAGTCAATTACGATGAGTCGAACTAAAACAATGCACTGGAACTAAACTAACCTCAGTCAAACTATTTCTAGGTCCTTTTTGAACCCAAAACTCTCGACTGGCGCAGCGTTCATGATTATCTGCCATCTGTGTGGTCCAACTCTGTCTTCAAATCAGAAAACCACTGAGATGAAATGCCAAAAAATATGGTTCCCACACATTCTTGCCATCCGCCTTTAACCTATCCTCTGCCGGGGAATTATTAGCCTTATGATTTGTTAATCTTTGGTTTCAATCCAACGTTCATGGCTCTCGATAGAACTTACAAAACCACAATATATAGCAAAACACAAGATAATGGTAGATAATGGAAGTTCCTTTTTAGGCAGAAGAGGCACAAAATCCCCTCAGGAAAAGACAGAAAAAGGTCTGAGAGACTGTGAATCTCGATCTCCAAGAGTTGATGGATAGTTACAACAGTAACACACACACACACACACAAAAACACACACACGCACACACACATGCACAGTGACAGAAGAGAAAGGGACGGCTTTAGATGTGAACAAAAACAGGAAATGGGCACTGTGTGTAATCTCTGTGCTGCCGACCAAGCAAACGCATCAGTAAACAGAATGAGGGATTAGACCCCAGTGTCAGTTTGTGTGTGTGTGTGTGTGTGTGTGTGTGTGTGTGTGTGTGTGTGTGTCACTTTGTCCACGTTACAAATATACAGGCTGATGTCCTGATGATAACAAAATGCCTTTTACCTTTCCATCTTAATCCAAAAGTCAACTCATTTCTCTGACGCATCTTGGCCACACAGTTCGAGATCATGACAGACAAAAACAACACACAGCCAAACAGTAGAACAACCAGGCAACCAAACAAACCAACCATGACTTTGAAACTCCTCAACTAAACGGACACATAACAAGAACTTTATAAATTGAAAACTTAGTTCATGACAGCAGTGACAATGATCAAAAACAGTGAGGTTGTTGGCTGGAAAATAGAAATAATGTGCTGAAAGATGCTAAAATGCACCACAGAGTTGAGGGGAGCTGCACAGTTGGTTGATTTGCAGACTCACTTTGTGGAGAGTTATTCGATCCACAAAACACTGAACCTCCTTTAGCAAAGTTTTTTCATCACATACACTCTCAGTGAGTCTCTGAGGTTGGATATCAAAACTTAAAATGAGTTTTTAGGGCAGAACACCAACAATGAATTGAGGTTTATTCGCCTCCGAAACAAGTGCTGGCTAGCCAGATCAATATCTTTAAGATAGAGGGCAGTGGTGCTTGTACCACTTTTGTCAACAGGGGCCACCAGAATTAACACAAAATAAAAGACATTTTAAGTCTCTATATTTGCTGTGGTGTCATTTCAGTGATCTGATTCTGGACTTTAGTGCCACCCAATATGGTTGTTTAAAGAAATACAAACAGGCCACAAGCATTTTCTCCCATTTTAACAGAAAGATAACGTGCAGTTAGACCTCTCCATGGCACTGACAGCACTGTGGAAAAGCACTGGCTGTGCAAGACTGCTCTATATACCATCATCAGCTGAACAGCTATTATTAAAAAAGGTTAAGTATAACACCGTAACCCTCTCACCTTTTGCAGGTTCATGGTTCTGAAGTCCCAGTTTAGCATCCGTCACACCAGTGCTCGTTCGGTTCAGCCCATTGGCGATGTTCTTCTTCTTCCGGCTCCCCTTTAACCAGCTGAAGGCCTGTCCCAAGGAGCTTCCTGGCTTCTTATGCCCACGCTGAGCCCTGGCCTCTCGGGCTAAGATCTCAGTGATGTCCCTGGGCACAAGGTCACCGGTAGACCTCCTACGGGACATTCTGGAGGTCCAGGGAGCTGAGGCCCGGCACCTACACCCAGATCAGTTTGTCTTCTTCTGGGAACAAGTCACAGGGACTGAAATCTCCCTGCTGTCCAGGGTTTAACGAACCCCTATGTATCTCTTTAGCCTCGCGCAGTATCTTTGTTTTTCCTGTCTGTCACCACCTGGGACAACAAAAAGTTCAGACAGTGAGACAGAAAGAAAGAGTAAAAATAAAAGCTGTAGGGAGGACAGAGTAACATGAGAGGGCAAGTACAAGACGAAGATAAACAGCAGATGCATTAAAATAGGAAATTTAAGTGGAATAAGGCAAAACTAACATGGGATTAATGCAAACTAAAGAGGAAAAAAATCTATAAAATACAGGAATTTAACAGGGAAACATACCAGCCTTACTGTTAACATTGTATCAAGAGCATTCCCACATTCCCACTAAAGTTTTCCCTCCACTCCTCCACCCCCCTACTCCCCCTTTTTCTAATCTCTCATTTTTTGTGTATGAGGAGCAGCCCCAGGGAGGAGAACTGGACCTCTAGAGCGTCTATGTGTGTGTGTGTGTTAGTGTGTGTGTGTGAACGTGTGTGTGTGCATGCATGTATGACATGTGGTTCACATCAGCAGAAAAATTTGCATGAGTTTCACTGAAAAAAGAAGCTCTATTCAGGAAAAGTGGCAGTGAAAAAAGACTTGAAATGCATACTCTTTCCTTTGTAGAGACCCGTTTAAAGAACGCAGATGAACACATGCACTTTGTCTTCACGTTGTCTCGTTAACTAACAATCCAAGATATTTGCTGTAAAACATTCAGACAGGACATAACAGCTTACAACTTACTCAGAGAGCGTGCAGTCCTCTCCTCCGATCTCCTCTTTTCTCTCAGTCTGAGAACAGCTTTACCGAGCATGTGTCCGTGTGTGTGTGGTTCTCTGTGTGTGTGCGTGTGTGTGTATGTGTGTGTGTTTCACAGACTGAATGAAGCTCCATGCTCTCTGAGTCCCTCCCCTTGTATGAAAGCCAGCCTCTCCTCCCACCTCTTACAGTGTTGTTAAGAGTTAGTGCTGGTTACTTCTCTCCTCTTCTCCTCACGTTCCAGACAGATGGTTTTCAACATATTTTAGCTCCAGCATTGAAACCTTCACATGATTTTCAACTGTGAGGATTTAATTCTAGCTCTTATTTTGGCTTAAGTTTTGCCCTTATCTCTCCTAGCCTCCTTTCCGAGGATCAGATGCAGCCATTCCAGTCTCCCTCAGGACGGGAACCCCTGGGTCTTGAAGCATAATGGCAGCTAGGAAAGAAAAATACAAACCTTTAAACAGAATATGCAGAGGCAGATCTTTCTACAGGCCTGGAAGGAAAATAAAAATCCTGGTTTAACTTTTGTGTAGCTTCACAGAACGAATTGGTATTTTTTTCATTTCTAGAAGTACGTTAAGTTTCCTTAAGGTCACTGAGAAGTCCAGTGTTGGGAATGTGGCCTGGCAAAGGTGAAGAGGTTCAGCTGTCTCTCTGCAGAGGAGAGGGAGTGGCTCTTACCTGTCACTGTGCAGCCAGGTGGAAACCTGATACCCCTTGTTAAACATGACACACACACACACACACACACACACACACACACACACACACGCACACACACAATTAGACAGACAGGTAGAGCGGGTCACAAGTGGCCAGTTACCTTTAAGTCTAGTTGTACTCAACCTCAACAG